>ML677399.1:4058543-4110621 GCA_007922305.1 Dermatemys mawii | reverse complement strand
GGGGGCAGCAGCAGTCTGAGAAGCCCCATGATTAGGGCCCTGCCAAATTCATGGCCACGAAAAGTGTCACAGACCATGAAATCTGGTCCCCTCCTGCCTGTTGTGAAATCTGGTCTTTCGTGTGCATTTACCCTATGCTCTACAGATTTCATAGGGCAGACCAGTGTTTCTCAAATAGGGGGTCCTGTCCCAAAAGAGAGTTGTAGGTCACAAGGCTTCTTGGGAGGTGGGGGAGTTGCTGTACTGCCATCCTTACTTCGGCCCTGCCTTCAGAGCTGGGCGGTCAGAGAGCAGCAGCTTTTAGCCAGGCGCTCAGCTTTGAAGGCTGTACCCTGCAAGCAGCAGCGCAGACGTAAGGGTTGCAGTAACTCCACAGGCCACTCTTACTCGCTCTCCAGCTGCCCAGCTCTGAAGGCAGAACTGCCACTAGCGTCAGGACAGAAGAGTAGCAGTCCTGCCAACCTGCCTTGTGACAATAACCTTGTGACCCCACTCCCCACACACGGCTTCTTTTTGGGGGTCAGGACCAACAATTACAACCCTGTGAAATATCAGATTTAAATATGATAAATTTCATGATTTCAGCTTTACAGATTATATGGGTCACTAGTCCATCAACTACTGAAATGCAGCCACCTCAGCTGTCAAACACAGCAGCTGTTTAAACAGCACACCACCCACTATGAACTTAGCCAGGGATTACTACCCTTACGCTTGCTAACAATGCCATTGGGACATTGCATGGCATATGGGGTCATGGCCTTCATTTGAAGTCTATTATGTCCCCCTACTCCATGCTGGCTGTAGCAGTTACTCAGCATCAAGAACACCACACGGTGAGTCACCAATCCCAATTCCTGAAACATCTGGGTTTCCTGGAAGCTTACCCCCTTCCCCCAAGTACCAACCATCCCTAACCCTACATAGTGCCAAAAGACAGGCAGCTTGGCTGAAAGCACATTACCGGGGCAGTAGCATTTTTCTTACACAGTGATAATGGGCTGTTACACACCATAGAGCCATATCATGAGAGAGAGAGATTCAGCCATCAGACACTTCGCGTTTGGCGATTGCACGCATTTATTCCATTCCCCAGCATGTGTTACATTTTCTTTCGACTCAGAAGAGAGTGGAACATAGGTTGTTTTTTTGGAGGGGGTCACATCTTACAAAGGGGAGGGCCACACAGACATATTCAGATCGCTACACAGCAAAGTGGGGTTCTGCAGGAGTGGAAGCATATGCCATGGGAGGGAGCCGAACAACATTGACTGCTCTGTTTCTTTCTAAAAGAAAGGGCAGAGGATTGTTTACTAAGAGGCAGCTAAAGGCAGCTTCTTGTCGCTTTTTGCATTCCTCTAGCGACAGAAGTTCTATACTATCAAATGGGAAAGGGAAAAAAGATGAACTTGTGTTCTTTCAATAAACAGCACCCTGACCTAGTGCAAACATGGGACTGCCAGCATCACCAACCCCAAACATGCACAAATCAGCTCAGGCCCCTAAAAAATCATGAGAAGTTTTTTTAAAAAAACAATAATATGACATTCGTCCCATTTGCCTTCTGGGTTTGGAGCCTTCAGGGGTTGCATTTTCAAGCTTTTCTGCACTAGAAACCTATATATTTTTTAAATGACAGCTGAGATTCTCCTGCAATCACAGGACTCCAAGAGCTGGAGCTTCAAGAAAAACACCAGATGTGACAATAGCAACACTGGGTCTTCCTGCGATCATGCTCCAAGAAACTCAGTCAGGTTTCCTATCTGAATATTAATATAAACCTCTTCCTTAACATCTCACTGGGACTTGCTCCATGAGGCCAGTTTTACATCCTCTCTTCAGAGTCATTGTAGGGTAATAAGGGAAAGAGACAGCACAGAGACAAAAAGTGCACCAGAAACATGGACCTCCGTGCATCTGAAGACGTGGGGGTTTTACCCACGAAAGCTTATGCCCAAATAAATCTGTTAGTCTTTAAGGTGCCACCAGACTCCTCGTTGTTTTTATGGACGTTTAATAGTCCTGGGTCATTCTTTGCCATTTTTAGGTTTTCTTCTTTCCTTCCTCCTTGGTGACATGGCAGCCAGGTTCCCAGCCCCATTTGACTTCCAGACAGTGGCGCATTAATAAAATATATATATATATATATATTAACAGAGCTCTAGTATTATCTCCCCTTTCACAGATGGGGAAACTGAGGCACAGAGCAGCACCGTATGTCCAGGTCACACTGCCAGTCAGAGGCAGAATATGGGCTGCTGCTGCGCTAACCACTAGACCATGCTGCCACCGATTAAAGCAATGGAAACACCCACTGCTTCATGACAGATTTGTGCTGCCTCTCCAATAATCCTGCAGCCTTTCTGGGACCCCAGCCTCCCTGCTGAATTTCGTGTTAAATGCTACCAGTCTGCTTTGTGTGCACCTAATAAATTACTTTACTTCTAGCCATCACTTGGCCTATGACAAGGATTGTCCAGGCAGCCTACCACCTCCTCCTGGTGTTAAAAAATGGCCCAAGCTCCTGCTAGCAGAGAACACAGGATGGGGCAAAACTGCCCTGTTTGCTCTTGGATTAAGAGACTAACCCATCAACATCCAGTCCTGACAATCCGGCACGTTGGCACACGAATGGTGCAGTCTAACGGCATCCCCGTTTGTCTGAGAGTTACTCTAAAGTGCGCCACTCCCCCACGACCAAAGTCTGTCTGGCTGGATACAGCAGCAGAAATCTCTCTGCTTCCTCTCCAGCGATTGCAAAAAACACACATGGGTTGGCATTTCGCTGACAGCTTGGGCACTGCCTTCAGGAGATGCCAGCCCAGGGCATGGGTGGGGAAAAGAGCAGAGGTGGGATGTAGGGAGGGGTGAAAAATAAAACCACAGATGAGCTACAAAAAGATGATCTGCATACCTCTTTGAGTTCCCCATAAGGAACTGCTCACACACACCACGTAGAGCATACAGGTAGGGGCTGCCAGTCGTAATTTAGGACCCTCACATCTCTCTCTCCTACACATGCTTGTCTTCCTAGGCAATGAAATCCTTCCCAGCCAATCTAAGAGCAGATCTAGAACAGCAGGTGACGTTACCTGGGAACAGCCCCGGCTGCAATAGAGTGGGATCCGGAGACTCCCAATGCAGCAGCCCACGTTCCTATTGCTTTCAAGTAATACGCAGCGATTGTTGTGCTTTTCAAACATTATCTCATGACTGGTGACAGCCCCCTGTGAGGTTCAGCACTGTCATTAGCCCCATGTCACAGATGGGGAAACTGAGGCACAGAGTTGCACAGCGATTTCGTGACAGAGTTAGGATTGGAACCCAGGAGTGCCTAGGTCCTAGTTTTATGCTCAATAGACAACACAACACCAAATAAATACCCAGAGCCGATAAATACAAGCAAAAGGAGTTACTCTAACATTCTACCTGTTTGGTTGATTTTTTTAAACTACATGGGCTCTTAGCTACATTCATACAGCTGCTGACTGTTTAGGGACTGGGAGATTTTTTCTTCCTCATACGTTTTTTTGTCCCAAAAACTTTCATATCTATTTTATACAAAGATAAAAAATGTTATTTTGCTGAAAATCTGGAGAAGGAAGCAGCTGGATTCTGGCTGATATGGAGTACCTAGATGTGGACAGCTGTTTTGGCACTCAGCAGAGCCGCTAACCTGCTGAAAGGGGGACTTGGGTTTCTGGCTCAGAATTGTACACAAACCAGGGGTCATGCACTGAAACTAACAGGCAGCAGGTTTAAAACAAATAGAAGGAAGCACTTCTTCACATAAGCACAGTTAACCTGCGGAACTCATTGCCAGGGGATGTTGCGAAAGCCAAAAGTATAACTGGGAGTGGGTTCAAAAAAAAATGAGATAAGTTCTTGTTGAAAAGATCCATCAATGGCTATTAGCCAAGATGGTCTGGAACACAGCTCCATGTTCGGGGTGTCCCTAAACCACTGACTGCCAGAAGCTGAGACTGGACGACAGGGGATGGATCACTCAATAAATTGCCCTGCTCTGTTCAATCCCTCTGAAGCATTTGGCCCTGGCCACTGTCGGAAGACAGGTTACTAGGCTAGATGGACCATTGGTCTGACCCAGTACAACCGTTCTTATGTTCTCTGCTTTTATAGGTTTGCATGCAAATTTAGCCAATGCAGTTTAACGTCCAGGGCACTGGCTTGGTCAGTATCGTCTGGACACAGAAGGCAGAGAAAGGTGACACAATTAACTCTTCCCATACCATTGAACACAAGCACCTACAACAATGGTTTGGCTGGACCTGTGGGAAATGAGCAAAGGTGCAAGATTGAAAGCCCGTTTTGAATCATCTCTTCTGGGCTCTGGGCCAGATTCTGATCTCCATCACGGTGGTGTCAGACTGGAGTCATTCTCAGGAGGCAAAGGCAAAGCTTCCCCAAGCCAATGGCTCACTGGGCTGACACAGTTAAGGCACCTCACTTTCAGAGCCAATGGGACACAAGGAATTGCTGCGGACCCTGGGTGCCCTAATCTGATGGAGTAGGTGCCCATTTCGCAGAGGAGGGAGAGAGTGAGATTGTGAGATCCAGCAAGACTCACCCCACAACCTTGAGGCTGGTAGGACAACATCTTCATCACTCAGCTCCCACTCCTCTTCAGGTGAGTGCCGTCCAGATCTACCCAGGTATGACTGAGCTCAGCTGCTAACTTCCCCTCCCTCCTTTTTCCTTTTCCATCTGAAATCCCCTCTAGCTGGAAGCCCTTCTCCATCGGTCCCTTTTCAGCGCAGTGGCTTAGCGGGGTGGATTTGATCCAGTCGTGCCAAATCAAGCCTTAGATCCCTCCCACAGCCACCGCTTCGTTGTGTAGCAGCCTCTGCATGGCGCTGATTGAAACCACTGCTAGACGGTAGCGGAAGAGGGTTGCTTGAAGGCGGATCTGTTACTGGAAGCGCCAGGTCAACGCCGTCTCTGCATTTACCCCAGTGTAAGCTCAGAGCGTGGGTGTTTGGAGGATCACTCTCCCTTCCCTTGAAAACACAGGCCAGGCTGGTGAGTGGGGTAACGGCGCACAAAAGAGGGCAGAGGGAAGAGCCTGGATCATGACTCTGAACAGGTCAGACAGGACATCAGCAGGGGA
The DNA here is from genome assembly GCA_007922305.1 of Dermatemys mawii. Classification (NCBI taxonomy): domain Eukaryota; kingdom Metazoa; phylum Chordata; order Testudines; family Dermatemydidae; genus Dermatemys; species Dermatemys mawii. Next base: position 4,105,493 of record ML677399.1, on the reverse strand, counting down.
GTTTTCCCTTTAAACAACATGGAGGCTAAAAGGATTTAGCTCCTAGCAGCTGGAGTTGGAAGAGACCCGCTCATGCATCATTTTTCCCCCAGCAGCACCCGAGGAGGATTGTTCTTTAAGCATTAGAAAGCCACATCATGGAAACCTGCAAAATCCTATTGCCCAGCAACCTCGGAAAAAGCAAACTCCCAGTCTGGACCAGCGCCCATCAGACAAGCTGGATGCTAAACTGGGATCAGCATGGCAGCAGGCCCAGTGCTGAACAAATTCACCGGCCCACTGAGTAGCAAAATAAATAGTCCATTTACCCTCCTTGCCTCTACTCTGACTTCTCACTCTCCCCGGCTCTGCCCAGTTTAGTTGTGCCTTATATTTTGGAAAGGAGGCTCCTGGGTAATTATCGATGGCTAGCAAAACCCTCACCGTAACAGCTGTGTTTGCTGATGGGATGCCCACCTTGGAGCTTTAGGAGGAGTTCCCTGGAATTTTGTTCCTAGAGCGTCACATGTTTTGCTTGGGTTTTAAAGGGGGAATCTTCAGGAGAGAGGGTTACAAGAAGAAAAAGAAAGAGAGGCTGTTGGCAGTGTAATGAGATCTCCGCTTGAGTGGAGCGTCTAGAGCAAGAGGATGGTGATGACAAGGAATAAAACACCAGCGGCCACTGTCCCGGAGAGCTGAGGGACGCAGACAGCGTTGAGGGTGAGTTTATAGGCAGCAATCTCCTCTAGGTAGCCGTCCTCTGTGGCTGTGCATTTGAACAGCCCCTGGTCCATGGGGGTGTTCTCCCCAAAGCGCAGCGTGCAGGAGTGCCCGTCCATGGCACAGGGGTATTGCTTGGTGCCGTCTTTGACCCAGGTGTAGATGGCGTGGTGGGAGCGCAGAGGACACGGGAGGTAGACGTAGCTGGTGGGGTCCACGCTTACCTTTTTCAGAGCTTCCTGCGCTACGTGTTCTTTGAACAGAGGGAGCAGGGGTTAGAGCAGAGCAGTCGTAAAGGGAAAGGTGGTGGGGAAGAGGAGACAGAACAGGGGAAAGAATGAGAGATCCAGAGTTTGGAGGCACCAAATCCCAACCAAATCCCGCCCCAGCCTCTGGGCACACGGGCCCTCAACAGCGAAAAGCCCACATGGGAATGAAACAGTCACAATCCGCTGTGTGTAGAACCCCATCCAAGGATCTCCAAGTGCTGTGCACACATGCCTGAGTGGTGTCTTCCAGCCCGGCATCACAGAGGTTCATGGGATGGGTGCCATTTTTTGGCAGAATGGGATGCCAATGCTCTGGCTGAAGGACTTTGCTCAGGATTCCCTGGCAGGAGAACCCAGGAGTCCTAGTTTCCCTCTTCTGGATATGAGGGGGAGAATTAGCAGTAGCGCTCAATCCACTGGGTGCAGGCCGGGGCTGAACTCTGCTGACAATCTGGCTCTGAGGGTTGCGGTGGCAGCTGCCGGGAACTTTGGAAAATTCAGCCCTGTGAGTATGTCTACACTGCAGTCCTGGGGGGTGAGTCCAGATCGTGTGGACGTATCTGATCCAGCTTCAGTCGAGCTCTCTTGGCTCCAGGAGAACAACATGGTCGCACACAGAAGCCCGCTTGGAACCTGGGTAATCGCTCGCACGGCTAGCCCACATGAGTCTAGGCTCTGGTGGCTTCACTGCTTTGAGATCCGAGATAGCTAAATTAAAGCTAGGGTGAGTACGTCCACTCGATCTTCCGTCACACCCCATGACTGCAGTCTAGACATGCTCCAAAGGGGACCTGAATCCTTTGGGAAAATCTAATCCCATGTGCAATTCTGGCCTGGAGCCATTCTGAAAATTTCATGCTGCCTCCCGGCTCAGGGCTGGGATGAGACACCAGGAGACCTGGCTCCCAGCACCCCCTGCTCCAACCACTCCACACCTTATTACGGGGCTGTTTGAACCATTACCACAGACTCTCTGCTCCCAACAGCTAGCACAACCCTGGATTTATGGCACGGTCTCGACCGAACCATTTTCCTGCAGTACCTTGGTGTCAGCTTTTGAAGCTGAAAATGCAGGAATTCAAATGGGCGGGGGAGGCACTTTGAAAGCAGACAGGGTCCTCACACCTGGGGCTGCAGCCCAGAGGTGGGGAAAGAGGAACGTTAGGCTGTCGCTAAGGCACTAGAGTTTTGGGGCTGCGTCCCTCCGTTGCACCAGCGCTGAGCCCTGCCAGTAGTGAGCACGGGCGTGCTAAACCTCTAGCACTTTAATGGCCTTGCCGGCAAAGCGCGGTGCAGTGTGGGAAAATCCGACTGCTGGCGCTGCAGGGGCAGCATCTGCAGTGGGAGACTGGAGGCAGATGCGTCTCGCTTAGACCGGGCCTCGCCGTCCTGAGAGACGCAGCTTGTTTTTCCCATGCCCACGGGGGCAACAGTGAGATTCCCTCAGGCAGACGGGGCCTTTTGTCAGCTGCTTTTCAGGGAGGGAGGCAGGAACACCTGTGTGCAGCCAGGGCTCCACGAAGGCCGAGGCACGTACCTGCAGCACCTTCACACACGTCCTCGGCCTCCGGGTCCAGGCTCTGCAGGAAGCTGTTGCAAGGAAAGGTAGAGAGAGAGGAAATCGTTCAGGAGGGAGGCAAGGGACACGTGACTGTCGCATCCTCATTCAGGTGATTGTCATTTTAACAAGGGCCAATGCTTAGCCTCAGCCCTGCAGGAAGGCCCAGCTGCCCCCCTTCCCTCTCCCCCGTGCTGTCAGCCAGAAGCTCACTCTGTGGCTCCGACATCTTGTAGCACAGAGATCAGGAGCTAGCGCTACGTACAAGAGCAACAGTGAGTTGTGGAGGGTCAAGCCAGACCTCCCGCTAGGATATAGGATTCTCCTTCATTCTGAGGCCTGTTGTGCAGCACTGCTGGGCCCTGTTCTAGTTCTCTTGCTCTAGCCCAGAGGTGGCTGCATTTCTTATTTACCCTTCACGATGGATGACTATAGAAATAGAAGTGAGTATCCGGGCACAAAAAAGGGTCTGCTTTCTCTAGCAAAATTTAATTGTTTGTTGAAACACCAAAATAGCTCAATTAGGATCTGTTGCTCTATACAAATTGCCTTTCGCCCACGAATCTAAGCCCTGCTCTATACTGAAAACATACATCGGCAGAGCTTTGTCAGTCAAGGGTGTGAAAAAACCCACATGTCCTGGTGTCAGAGCTGTGCCAACAACAGACCCCCCCCCGCCCCAGTGTGGACAGGCAGGCAGAAGAATCGTTCAGAGAGGTGGTGGGGGCTATGCCAGCAGAAGACGACCTGCTGCTTTACTTTATGCCTACACTAGGCTCTGCAGTGTAGACATCATCGAGTGCTGTGCCAGGGTGGGGAAGCATTGACATGGTTTGGGAGAGACAGCCTCTTCCCCTGTGATTGCTACCGCGGTTGAAATCAGCCCCACCTGGAGCTTCCTCAGGATAAACCAGCCAGCCTTCTCTGAGCAGGCTCCTCGATTTTGGAACCTGCCCCTCTCCTCCCAGTGGGTTCCACCAGAGCCTGGATTTGTAACCCTCCCAGCTCTTGGCAAAGCTCAGCTTTTCCGTTACCACAGCTGTGGCTGGGGCAGCCGTGGGCTCAGATGGATCTGTTTAGGGGCAGCCTTTGTCTATGTTCATTGTATGGGAGGTGCCCTAAAGCTGTGTTCCAAAAATGTGAACGTGAAGAAGTTATACAGATGAGCAAACTGAGGCACGGGGAAATGATTTGGCCAAGGTTATATAGTGAATCAGTGGCATAGCTGGGAACTGAACCTGGCTGTCCTCACTCCCAGCCACATACTCTAATCTGTAAACATCTCTCCCTTCCACAGCTGGGAATAGAACCCAGGCATCCTGAGATCTCCCCATGTGACAGATGCTCTAACCAGTAGACCCTGCTGCCTCTATGTTTCTGTGTCTATGTTTACAGCTACCAGCTGCTTTCCTTTCCTCCCTCTCTCCTCTGTCTCCCCGTCTTGACAAGACCACTGAATGGATGGTGGATTGGGAGCAAATCATTCCGCCTTTAAGCCCGACCACACCTGGCAGAGTTGTTTGCCTCTCGGGAGATAGCCGAGCATTTTTTGCTGTTTGGATCCCATCCGCAGTACGGGTCCTTGGCGAGGACACACTTCCAGCAGGTCTCCCTGTACTGCCCGCAGTCTGCCAGCGGCAGGCGCGTCACCTCGAACTCAGTGGCTGCATAGAGGTGCCCCTGCCAAGGAGGGGCCAGGTTAGTCAAAGGTTCAAACAGACAAGCAAGAGAGGAGGCTGCATGCACTGGAACTGACTGGTGCGAGGCAAACTGGGGCCAATCCCTTTCCAAATAGAAGCGCTGACAAAATTCCCATTAAAATCTCCATTGGCAGCAGGATTGTGCCTGTAATGGACTTCACAAGCAAAAGCACTTGTTGGGGTGCGTGCGTGTGTCTTAGAAACAGGTGTTATGTTCACAGCATACACACCGAGACGTTAGACAAAACCAAATACACTTGCTGGAAGATTGCAGCGTAACCCAACCTTCCCGCTTAGAATCCAGACCCCAACACATAAGAACCCCAAAGCAGTGACAGACAAAGCAGGCTGCTCCCTGAAACAGCGAGGCACAGCCCACTCCACCTTACGCAAGGCTGCCCCTCTGCAGACTAACTGCTGCTAGACCCAGATCGCGGGCTCCCCTTCCCGAGCCCCCTAGCCTGCCAGCAGGACCAAGAAAACCCCCATAGCGTTTACAGAGACAGCTTGCAATGTGCCACAGCCACCGATGTTAAATACGGAGCAAAGACAGAGCCGGGGAAGGGCGCTTACTGTGGAGGTGTCCAGGGCCATCCCAGAGATGGGCGCGTCTCTCCGGAAAGGGCTCAGCTCGGCGATGATGACCGTCTGCCCCCCACTCTGCAGGACTTTGTGGATCTTCCCTTTATCTGCAGCGGCCAGAGACACGGGGAGCTCAGAGGAAGGAGCCCGGCCCCTTGGGGACAATGGGAGCTTGGCCTGGGTTTCACCTGCTGACAGCCAGAGGCCTCTCTGCACCCCCAGGACAGGCAGGGTCCAAGAAGGGACAGGGTTAGTTGCCCACAGTGGGCCTGCCCCCACGCCCCAGCTCTGCCCTGGAGGGACCCACTGGAGGGGAGCCCTTGGCCTCTGCTGGGGCTGCCCAGAAAGGGGTCAACTTGCTGCCCGTGGTGCTCGCAGGTTTGTGATGTGGACGCCTGGGTTCCCCCCCACCATATCACAAGGGCCAGCAAGCAGCCGTCAGACCAGAACACCACGAAGCCATCCCCAGCCAGTGCTCGAGTTGAACGGGCGACCTGGCGGCGAGCTGAGCCCCGAGCCAGCTGTGTCCTGGCCTATACTTCACCTCACACGGCCAGCGCACGGCGCCGTCGGGTAGGAAAACTCTCCAGGGGGAGGAATCAGCATGGCCAGCGTCTGCTCAGCAATGACCAGGCCCTCCGAGGAGGCACAGACCTCACCTGACCCTTGGCACGCATCTCGCCCTGGGATCTTCGGCTGCCTGACTTCTTCAGGGAGTGGGGACTAGTGCTTAGAGCAGGCAGCTGGGAGTCGAGACTCCTGGGTCCTGGCTCTGGGAGGGAAGTGGGGGCTAGTGCTTAGAGCAGGAGGGCTGGGAGTTCCTGGGTGCTGTTCTTGGCTACTTTGCGTCCCCACACTGACAAAACCTGCGCACCCAGCAGCGGCGCCACAGAGGCTGAATCCCAGAGGGAACATCCCCAGCTCCCTACGCACCTACCTGTCCCAAGGTAGAGGACAGTGCGAGACGTGTTGCCGGCGTCCAGGACCCTGTCCGCCACCACCTTGGTGTAGGTGTCGTTAGTCTGCAGCACATACAGGGGGCGCTGCCCCTCGGGGTAGATGACAGTCTCAATCTCGGGGTAATCTTTGATGATGTTGAGGACAGCTTTGGAGGGGGCACTGGGGGAATTGTAGGGGACACACTATGGAAAGAACGAAAGAACGGAAGAGCTGGCGGAGAGTGGAGGAGAGAGCGGCTGGGAGGTACAGAGGGTGATGGGGAGAGATGGCTGGCTTTCCTTTGGAGGGATGGGGGACTGTGAGCAGAGGGGTGAGTGGGGTTGGATAGGAAGCGTGGCCCAGTGGAGATAATTTGTTGCTTACAAATTCCCGTGGAAAAGAGGAAGAGCTCTGGGTTGGGGCCACATTTTATTTAAATATTTATTTTATTTAAAGGGGTGCTCAGTGCCTGGCCTGAACCCCTCCGGCTAACTTCATGCAGCACCCAGAGAGCAGAAGGGCCAAGCTGAGCTTTTGAAAGGACCCCGCGGCCATGTGCAAATCCCTGTGACAGAGACTGGGCCCTTTGTGGCTACTGATTGCCCCAGGCCACTCTCTGGTAATTCCCTGCAAGCTACAGAGGCCCGGAGTCCCCCAGCCCCCACTTTCATTTGCTGTCAAAAATGGGGGTCCCTTCGTTAGTCCTGGGGAGCTGTTTGGGACGTGAACCCCGCCCCGTGGCCTCACCGTGCCAGGTCGGTGCGCCGGCAGGACGCTGGTGTAGCCCTTGAGCTTGGAGGTTTTGAAGGCGCGGGTCACCTTGTCCATAGAGTAGGCACACACGGCCGTCATACCCCTGTAGGGGGAAAACGCTCCCTTCAGGCTTTGGCAGCTGGCAAGGCAGAGCTGGTTACTGCTGGCGCTGGGTGCTTTGTGCTGGGCCCCGGGCTCTGAGGCCTACCCAATGGAAATGACCGGCAGGCACCCGAGCCGGAGTGGAGTGGGGGAGCTGTGCCGAGACTGGCCAGGGAGCTCGGACGCCTTGTCATTGTCTTCCGCCTCTTTGCCCAATGGACGTCCCATCTGTCTAAGCAGCTCCGGGCTGGGCAGTTTCCTGTCCTATTCTTCATCGGCATAGTTTGGGGATGGAGCCTAGGAAGGGGGGGTGTTGCTCCCCCAAACTGGAAGCCTGGGGCAGGCATGGAATTTCCCCCACCACACTTGGCCCCATTAGCCTGACTGGAGCTCCCCCACCCAAAATACAAAAGTCAAACTACACTTAGTCATGGGGTGAGGTTCTCCTGGCGACGGGGCAACATGATTTCCATATGTCCCATGGGACTTAATCCGTGGGAGAGGGACAACAGGGTGGGCGAGAGCCCCCCGCGACCATGGCCCTACCTCCTCCCTGCACCTGCAGGCACCATTCTGCTCCCATCCCCAGCCGTGGGGCAAGGCATCCGTGTGACTCCAGCCTGCCATGTGGCCCCGGTCCTGCCCAGCTCCGGCAGCGACCCCCTGCTCACCAGGCGCTGGCGAAGATCCCGTACAGCATCCCTCGGCCCCTCCGCCCCTCGCCCAGGACCACAGTGTCGCGCAGCTCGTTGAAACGCTGGGGATGGGCAGGGCCACCGCACACCAGCCTGGCCTGGAGGAACGTGGTCCAGAAATCAACCAGGAGGCTCTTCCCGCCTTCATCCACCTGAGCAGGGCGGGGGAGGAAAAGTCCCAGAGCTCTTCAGGCCCACAGCATGGACAATCCACCACAAACCCCCTGCCACCAGATCCACGCGTGGGCTGAACCGTGTTGGCCAAAGCGCGCGGCTCCAGCCTGTTATAACAGCAGCTAGAGTTGTTATAACTACGCAGACATGGCTCATAAAACTGGTCTTTTCGCTCCAGCTACACCGGCTTCCAGGGCCTGCTGCCAACACTGTGCCATCACTCTCACGCCAATAGCAAGCGTGAGAACGGAGACCTAGGCGAGATGTTTGCCATTCACTCGGCCTGCGGGGCCTCCGTACCTTACACACGCGGCCCAGCCGGGCTTTGACCGGCTCTTCATCCAGCCCCGCTGTCTTATTGACTTCGTTGTAGAAGAAGTAGATTCCATCCTGGTCGGACTCCTTTTCCGGCACCCAGGCAGCGCTGACGAACTCCGCCTCTGCAGGAGGATGGGGGGGATGGGGCGGGGAAAGAGATCCAAAGGTGTAAAGAAACTTGGCTGGAGCTGTGTGTGTGTGCCAACTCCTTGGTAGATTGGCCAAGTCAAGATACGGGTATGGAGGGGGATCATGTGTGTTGCCAACCCCTTCAAAACAATGATACCTGTACTGGCTTTAAAATCACGAGGTTGAAAAATAATAAATAAACAGGGGTTCTGGTTATTTTGAGCCTTTAGGAATCACATTTTCCAGATTTTCTCTGCAACCAGGAGAGCTCGCTGATTTATATTTTAAAGCAAGCTGAGATTCTCTTGCAATGACAGGACTCTGTGAGCTGGGGCTTTAAGAAGGACTTTAACTACCAGGAGGCTTGCAAGACGGCTGTGTGAGTTGGCTCTCCTGGATTGCATCTGTTTCATACAATACCAGTGAGCAACCCTAATGCTTCTCAAAGGAGGTCAGTATCATTATCCCCATTTCACAGATGGGGAAACTGAGGCACAGAAAGGGGCTTGCCCAAGGTCACCCAGCAGCAGAATCAGGAACAGAATCTAGGTCTCTCATTCCTCACTACAGTGCTCTATCCCCTAAGGCAAGCCACGTTTTGGTTTGGGAATCAGAGCTTCTACTGGCAGAGAATCTGCATCATCTCTGCAGTGAGGGGCTGCGTGCCCATCCCCTGAAGTGCCAGCTTTTTCTGGATGCCACCTGCTATGCTTGCAAACGTGTCTTTGAATCTTCTTCCCATTGCCTTTCCAGCCTAGATTGCTAGAGCGGAAGGGTTCTGAAATGCCAACCTGTGGAACTCCCTGCTGCAGGGGTTCAGCGAGGCAAACGCTGTGGGGGCTGGACAGTTCTATGGCCAACCTAACACATAGCTGTTTCAGCTGAGACCGGGGTAATGGAGTTTGACGCTAAAGGGAACCAGATGATCACTCCACCAGGATGGAGTGGCACACAATCCCTGGCCCATTGAAGGTTTGACTCAGTACGTTGCCTTGGGCCAAGACCCGCCTTCCTCTTCAGCATCAGGGGCTGGAGGTGATGGATCTTTGGGGAAAGCGTCAGGCCCAGCCTGGCTGCTCTGACCCTCCCTGGGGCTGGGCAAAAGGAAAAGCCTCTCTTACTGGTGAGCCATTTGTCTTCTGTCCTCAGCAGCTTCCTTGGGCCATAGCTCCTCTGGATGGTGCTTCTGTCCTGGGACAAGGCCGAGTACAGGCTGCCCTCTGCAATATTAACCCAAGATAAAACAGGATGGGTGTTTCCCACGCGAGGGCTGGGGGGGGGGAAGCCCCACCAGCCTCCTGTGGAGTATGCCAACATCCACTTTCAAGACAACAGAGGACCCTACTCCATGGGCAACAAAGAACAAAGCTTGTTTTTCACAACCAGCCCCAGCTCACGGTGGGGTAGAGGAGGGACTAGAATCCATGTAGCCTGGCTCCCAGTTGCCTGCTCTAACCACTAGCCCACATTCCCTCCCAGAGCTGGAAATGGAACCCAGGATTCCTGGTCCCCATCACCTCTCAGCAGTGTTCCAAAGCCCATCCGGGCTGAGGTGGGAGCTCTTCCAAAGAAGGAAACTCCTTTATTGGTCCAAGTCCTGCTCTCACCCTCCACTGGACTTTCCCATGGGGCAGATGGTCTTGGGCTATCCCAGGCTGTGGTGGAAGCCCATTGCATGGGTCCAGAGCCACCTCCCTCTCTGGCACCGCTCCTCTGGGGCTTGGGATCCAAGCAGAGAGGAAGAGGCAGAGAACGCACCCAAGGGGAGGCCCAGGAGGACCCTAGGTGTCTCCCCCCTCAACTCTGTCTGGAGATGGACAGAGGCAGATCTCCTTACCCACGGCGATGGCTACAGCCGGCTGAGACGGTGACGTCGGGGCAAGGCCCTCCCCGCTGATGGCAAGGGCTTGGCCCTCTCTGTCCTGCTGCAGCGTGGTGTCACTGGTCTGGGGAGCAAGGTGGGGTTACACCCAAGCCAAAAGTTTTAATTGTTTCTATAGATCTTACCCGAGAAGCTTCTCAGACCTCAGCCCAGCTGGCCTCTTGACATTTCTGATTCTATTCCCTCTGTGAGGCAGCACCCATCTTACACACAGGGGAACAGGCCCATGGAGTCCGTGGCGGAGCTGGGAATAGAATCCAGGAGTCCTGGCACCCTACCCCCCCTGCTTCAACCCCTATGCCCCACTCTGCTCCTAGAGCTGAGAATGGAACCCAGGAGTCCTGGCACCCAACCACCCCAGCTTCAACCCCTATGCCCCACTCCACTCTCAGAGCTGGGAATGGAACCCAGGAGTCCTGGGACCCAACCTCCTAATTTAACCCGCTGCACTCACACTTCCTTAAGAGATGCCATAGGACAGGGGTGGGCCAACTTTTTGGCCCGAGGGCCACATTGAGGTTGCAAAATTGTACAGAGGGCCAGGTAGGGAAGGTTGTGCCTCCCCAAACAGCCTGGCCCCTGCCCCATCCGACCCCCTCATCTATCCAATCCCCCCTGCTCCTTGTCCCCTGACCGCCCCCTCCTTAACTGCCCCCCAGGATTCCACCCAACCCCCCGCTCCCTGTCCCCTGACTTCCCCAACACTCCCACACCCTATCCAACTTTTCCCCCTTCCCTGCCGTCCCGGGAGTAGCAGCAGGCCAGAATGCTGCCCGCGTGGCACAGTGAGGCTGCAGGAGAGGGGAAACAGCCAGGTAGGGGCCAGGGGGACTCTCCCCCCCAGGGAGCTGAGGGGCCAGGCAGGAGGGGCCTGTGGGCAGCCCACAGTTTGCCCACCCCTGCCACAGGAGAATGAGCCCAGATTAGACAGGTCACCAGGCGAGATTATGGACCCCAGTCCAGTTATGAGTGAGGTGACTAGCGCCCCCTATGCCTGTGGGCCTGTCTCTGCACATTCCCCCAGCCTGCCATGCTCACCAGGAACCAGCATTTGGGGGAGCCAGCGTTGGTGCCGCAGATGATGACGGAGCTGCCATTCAGCCTCTGGATCACCCGGATGTAGTTATGACACTCGGCCTGTGGGAGAACCAGCCCCGACACACCACGGTTATGGCTCGTGACACGTATCCGGCATTAACGGCAGGAACAGACCCAGTCCATGGTATTTCACCGAGCGGGTCAATCTGAGACATCCTCTGTGTGCGATTTTATACCCATGAGCGGGCCCTGAGGGATGACAGAGCTAGGGCCGCAGCTGGGATAGAACCCAGGAGTTCTGATTCCCCAGCCTCTGCTCCCACCACTAGACCACAGCCCCCTCCCAGAACTAGTAACAGAACCCAGGAGTCCTGCCTCCCAGACTTCACGTTTGATCTACCTAGAAGCCCCATTCCCCTCCCACAGCTGGGAACAGAACCCAGGAGTCCTGCCTCCCAGCCCTCGTTTTGCGCTACCCACTAGAGCCCACCACCCCCGTACAGCAGCTGCAATGCTGTCTGTCCAGTGTAGCAGGGCGCTCTGGGGAAATGGAGAAACTGAGGCGGTGAAGGAAGCTCAAAGCAGCTGCCCGGCTCCTTGGAGCGGAGCCCTGGCACGGTGAAGGGACCACCGACCCCGCCCGGAGGAGAGGCAAGAGGTCCCTCCATGCTCAGCACGGGGAGGGGGGGGGCATCTCTAAGCTCCCTTAGCCATCTCTAGGGAGCTCACCATGCGGCTGGGGGGTCTCAGGCCCATCCCTCGCCAGGGTCCCCTCTCACCTGCACCGCTCCCGGCTTGCTCCCGCAGTTCTTCTCTGCCCTCTCGTCGACCCGCAGGGGAACCTGGGAGGCAGACGGGGAGCAAGGCTGATCAGACCCCGATCCGCCCCACGCCCTGGCCCAGGTGGAAAGGCCCAGCGGGGTAGCCCCCAAGGGGATGGGGCTTCCGATCAGCCACAGGAGAGGTTCCTGCGGGCTTCTGACCCAGGCATGCCCCATCTTCCCGCAGCCCAGCGCTGCCCCCAGCGACTATGCAAGGGGAGGAGGGATGTGGCATTAACCCCGAGTTTATCGGGGTCCCTCACTGCTCCTCTTTGTGCTCCCAGGGGGACCTGCTGTGAATGGAGACGGCCCCAGATCTCTCTGGCCCCGTGGCCTTGAGGGAGGGAAAGCCGTGCTGTGGGATGGCGGGTGGCCGTCCTATGGGTACCTGGCCAGCCAGCAGGTGGCCCCCTGAGCTCGGCAAGTGAGATCAAAGGGGCTCTCCTCTCGAAGCCCGGCCCCGTCTCGGCTGGGAGCTGCCTTCCAAGGAGAGGAAATTAGCCCGTGGGATCTGATGGAGCCTGGCCTTGCTGGGAGTCTCTTTGTGGCTGAGCCGGTCTCCTCTGGCTTGTCAGCTCTGGGGCCTCTGGCTGATCATACACCATCATTGCAGGCTGTGGGCAAGGGCCAGGATAAACCCAATGATAGGAGCTAGGGACCCCCCCACAGCCCACCTCTTACCTGGGTCTGGTTGACCTCTGCCTCCGTAAACGTCAAGACGTGCAGTGCTCCCCTACCCCCTACATACAGCTGCTCAGATCCGGCATCATGGAAGAGGACTGGGGACTTCTCTCTATTCTCGAAGCTCAGCACAGGAGAATCTGTGGCAGGGAGGTGTGGGGCAGGATGGGAAAGGAGGAGATGAAGTTTGCTGAAGGCTGAAATCCAGACTCTACCCCCAGACCGTTCTTCCCACCATCAATCCAGCTGGTTTCTTTCCTCTCCAAGGCAAATAGGTTGTGATCATCCCTCCACCTGTTTACAGATGGGGAAACTGAGGCACACAGCAGGGCCATAGTTTGGGACCCACAGTGGGCAAGCAGCCGTGTTGGGAAGAGAACCCAGCTCGCGGCACAGTTCTCTAGACTGCACAGCTTCTCCTGTGGTCGCCAGACTCTCCCTGAGGCAACTCTTCAGGGTCCCTTCGGATGCCTGGTTTCTCTTTCCGGACACTCGGAGCCACACTGGATGGCAGCTTCTTTGTAGTGTGGACACTGGAGACTGGACTGAGACCTGCCAAACTCATCCCTTGCCTATCAAAGGCTTAAAGAGACGCCCCCTGATCCTGCTACAGGAGAAGAGGGAAGAGCCCACTCCGGCTGGCCTAATCCACATCTTATGAACGCACCCCAGTGCACATTGCTCCTGGACCTCAGCCTGTCCATGGGTAGCATGAAAACCTCAGCCTTATGCAGGCCAAATCTGCCCCAGCAGGGCAATAGACTAGAGCAGGGTTTCTCGTGGCCTGGCGCCGGTCCCTGAGATTTCTCTGACACAGTTCAGCAAGGCAGGAAGTCGGCCCCTGGTACTGAAAAGGTTGGAACCCGGCACCAACTTATTTCATACACAAGCAGGTCTACAGGGCTCCAGTAGGGGGCACCGGCGGACAAGCACACCGCTCCAGTGCAGGCGCGCACACCGTAGTGGATTCCGGCACCTACACGCCCTGCCCTGTAACCGGGCTGGTGCTGGGTGCTGTACAAGCCAGTGCAGAAAGCTGGTCCCTGCCCCGCGAGGACAGCACGCAGCCTTGGGCCACTCCTTGCTGCGGTCATCTTGCTGCCAGCCAGGAAACCAGACCAGATGCGGCTGGCTCCTGGAGCTGGTACCTGCCCTCGGCCTGGGATTCTGGCTCTCTTGGCAGTTCAGTGACCCGCCCTCTGGGACTCCCCTTGGCAAAGGCTTATCATGCAGCAGGGGGGGCGCCATTGTGTTTTCACGAGAGTAGTGACCACGGGATGGGCGAGGCAGTAGTGAGAGGCATTTAGGTACTCAGAGGAGCAGGCCCTGCCTTTGATTCTGACACCCAGCCTCCCACCAGGCTGCCAGGTGGGGACTCTTATATGGGAGGATTCGGGGGAAACTAGTTGGGAAATTGATTCTTAGGTCCCATCGCTACCAACTTCCCTGCAGCGCCTTCCTGCCATGGGATTGCCTGTCAGGCTAGCCGAGGGGTACAGTAATGGACCCCCATTTACCTCCATTGCCTCCCTGGCCCACACCACTTACATGTCACTACCAAAGCAACCGATCTTCCTTCCCACCCAGCCCCTCTTTCAGGGCAAATGTCGTCAGCCACGCCCTGCACCAGACGCCCCTTTGATTTCCCACCAGAGCAACGGGCAGAGCCGGAACGGGCCAGGGCTTGTGCAATGTGGCTTCTTCCCTGTACGTCGAGCAGCAAAGGGGGAAAAAAGGCACCACTCCACTCCGGGAAACGGCAGAGCCATCAGAAAACCGCAGCGGCTGCATTACACAGATGTTGTTTTCCTCCCCCTGGCAAGCCACCAACACTTCCCAATGGACGCGGGTCAAGAGGCAGGGGCTTTGTCATGAGGGAGGGTCAGACTGGATTGAGCGGAGGAATTGGTCTCCTGGTAGAGGCTATTTTGGAGAGTAAGGCTGCAGCTGACGGTGCTTATCTGCATTGCAGAGGATGCAGGGACTAGTCTATTACATCCCTAGCCAGTAACGGAGGCACCAGCTGGCTCTTTAAACAGCCAGGAGTTAACCCCGATCCTGTCCGTTTTGCAGCGGATGGGAAGGGACTCCAAAGGAAATCCCTGATCAGGCTGTGGTTGTAACACCTGTCAGACCAACAGCTGAGACTGTGGGTTCTCTGCAACTGGCAGCCAAAAAACACACAAAAATTTCCTTCTTGTCATCTCTCCAATCAAATCTAATTAATCTGTGGACTGGTCTTTTAAGTGGAATATTCCCCCAGCAAAACTCCCCTCCCCATCTCAAAAGCTGCTTTCTAAACCCCCCACACCATCCCCTACCTTTCCCCGCAATCCCACCTTTCATTTCCCATCATCAGATGTTTAGATCCATGGGGGGGGCCGATAGGAAATTAACCCCCCACCCCCCGCATCATACAAGCCAAGTCAAGCAAACGGCGAAAACAATATGAAATGAAACCTACCGAGGGGATCAGGACCATTGGATCTTATCTCACCTTTAAGGGTAAACTTCAATCTTGGTATCTTTTGGGCTGAGCAGAACGCTGACAGGAGGAATAAATAGAGAGATCTCATGTCGGTGCCTGCCCACGAGAATTTTCTTGCTGATGTTAACTCGGTAAGAGCAGTCTGTCTGGTGCTGCCTGTCTAGTTCTGCTCCTCAGGCTCTCTCTAGTGAACGCTTCTGCAGTTTCGCCTTTTATACCTGCTGTCCTGAGCCAGGAGATGGAACGTCAGCGTAACTTCCTTCCAAGGAGAGGAGGGGAGGGGGGAATAGTCCCCTCCGAGCGCCACAAAATGGAGCTCCACAAAACAGCTTCAGCAAGGAATTGCTCTTGTTGGGGAGGAAGGAAGGATCTCCAGGCGCAGGAGTGCGCTGCAGGGATCTGGCAGAGTGGTTTTTAAAGGCCGCCCGTTCAGGGGTTGCTCATCGGTCAGCGGGGACGCCCTGCCCCTGGGATGTCCTAGCTCCAGCATCAGCCCTGGGCCCCATCTCCTTCCCCTTCTCCCCCCAGTGTAACTGCCTTAGCACGATCACTTGAGGCCCGAAGGTCAGTCCCCAGGGTATATCTTGAGGGCTGCCTAGTGAATGATGATCTCTGGAACAGGGCAGCTCTGAGGCTGGCAGGAGCTGGCGCTAACCCAGACAGTGGGTGAGTCGTAAAGCTGAGGAGGGACTTTAGTTCCCCTAGTGAAAAGACTTCTGCCAAAGGAACAGGTTGCCATGGTGATGGCTAGACAGAAGCAGCCTGGGTCTTGGCTACACCAGGGCCCCTTAAGGCAGCCAAAGGGCTGAAATTGTGCCCCCTTCAAGACTCTCCCCAGTGCAGGGGACCTCTCTGGAGCTGAGCTTAGCCTCTGCACTTGCCTTGTGCCTAGCCCCTGCTTCCATGGGGAGTAGAGTGTAAAATAGAGCAGCCTCGGGGCTGCTCTAATGGGCGCTGAGGCTGAGGCAGGGCCTTGCAAAGCCCCAGAATACTGGGAGGAGAAAGGTGGCTTCAAGGCAAAGCCAGCCTTAGCCGCACCCACTGTATGCACCACTCTGTCCCTCTCCAGCCGCGGCTGGGCCACATATTGCGGCTGATCAGCTGCTTCTCCTAACAGACCCAAGCCACTTAGATCAGGCAGCGAAGGTGCCTGTGTCTAGATCCAGAAATCCCAGGTTCAGTCAGGGCTGCTGGTGATCCACCCGGAGGTGTGGGGGTACCACTGGATTTTTCTCTCCCCTGAGCGCAGGAACAGAGGCCCATGGCATTAAAGCCATTTCAAATCTGGGCATACACACAGTGGAGGGGTTACAAGCACTCCTCCAGCTCTGCGGCTGATGCCTTTCCCAGGGGCCGCGACCCAGCCTCCTCCTCTGGGGCCAGAGCCAACCGTGGGCCCAGCTGCTGTGACGTAAAGGACTGACTTCCTGGTTGGTGAGCAAAATTGAGCAGGTGGTTACGGCAGCCCAACTGGGCCCACAATCCCGACTCTAAAACCAGGCCCGTGACCCTCACTCATGCCCCATTTATCCGCTCCATTGATGGCACGGGGAGGCCAAGTGCAAAACCTCCCATGCCTCCATTTTTGGGGGGCCCTGTTTGAGATGCCCAGGGCCTGCTTTTCAGAGTGGCGGCTCTCCTGGCTGTCAGCTGGATGGGTGGGTCACCCCGTCTCTGAAGATCAGGCTCTAGATGTCTCAGAGGGGGCGGAAGGTGTCAGCTGTGGGAGTCAGCGTCCGGGTTGGGGACTAGAACTGCTGACGTCGGAGCCTCCCCCACCAACCTCTTCACAGGTGGGAGCGCTCACCCGTCACTGCTCAGGCCGATGGGGGGTCTCAGTTTGCAAATGTGTGGGGCTCTTTATCTTTGCGCTGTCCCAGAGGGTTATTCCTGCTGGGCCTTGCCCGTGACAACGGAACAAAGCCACGAAGCTGTTGCATTCTGAATGCCCGAGCGAGCCCTAGATACACAAGACGAGGATAAGAACACCCTGGGTCAGACCAATAGCCCATCTAGCCAGTATCCTGTCTTCTGACAGTGGCCAGGTGCCAGCTGCTTCGGGAGGAATGAACAGAACAGGGCATTTTTGAGTTTCCACCCTTGGTGCCTGCACCCTGTGTTTGGGCTGGTGTAATAAAGAGTCCTCCACGCCTTCCTTTGCTGGCTCACCCAAGTGTCTTTACTTGCAATGTTTGTGCAGTTCCCAGATCCCCCACAGCGAGCGACCCACAGACCCACCCCAGGGTCTCCTGGCCTTTGAGGCTGCCTTGCTTAGTAAGGAGACAGCCATACTGCCCTCCTGTCTCCTCTCAGGCTAGTCTCCCTTGCTGAGCTTTGCCCAGGGCTTTTATAGCCCTCTGGTGCCTCAGCCCAGCTGTCCGCCGGTAGCTCAGCATGTTCCTCTGAGCCAGCGCTCTGCAACTGGGCTCCCTGCTGACTCCCTGCGGCTCTGGCCAGAGAGCAGGCTACAGCCAGCATTTTGGCAGGGCCCTAAAGGGGTTTATCCCTGCCCTGCCACAGGGGGACAGTGGTTAGAACAGGGGACCAGGGCAGGACAAGGGTGCAGGATTCCTAGCTTCTCTTCCCGGCTCTTGCTGTGTAAACATGGGCAACTCGCTTTCCTGTTCTGTGCCTCTGTTTCCCCATGTATGAAGTGTGACCTACCCCACAGGTTGCCGTGCGAGAACTAAGACATAAGCACCCTCTGTTATAAGATCCTCTGTTCTAAGAGACCTTATAAGGGCACCCTTTGCTTGGTCTGCTATACCTTCCCTCTGCAGCGATTGTAGAATTCCCCAGATCTAGGGATTGTTTTGCTTCCGCTTGGTGCCTGTGGAAAATACTTGGAGAACCAACAAAAGCCCCCCGATGAGCTGCGCTGGAGGAGTAGGGGGTCCAGGCCCCAGGGGTTGGCACGAATGATACAGCAGGGTCCTGTTGGCTCACAATAAATATTGCTGAGCGTGTGGGTAATACAAAACAGAGAGAAGCTGCCTTCGGTGACCTAATGGGGTGGGTGCTGGATGGGGAGTCTGTGGAGACCTTGAGTCTAGTCCCAGCTCCACCACTGACCTGCTGTATAAGCTCAAGCATGGCCCGGCCCCTCTGTGCCTCAGTTTCCCCATGTGTACCCAGTAGATAATGAGCCATCCTTGGAGTAATGGCTGAAGGCTGGAATATCAGTGTAGCCCAATGGACTTGGGCCATCTGCCCAATACCTCGGACAATCCCAGCCAGCAATCTTCCCCTGGTTTTCAGTGGGCTTCTGCTCAGGGGCCCGATCCGGGCAAAGCCATGAACCGATGCTGGTGGAGAAATGATGGTCTGAGAGCTCCTGCTGTATGCTGGCACCCAGGCCTGGGAGTCAATTTCCCCCCTAGACAATTAGCCTCGCCCACAAGTGACAGAATTCTCTTGGGATGCCATTAGGACCTTACAGGGCTAAATTCAAACCTCGGCCAAGCCGGTACAAAATGCAGCAGATAAAATCCCCCAGGGGTCCCGGGCCATGCTCCAACTTCTCCAAGGAGGGAGCAAAAAAATGCAGCTGAGAAAAAATGACTCGGGGGATTCATGCATTTCACAAGCCGCGCTGAGGGCCAGGAGCAGCGTGATGGACCAAGCCCATGGCTTTTGGCTCAAGAGCTGGGCTATAAGTAGGAGAAAGGGACTGTGGTACAGCCCCTAGCCCTGGGGCTTGGGGGCTATGGGGCTCCTTCTTCAGGACACACATTGCTAATGCAAAGCACCGGGCTAATCCAGACTGTGGCCACCAACTCTGGCTGGTGGCCGCTCTCACACTTTTTCCTAAAATACTTAATTAGCGTCAGGAAAAACAAATAAATATGCGCATATACACAGCCAACCCATTGTCCTTTATTAGTCTGCTGTGAAAACTGATATTAACTAACGTACAAGTTCCACTTTTCACAGCAGACTTACTCAGCCCTGGATGGGGGCTCAGAGGAGGGCTGGAGCCCGAAGCCCCCGGGGCAGAGAATGCCGCTCTGCCACCCCAGCGCTGAAGCCCAAAGCCCGAGCCCCACTATCCCTGGGAAGGTGGGGCATTCACTGGCTGCCTTCTCCTCCAGCCCCATCTATCAACCCAGGCAGTGCATCTGGGAGCAACAGGGAGTCGGAGGGGCTGTTATATTCCTCCACAAGCACAGCCCAGGAGGCCGTGGCCACAAGAAAAGCCCCTGGCGGCTGCATTTGAGAAAC
The DNA here is from genome assembly GCA_007922305.1 of Dermatemys mawii. Classification (NCBI taxonomy): domain Eukaryota; kingdom Metazoa; phylum Chordata; order Testudines; family Dermatemydidae; genus Dermatemys; species Dermatemys mawii. The sequence continues at coordinate 4,086,444 of ML677399.1, read as the reverse complement.
AGACTCTAGTGGTTAGAGCAGAGGCGCACGTCAGGATACCTGGAGGCTGCATGGTCTAGTCTAGTCCCAGCTCTGCTGTGTGATTGCACGGCAAATCATGTCCCCTCTCGGTGCCTCAGTTTCCCCAATTAGGTGTTAATACTATAGCTTGTGAGCCCTCTAGTGGCACTCACAGTGTTCTACATTCTGAGGAGCTGTCAGAAACCAGCCAGAGTGAGACGCTGTGTGTAACTAGGCCTGCCACAGTCCTGTGTAGTGGCTGAATGCGGTTCTTTAGGCCTCAGCTCTGCCTGGGTGACTTGTTCGTAGTGTTGTAGCATAAAGAGCAAAGGACTCCACACCGCCCCACTCTGTGCCTCAGTTTCCCCATCTGTAGCACGGGGATCATGCTATTCACCTGCATCACAGGGTTCTTTTGAAGTGTAACCCCGTAATGCCTGACAGACTTTGAGCTCTTTGACTCGCGGTGGCTATAGAAGTGCAGAGTGCTATTTATTGCTCTCAAAGATCTGGTTAAACGTTAGACAAGACTTTCAACCACAGTGGTTTTAATAGATGGCATTTAGCAGCACGCTTGGTTTTTGCTGGACATGAATAATCCACTGCAGATTGATGGGTTGTAAAAGGGGGCGGGGGACGAACATTTTGTCTCCCTTCTGGGAGCCCATTAAGGATCTGGGTGATTCCAGGGACAAAGCTGACTCTGGGCCTAGCAAAAACACTTCCATTTATTAACCCTCTCCCTTTCCCACCGTCATTGTATAGCAGAGCTGCCAAAACCCCTGATAAATTGCCCCACTCAGACGGTCTTATTATTTTCTGCCATGTTGGGAGAGCTGTTCCACTCCAGGGGAAGGAGCCACAATCTTACGAAGGCCCCCCGGGTCCTGTCTTCTCTCCCTCACCGCTTTAGGACAGGGGTCTCCAAACTTTATGCGATGGGGGCCATTTTAGATTTTTGAAGGGGCTTCGCAGGCTGAAGCAACTGTGAAAAAATTCAGTATATGCAAATATATGCAAAATTCCCCCCCTTTGCTCCTCCAGCCGCTGCTGCAGGGGCACTCACCCCTCCGCACACGGGGCTGCCGGCAGCAGCTCGTGAGCGGTGGGTTGGGGGCAGCGGTGGTTTCTCCACGTGCCTGCTCAGCTGGAGGGCCAGACAAATCGAAGCCACGGGCCGGATCTGGATCTGGTCCCCGCACTGTAGTTTGGAGACCGCTGCTTTAGGGCAAAGCCTCTCTCCCAGCTAGGGGATATTTATGTTCTCCCCATGCTGCCCAGCCAACACCCCTCAAACCTGACCACTTCCTGGAGAGAGGACCCTGGCTCATTCAGTTACTGAGAAATGACAGCTGCCCCCAGGACCTTCACCATGCCCCATTAACCTCATTCCCCAGAGGTCCCCACCTCTCCAGCCCCTGCCAACCGAGGCTGGGTTGGAACCAGGGACCTAGAGACGAAAGGCTTCATAGTCCAGGCCCAACTCCCCATGCCACCAGCCTCTGCCTTCGCATGTTATCTTGGCACCAAACCCGCACCAGTATTGTCGCCAGGGCCCTGAGAATCGGCCAAAAAGGTCAACTATAAACAGTCTCTGCTTTATGCTGCTACACAGATGGACCTGGGGCTGGCATCGGCAGCTCACAAAGAGGGACCAATTTTGTCAGTTCTCTGCATCTTTCGTTTCCAGGTTTACAAAGCTCTGGGGGCCCGCGGGGAGAAAACGGCCCCCTCGTCACATGAGTTTCATGGCAAACTTTCCACCACTGCTGCTGCTGCGCGGTTTGTTCCAGGCCGCGTGGGGATAGTGAGGGACGAACTCGAAGGTGGCGTGATGCGGGACCTTCCCTTTGCTCTTGCTCCAGAAGAAGATGAAGACGAAGCAGACGGCGACCGAGCTGAGGAACGGCAGGATGCCCATGGCCAAGACTCCCACCAGTGTGCCCACGTCAATGAAGGATGGCTGCCTGGCCTCCGAGCTGTTGGAGAACAGGAAGGAGTTGTTGCCCCACTGGGCGGAGGAATCGCGCACGCGGAGGTGCGCCAGCAACGTGTCGTTCCCTGCTGCGTTGCTGGCCACGCAGTGGTAGGTGCCACTGTCCTGGGCCAGGGCGTAGCCGATCTCCAAGGTACCATCTGCGAGGACCCTCATCCGCCCCTTGTGGTTGGCATCCAGGCGGATGTTATGAGGCGACACCCAGTAGATGGTCGGACGCGGATCCCCTTCGCCCTTGCAGCTCAGAGTTGCTTGGTCCCCCTCTTCCACGCTCACCTGCTGAGGGCTCTTGTCTGGGATTTGAGACTTCCTGCAGGTGAAATGACTGGGCAGGAGGACGTCGGAGAAGTCCTTGAAGACTTTCCCTTTGACCGTCGTGGGGCTGGCGCAGGCGGGCTGCTGCCCCCCGAAGTTAAGCCTGCGTCGCCGTCGGATAATCCACAGGAGCCGGCAGTCACAGGCCAGGGGGTTTCTGTCTAGCCGCAGGGTCTCTAGGTTCCCCACCGAGTGAAAGACCCCTTCTTCCAAGGTCCTCAGGGCGTTCCCCGAGACGTTGAGCAGGCGGAAGTAGTGGAGTCCTTGGAAGGCGCTGGGGGCGATGGTGGCCAGCCGGCCACCGGAGAGGTGGAATTCCTGAAGGCGCGACAGGTCGCTCAGCCTCTTCCCGTGGATCACCGAGATGGGGTTGTGGGAGAGATCCAGGTACCGGAGATAAACCAAATGCCTGACCGCCTCGTACGGGACGGCGCTGAGGTTGCACTTGGTGATGGACAAGGAGGTCAAGTTCAGCCCCCAGAGGCTGCGAGGCTCCAGCGTGGCCAGGAAAGGCCAGCGGTCAATCTCCAGCAGGTTCAGGCGGCCCAGCCTCCGGAAGGCGTCATTGTGGAGGACGCTGATGTTGAGGACCTTGAACCGGAGCGCCACCAGGTGGGGAAGCTGGGAGAGGGCGAGCTGGGGCACCCCCGTCAAGTTGCACTTCTCCAGGGTGAGCTGCTGCAGGCGGAGGAGCCCGCTGAAGGCTTGTGGTGAGATGAAGACCAGGTGGTTGTCCCCGGCCTCCAGCTTCCGAAGGTTGAAGAGGTCCTTGAAGGAGTGGTCCAGGAAGATGACGATCTTGTTCTCGCTGATGTCCAGGACGGTGAGGCTAGGGAGGCCAGTGAAGATCCCAGGCGGGACGATTTTCAGCTGGTTGCTCTTCAGCCTCAGGGTCATCAGCTTCTGCAGGCTGTTGAAGGCGCCGGGCTCGATGTTGGAGATGATGTTCTCGCTCAGGTCCAGCTCCTTCAAGGGCTGCAGGCGGGAGAACATGCCCTGCTGCAAGGTCCGGATCCGGTTCTTGCTCAGGTCCAGGAGCTCGGACTCCGGGGGGATCCCCCCTGGCACGGTAGTCAGGCGCCGGCGATTGCAGAAGACAGACCTGTCCTGGGAGGAGCACTGGCACCGGGAAGGGCAGCTCCAGCTGGAGCCCGCCAGGAGGCCCTCCAGGGCAAGGAAGAACAGGGGATGCCAACAAGCCCAAGAGAAGGGGGAGTCTAGGAAAGACCCAGCCACCATCTTACCTGCTTCCTGCAAAACAAGAACAAGCCATCGTTAGAGACCTGAAGCAGATCTGCCCCTGGCCCACGGGAGAGCCATGCACCTGGCCCGTCTATCTAAGGGCCAGACAGCACAGCTTCACCAACCCAATACTGGTACGGGGCTGGCTCTTTGGTCTTTCCCTTGGTGCCCACCACCATGGCGTCTGGCCGGGGAAGTCACTGTGCTATCTCCCAAGGACCAAATCTGAGACCCAATTTGCCTCCCCCTCTGGCAGTGGGAGAGGGTCGGTGTTGGACTCTCTCTCCCTGCAGGAGTGCTCCTAAAGTCACCATTCCTCCACAGAACCTGGTACAGGCGCAATGTGTTGACCTCAGAACACTCCAAGGAGGAGAAAGGGACTTGACTAAGATCATGCAGCACATCAGTGGAAGAGCTGGGACTAGAACCCAGGGTTCTGAGTCCCTGTCCAGCCTTCCACCTGCTGGATCACACCACAGCTGAGAAAACCTTTGCCCTCTGGAGAACGGCAGTGAACAACAGCAAGGCTGGCACTAGCAATGTGATTTAAATGTCTCTCCCTGACTGACATGCATGCCCAAGGCTGTATTTGATTTCCCCCCATCTCACGTTGGCAGTCCCAGCTGGCATTTCGGGTGAAGGACGACGAATCTCAGCACTGAAATTCACTGGCCCTGGGATACGATGTATTATTTTTAAAGCAGAAGACAGAGCCGGGAACTTTTCCAGCATCGAATGATTTATTCCAAAGCAAGCCCCCCGCTAACGAACACCCAAGGGGGAGAAAACCATGTTCTCCGCAGCTGCCGTGTGACAAGTTTTGAAGGCTTCAGAGCATCAATTCCTGCAGCACTGAGGGGAGAGGCTCTGATTTAGCCACAGAGGTCGCGGAATCCGTGACTTCCAGATACCCCCAGTGACTTCAGCCCACGGCAGTCAGGAGCTGCAGGGTTCCCAGGCGGTGGGGGCCCACCGGAGCTCTGAGCCGCAGCAGGCGGTGGGGGTACCCCACAGCTCCCAGCTTCTGCAGGCGAAGGGGCCCCTACAGCTCCGAGCCAGGGCCCCTGAAGCTGCCCAGCCACCATGGGGACTGCCCAGCTCCAAAGTGGGGACCCCCCCGCTCCCTATTTAGAAGGTTCACGGGCATCCGTGAATTTTTCTTTCTTGTCCATGATCCGCCCTCTAAATTGCCACTAAAAATATCTGTGGCAAAATCTTAGCCGTACCGATGGGTTTTATCCACCGTCGGTGTCTTGCAAGTGTCCCTTATAGGACCTGGCTCTGGTAAAGAGGCCGTCACCCATCCTTGGTGCAAGATGCCTTTCGAGGGCACGGGGCTGGATCCGTCCGATCCCAGGGCCTGGTGATCCAACTTCTGTCATTTTCGGCCAAGGCTACAGGGGATCTTGTCAGGCCAGCGAGTGCCCTGAGACTGAATCCCGGCTGGGAGGCGGGGGACCTGGGGTGGAACCTCTGCCCAAGCTGGAATTCCCCTGTTGGTGCTGCGGAGATGCCCCCGGGGGACTAGACCCGTTGCTAGTCTGTGCTTGGAACTGAAACTTTTCCAGATGGGCAGGGGAAAACCCTGCCCCTCGCTCGGCCGTGGCAACCCGGGGCGCTGCTGCTCCTGGGAGAAATGCTGAAATAGCCCCCCTCGGTCCAGGGCTCCATCTAGTGGCTGCCACGGGGAGGTGCAGCAAACCCTGGAGTCTGGGATAACCTGCCCCTGCCCCTTCCCCAGCACAGGGTTGGCATGAAGCCCTGAACAAGGGGTTGATATCCTCAGCATTGAGAGGGACTCTTTGTCCCAGTGCACCCACCCCACTCCCACGGCAGGGAGTTTGGCTTCTGGGTGCGGCAAAGGGCCTTCTCCGGCCGGTAGCTGGCCCTCTTCCAGCTGTAGGTCGTCTCCTGCCAACCCGCCTTTCCACCCCCAGTCCGGCGCGCTCCAGGAAGACACACTTGCCTGTAACCATGACCCTGGCGGGGTGTCCGTGCACACGGCCAACTCAGATCACGGCAAAGAGATTCCGGTTCGACGTCCCAGTTTCCAAGGGGCTTCCGCTGGCCACGCTGGCCTTCGCATAGATTACGGCCCGCTGCAGAGAGAGAATCGACACGGGCGGTGACTCATCACCCCACCCATGGAGATGCCCGTCAGTAAGAACTAGCTCCGAGGGAACCGGCTGGTTCTGTAGGACCGGGGCAAAGATACACTCAGGTCCCCGGGAGGCTGAGCCCCTGGAAACAAAGCGGGTGGAGATCGGACGCTGCAGCCTTAAAAACCCCAGCTTTAAGGGCTGCTACCATCGCCGCCAGCAGGAGGGTGTATTGCTGAAACACGGCTACTAGAGAGGCAGCATGGCCCAGTGATGAGGGCCCAAGCCTAGGACTGTAGAGAGATGGGTTCATCTCCTTGCTCTGCCACAGACTGCTGGTGTGACCTTGCACAAGTCACTTAGCCTCCATGCCCCCACCCCCCGTGTACACAGGGATAACAGTACTACCTACCTTTTCCCTCCTAGACTGCCAAGTATGTTACAAAGGAGAGCAGCATCATTATCCCCATTGTACAGCTGGGGAAATCGAGGCACCGAGAAGGTAAGGGACTTGCCCACGGTCCCACAGTGGCAGAGCTGAGACTCAAACACAGGTCTCCTCAGTCCCAGTCCAATGCTTGATCTCCTAAGACACCCTGTCTTCCCCTGTGATCGGAGAACTCAACTGAGATCTAGACCCCTTTGTGCCAGGCGCTGCACAGCCACAGGGAGGGACAGTCCCTGCCCCTGGCACTCACTGTCTGAACAAATAAGACAGGCCAAGAGTGAAGGAAATGGGGGCTACTGGAAGAAAACAAAAAGTTGAGGCCCAGAGAGACTAAGTGACTTGCCCAAGGTCACACCTGGGATCTGTAGCAGAGCTAGGCACTGAACTCAAACCTGTTGGCTGGTTGCTCTGGGAGTTAGACACAAGACTCTGATTTTGCTCTAATGCCAGGTCATGGTGCCTAGTGCCCATTCTCTGCCCCATGGTATATCGACCACTGGCCCCCAGGGAATGATTGCCCCTCCCCAACCCACATCTTCGTCTTCCTGGCTATTCAGCTTAAATTTACCTCTCTCTAACGTCATCCTATTACCCTTCCTCCTTCCTCCCCCTCTGCCGATACTTCCCAGCCACTTTGTCCTCCACTAGCACTTTCCACCCCAAAGCGCCTTAGACGTGTACCTAGAGCTGCTGAAAAGCAGCTTCTTCTGGGGTGGGGTCTGGCAGCCTTTAACAGCACGCAGCAACAGTCTGACAGGCAGGAGAGGGAGACCGTCTATAGCAGTGGTCCCCAAACTTTTCAGGGTCACACCCCCCTTACCTCTGTCCTGCCCCACATCCCTCGAAGCCAGGGCTGGAACCAGGGCCCCAGCTCCGGGGGGTGGGGAATGCGGACAGGGGTAAGTGGGCTGAGGCTGGGGCTGCAACTGGGGCTGGGAGCCGCGGCTTGCGAGCAGAGCCAGAGCAGAGCTGGGTTGGTGGCGCTCCCTCCCCACCTCCCATGGGGCTGGCCCGGGTCCTGCCATGACCCCCCCCAAAATGTTCCTCCATGCCCCCCTAGGGAGCGCACCCCACCATTTGGGAACCTCTACTCTACAGGCAGGGCTCTGTTATTCAGGCTGGATGCTAGATTCTAGCGCTCCTTGTCTAACAGTCGCCAGGGCAATGCGGAGACGGTTGTTATATGCCCCTGCTTGTACAAGCACTGAGAGACGACCGCATCTCCAAGCCAGCGGCCTGGCGTCCTCCTAGCCGGCTGGCTGGCAAGTCTCTGTTTGCAGAGGCCGGGACGCCGTGGCTCGCAAGTCGGGCCGGGGAACGCAATCTCCTTTGAGTGCCCCTGTGGCGTCTCGCCAGCACATGCATTAAAAGGCAGACATCAAAGCGAGGGATGATTGAAAAGGGGGAGAACATTCATCGAGGGGGGGTGGGAGGCCAAGGATTCATTGGAATGGGAGCCGTCGCCTTTGCTGTCCTGGACTAGGATGTCATTGGTGAAATAAGGCCTGGCACGCATGGCGCTTCCTAATGTTGTCTTTCTTTCCCGGCTAGAAGACAGGGACAGAACCTGAGCTCCGTGACGCTGGGGTAAATTCAGCGTCAGTCCGGCAGAGCTGCTCCGGGTAGATCCTGGCACACCGGAGGAGCAGGACTGGGCTGGCGGGATAATTGAAAGGTGTCAGTTTTGTCTCCTGTTTTCAAAGGGGACTGGAAATCCCCTCTACAGCGTGGCTGGAGTTTAGCAGCCCCCCACAAAATGGTCCCAGAGAGCAGAGGCAGCCTCCCTTTAAAAACCACTGTACGTTCAGTTTTCTTCCATTCCCAGGGCTCAATAGCCCTCTACCAGTCCAATTTCCATGTAGAGAATCCCCTTTGCAACGGGATCTGAGCTCCGCTCGATGCTGGTGAAGTCTTCCAGACATGGAGCAAGGACAGTACCCTCAAACTGCAGTTGCTGGCAGAGAAAGAGATCTCTCCTGACGTCGTGGCCAAATTCTCACCCATTCTGACGGCTCAGAACGCCAGGTGGAGCTTTATTCCGATCTAGTCTTGGTCTCTTTCCAATCCTCACTTGTGGTGTCACGTCGAGTTTAGATTGTACACACGGCAGGAACGGGACTGTGTCTCTCCTTGCTTTTAGGATATATAACAAATAAAATATGTGGCATTGTTGTGTGCTGCCGTGTTCCACCCTAGAACAAGCTGCATTTTGGTGCCGGGCAAAGTGCATTTTTATTCTTGGACAGAACTTCTGGTGACTTGAATGGTAGAGTTGCCTGAGTAAGGACAGTGGGATTTGTTCATCATTTGCAAAGCTCTTTCGGATCCTTCAGGGTGAAAGAAACCATGGGGGAATTATTATCCCTACGGCAGTGAACCGTGGTGGCGCAGAGGAAACGGGCGATTGAGCGACAGGAGGGGATGAAGGCTAAGTGATCGAGATCCTGCATCTTTTCTTAGCTATTAACTCCCAGGGGCTGACAAACACACCCAACCCTGGAGGAATCATGCTAAAGCTACATCTGTCCTACGCCGCTGACGTAGCCTCCCAGGGGATAAATGCAGTGTGAACCGACAGAGGGAGTTTTTCCACTAGCGTAGGAACCCTGCCTCCCTGAACGACATTATCTAGGCCGACCAAAGCAGTTTTCTGAGGGGATGGCTGTGTCTACACCAGGATGGGGAGTCCCCATAGCTGTGTCGGGGGCGGGTTTTTTCACCTCCTTGCCCGACACAGAACAGACGGCATTTCCCAGTCGAAACCCCCCAAGAGAAACTGCCGATGTCTCGCCTGCTTGTTTGTCCGCGGAAGGCCGATGCGGACCGGGGGGGAGAACAGCCGCTGCCAACACGATCTGGCCCCGGGATCATTTTTCAGTAAACACCCAGCCCGAGTGGCTGGGCTCAGAGCTGCCAACTGCTAAGTGGCCCCCTGGAGAAAGATGGATGGTGATTAGATTGAGAGCTCTGAGCAGGGGGAGATTTAATCAGGCTAATGCAGGTGTGTTGGCCAAAGAGAAAAGGGGGTGGACAGGAAGAAGTGAGATCTTGCTTTGGCTTAGACCCAGCGGGCTGACCCTGCCCTGGGCTTCCGTGATGCGCCCGATTCTGCCTTGGGCTTCTGCGATAGGCCCAAGTCTGCCCTGGGCAGGGGTCGGGGTCGGGACTCAAAGCCATGTGCCCGGGTCGGGGCTCGTAGCCCCACAGCTCCACACAGGGGTCATGGCTCGCAGCCCGGCACTGGGGTTGGGGCTCGCAACTTGCAGCCCCGCCCAGGGGTTGGGGCTTGTGACACCCCCCTCCACATAACAGGGTCGCGACCCCCAGTTTGAGAACCAATGGGGAGATCAGACCCTCCTTCACACAGTGGGTCTCATTCGCCCTGTTTTACAGACAGGGCAAATTTCAACCCAGTAGGAGTGACTCCCCCTTGGTTGAAGATCAAAGCTGGGGAAAAGAACCCAGGATACCTGACCCTACAACCTTGCCTCCCTTGTTAAAGTACCATAGGCTACATGACATCACTGGAAGACAGCTCAACGGCTTGGCTGTCCATGTGAGCACGTGTGTCTATATCACTTCTAATTAGCACCTCTCCGCCAGTCACTAAGTTGCCAGTAGTGACTTCACAAGTTCTGGAAGGTCATTAATGTTCTTTCATTTCCCAGAACTTTGGCCACCCCTCAAATACTCGCCTCCGTCTCACACAAGAGGATCTGACGCTCTGCGTCCACGCCAGCAGCTCCTCCGGGCAATACAGTCCTCCTGCCATAATGCAACGTTGTCTGAATGGTCAGTCCGGCCGCAGGGTTGGGAAGCTGCCTCCTGCTGGCTGGGCTTGAGAATCTGGCCATTCGGCTGCCCGGGGGCGGGAGGTGCGATGTGAACGGGGCTTTGTTATTTAGTATCAGCATTGCAGTGGTCGTGACTCAGGACTGCACTGCGCTAGGGGCTGTACAAACACAGAACAAAACCAGTCCCCCGCAGGTTTCATTTGCTAGTAAGGGTCTCGCGTTCCTGGCTGGGGAGAGTGTTTTAACGGGAGGGCTCTGGGTGCAGGCTAGAGAAATGAACTGCTAATTTCAAGCCCAGTGGTCCAATGCCCCCCGCCTAGCCCTGCCCTCACCTCTCGGCGGCTGTGCCCAGCGATCAGACAGGGCTGTTACATTCGCACCGGGCTAACACTGGGTCCCCGAATTGTTCACCTGGGCGCGGGCTCTAGCGGGGCGGCTGCTGATGTGCCCGATCAGATGAAACAAGCGCCTAACTCGAGGGTTGAAAGGCTGAGAGGCAGGTAACGCCGGGCGGGCTCTGGCCTGCTTCTCATTCCTGGCCCCTCCTCCCGGTCAAAAATTCACCTGGAGGCTGTTTTCCACAGAATTTAAAGAGCAAAGGGCCAATTGCTCCCCTCAGTGACACCAGGATAACCCTGGTGCGAGCTGATCTCCACCGGCGGCGGATGGGCCCAAGCTCTGTCTACACTAGGGGCCACCCGCCCGCTTTGCAAGGAATTCTGCTCCGCTCCGATCTACAGCTACCGGAGTCCGAGGGGTTCAGGCCCCAAGGCTGCTCCACTGGCACCACCCAGAGTTTCTCCTGCTTGTTTTCAGCAGCAGCAGACTCTGGGCACACCCCAGTCTCTCCTAGAAACTGGGGAAACTGAGGCACAGAGCGCAGAAGGGCTAGCTACACAAAGGGATTTAGGTGCCCAAGTCCAACATTTAGGCACCACTGACATGCTCCTCACTGTCACTTAACTCCATACCTGCCTGTAGGAGATTTGACAGGTGCACCCCCTCATGGCTGGACATAGCAGAGCAGCTCTTTCCTCTCCAGCACTCCCTGGCAACGGTCGCTCCAGCGCTGCAGAGGACCCATCTCGCGACTTGGCCCGCCGGCTGGGTCACGGTTTGGTGCCACCCCTTCAGGGGGACCAGGAAGCCCAAGAGAAAGATGCAGCGACCTGAGGTCTGTTCCTCGGTCCCGTGGGCCTCACCGCTCTTCTCTCTGGGTTTTCCGCCGTCCTCGTCCCCTTCTCACGGGCCTCACGCCACCTTCCCCAGCAGCTGGTGGGGGAAACCCCCTAGTCTGGGACCCTATAGCCTCAGCTGAGGTCTGCCCCACGAGACTCCTTGCTGCTGCCTCCCTCCCGTAGCCTGTCAGCCGGCCTCTCCTGCAGCCTCTCCCTGTTCACGCTTCTCTCCTGGCCAGAACCCACCAGGCTCCCCCCGGGAAACCCCCAAAGCACAAACTTAGCCCAGCTACTGCCCTCCTGGGGTTTGACCTTCGACCTGACCCTCAATCAAGCCCACGGGAAGCCCAGATCCTGGAGGGCCCGGCCTGCCTCTCCGCTCTCCAAGGCCGAGAGGGGGGTTGAGAAATTCCTTCCTTGCCGCCCTTCTTGGCCCCGCTGCTTCTTCCCTGCTCAGCCCCTTCCCCAGCCTCCTGGTGCAGCCAGGCAGCAGATCCAGCCTCTCTGGCCCCCATTAACCCGTCCATTGCCGGAGCGAGGGGTCCCCACCGCAAGTTTCTGCGGTGAAGCCTGGGCAAAGCCGAGTCCTGACCCCGCCCCACCACTAACGAGCTGCTCAGCCCCCCGGGGTGATTTCCAAACAAGGCGGTTTCCCCACGCGGGGCGTGATCCAGTAGGCGAGCGCTGAGTAGCCCAGGCCCGAACACAAGCCACTGTGGGGCGATCAGATAATGACCCACGCGTCTCCCCCGAGCGGACGGAGGAACTCGGATTCAAATCTCTGCTCGGTCTGATTTGGACCCAGAGCCTCCTCCATGCTAAAGGTGTACCCCCCAACCACGGGGCTGTTCTCCCACCTTCGCCCCAGAGGCCCCTGCTCTGCTTGTTAGCTTAGGCAGCTCTTAGCGCCTGGGGCTCCATTTCCTAGGCGCCTACCTCTCCCCAGGCAATGCACGGAAACGGACGTCCCCTGGGTGAATCAGTCCCAAAGTGACTTGCTCAAGGTCACCCCGGAAGCCTGTAGCAGAGCTAGAAATGGTACCTGGTTCTCCAAAGTCCTTAGCTAGTGCCCTAACCACTAAACCATCCTTTTCATTTTTTGTGGGGGCGATCCAAGCAGAAGGAGCCACCCGGGAAATGACCCCCTGGTAGTGGCGACCTGCAGTTTATGCCAGTGCCCGAGAGAGACGCGTTTCTCCCAGAAACCCAGGGACAGCACAGAGCCACCGAGGATTATTGACCGAGACAGGATTGCACATTACCGACTGCTTTAAATAGCCACCCTTGGCACGACGCTGCATTTACATCATGAAGTTTGATCGGTGCTAATTATAGCCCAAGCGGAGCAAGTTTGCTGCTTTTGATGATGCCGCTCTCCATCTGACAGTTCCTTGCTTTGCTTTGAAACCAGCTAACACCTGGGTATTTGCACTCAGCCCTCCATAGGCTGTGGAGAAACTGGGTGGACTCCTTTAAAGGGCCCTGTGGCCAAAGACTTGTAGCCCTCCCATAGTTCTCCACGCCGTTGAAGACTTCTGGACCCGTTACCCTCCAGTTGCTCGGCTTTTGGTCTCCCTGTGCCCCAACGCCGGGCCAAAGGGATGCTCGATGAAATGAAAAGGTGACAGAAGGAAAGCCCTTTTCACTCAGTGTGTGACAAACCTGTGGAACTCACCGCCACAGGAAGTGGCTGAAGCCAAGAACCTAGCAAGATTCAAAGAGGGACTGGACAATTATATGGATAACAGGAGATCCAGAGTTAGCGTAGTTATTGCCAACAATCCCTTTGGCAGAGATATCACCCCTTGGGCTTCTAAGGCCTGTCTGATAGCAGCTGGCATTGGCCAGTGTCAGAGTCAAGGTACTGGACTCGATGGCCCTACCCATCCTTACTCATGCCTTATTCCATGAATAGTCTGGTTCGAATCAATTGGTTGAGGCTGTAGGAGATAATTGGGTTTATTTAGTGCATCAGAACCGAATATCTTAACTCAATGCACCCGCCTTTCCTTCTGCACAGCTGAATTAGTGGCTGATCAACATATAAATGCTGGTTATTTTTAAAACCCGCCGAGCCAGACCCTCGGCTGAAGTACCCTGGCAAGTCAAACTACTGCTGGTTTGCAAACACTGAGGATCTATCCCAACGTGTTAGATTTATCATCCTCTGGATCAGCACTAAAGACTTGTATATTCTTCCAGCCAGCAATGCCATTTAGTTCCCCTCAAGGCTTCGAAATGTGCATTAGAAATCAGGATATTCACACCCGGTCACAGCCGTGTGCCATTAGAAAAAAGAAAAAGATTGATTAACAAGAGGCTAAAGAAAAATCACACCGCTTCTCAGTGTGAATGGCATTTGACTCAAAGCAGGAGCACATGGAAGTATTTGTGAAGTCTATGTGCTATACAGTAGCATAGAAAACAGCCCATGATCTGCAGAGCAGCTACTAAGCATTTTAACTCAGGTTAAACTTGATAACATCCTGGCCCTGGATATTAAAAACATATTGAAAAAGCAATCGGGCTGCAAAGCGCCAGACAAAAACATCGACCAAGCCTCCCAGGAGAGTTTAACCAGCATGCACTTTGGCGACAGGCAACTGGAACCAATGTCTCCGCAAGGTTTTAAGGTGCAGCTTTTTGTGTTGGAAAAGCTAGGACGGAAAGGGCAGAATTTCAACATCGCGCTGCCCGCGTGAAATGAACCAGCTGCATTTAAGGAAGAAGAATGCATCGCTTTCCCTCATGGCACTCTGCCCCATTTTATTATCTTAGTTCCTACAAAATATTGACCTGGCTGGGATTTCTCTCCTAAGCCAATGGAGTTCCACTCCCTGATTTGTTTTCAGAAGGGACAGCCGTGATCACTGAGTCTGACATGTGGGTGACGGGTGGGTCCTGGGTCATGGAACAAGCTGGGGTCTTTGGTTTCTAACCCTCTCCATCATTTTCGGTGATGCTCTGATACCAGAGTCTTTCCGGTTCTCAGTGGAGCTCTGCAAGGGATCTTGCAATGCAAGGATCCATCCTTCCCCCCGACCCATCAGCACCAAGGACCGATCTCCCCAAAGTCTGGGCTTTTCCAGAGAGAAGGGCAGCCCCGAACCCACCCCCATGCCCTGTCACACCAGGTTTTGCAGCGATGTGTTGCCGCCCCCATTCCCAAGGCAAAGCCGGACCAGGAGGAGGCAAAAGAACCGTTTTGCAAATCAGTTGCCTTCTCCCCATTGATAGCAGGGTCGAGCCTGCAGCTTCGAGCCTCTGTCCATCGCTAACAGGTAGCAGAGGGTGTCCCGCAGCCTCTTACCTGGAGCAGCCGGTGCCTGCAGGAGCGAGGATGCTTCTGGGTTGCATGGTGACAGTCGTCAGTGTGTGTCTTCTCCCTGCTTTGCTCTGCTGCTGCCTGTCAACCACGTGGCTCTCACTTTTCCCAGGCACGGTGCCACCCCAGGCGAGCTCGCTTGCCTGCAGGAAAGGTTTCTTCATACAGAATCTCACCCAGACAGAGATCAGCCCCCCGCCTCTCCCTATAGAAATGGAAAAGGGGCCAAAAACCAGAAGGAGGGAGAGGGAGGGAAGGCTGCAACTTGCCTGCTGCTCTGGGGCTTGGCTGCAGCCTGCGCAGGTAATCACCTTGAAGGGGCCTCAGCCCCCCCACTCTCCTTGACTTCTGTAGCTAAGGGGGTCAACAAGGGTTCACTGGGTTATGCAGAGTATTATGGGTTGGAGGCATGCTCCACCCTCCCCCGCCCCCTTAGTTCTTGTTTGGTTAGCTGCATAAGGATCCCCCCCAACTCTCTCTTGTGATGCAGTTCAATAAAGCAGCAAGTTCCCAGCCTACAGTGCTGGGACTTGACTTTTTCCTCCCTTTTTTTGCACTTAGTGGTTGGGTTGCCAACTTTCTAATCGCATAAACCCCAACACCCTTGCCCTGCCCCCTGTCCTACCCCTTCCCTGAGGCCCCCCCGCAATTGTTCACACTCACGCCATTGCATATTTTCCTGGGGCTGGGGCAGAGGGTTGGGGTGCAGAGGGGAGGGGAGGGCTTGGCTAGGGATGTGGGCTATGGGCTGGGGCCAGAGAGGAGGGGTTTGGGATGCAGGAGGGGGTTCTGGGCTGGGACTGAGGGGTTTGGAGTGTGGGAGGGGATCCCAAGCAGGGGAAGGGGGTTGGGGCGTGGGACAGGGCTCAGGGCTGGAGCAGGAGGTTGGAGTGCAGGGTGCGGGCTCCAGGAGGGAGTTTGGGTGCGGGAGGGAAGCTCAGGGCTGGGGCAGGGGGGTGGGGTGCAGGATGGGTGCAAACTCTGGGTAGCGCTGATCTCAGCAATGTGTCCCTCCAGCTTGCGGAAGCACAGCCCCCATCTGCAGGCGCCACCCCTACAGCTCCCATTGGCCAATGGGAGATGCAGAGCCAGTGCTCAGGGTGGTGGCAGCGTGCATGGAGTCCCCCTGGCCATGCCTCTGCCTAGGAGCCAGAGAGACATGCTGGCTGCTTCCGGGAGCCACGTAGGGAGCCTGCCATCCCCACACCAACTGGACTTTTAACAGTCCGGTCAGCAGTACAGACTGGAGCTGCCAGGGTCCCTTTCCAACTGGGCATTCTGGTCAAAAAACGGACACCTGCCAACCCTACTTAGTGGTCCCTTTCCCAAGTCTTCCCTGAGATCTGTGATACTCAGCATCTCGCAGGATCGGGCCCCTGTGGGGAAGTGAGGGGCTGTTCCTGAGCCTTTCAAACCTTTCTCTGCACACAGAAGGGTGAGCAGCGTTGTTAAAAAATGAAATCTCAGGTCATCCCATGACTCTAGAAGCTGGGGCTTTAATAACATACGGTGATGATCATCTCTTTGGGGCAGGGTGCTGGCTGTGTCTGTACAGTGACTAGCACAGTGGAGCTCTGATCTGTGACCAGGACACCTAGGTCCTACCATAGTACAAGCAGATTTCTTAAGAGTTTAAGGCCAGACAGGACCATTAGCCTGGCCTCCTGTATATCACAGGCCCATAAATGTCCCCTTCATAGAAGATTAGGGTTGAAAGAGACCTTGGAGGTCATCTAGTCCAACCCACTGCTCAAAGCAGACCAACCCCAACTGAAGCACTGGAAGGGGTTCCCTAGGGAGCGGTGGAATCTCCATCCTTAGAGGTTTTTAAGATCAGGCTTGACAAAGCCCTGGCTGGGATGATTTTATTGGGGATTGGTCCTGCTTTGAGCAGGGGGTTGGACTAGATACCTCCTGAAGTCTCTTCCACCCCTTATATTCTATGATTCTATTAAATCATCCCAGCCAGGGCTTAAAAACCTTTAAGGAAGGAGATTCCATCATCTCCCTAGGGACCCATTCCAGTGCTTCACCATCCTCCACCATCCACCATTTCCTAATATCCAGCCTAGACCTCCCCCCCACTGCAACTTGAGACCATTGCTCCTTGTTCTTCAAACAGCCCTATATAAGCCCCAAAATTCTAGTCAGATTAAAGCATTTTGGTCCTCAGGGGATGGAAGCGTTGTGTGGTACAGACACAGGAAGGGACTGAAGTGCCATCCATGGCTCAGGCCTTTGCAGTGAACTGGCTTGGTGAGACACCTCCAGCAGGCAAACCAAACTCCATGCCCCAGAGGACGGGGAAAATAAGTAAATAACAAAACAGCCCTAGACTCCTGCTAAAACCACAAGAGTTTGCGACCCTATGAAAAACCACAGAGCCATAAATAAGCAGCCGGGCTCCATGTCTTCGCAACCTAGTTTATTGAAAATAGCAGAGAAAACCGGACACTTTTCAATAAATTTTTCATTACAATGTGCATTCTGAAGAATATGCTTTTTAAATCTTTGCAAATAAACATATAACCCGGGGCAACAAACAAACAAACAAAAATGCACCATAAGTTTAATTAAATTAAACAAAACCTAAAACCGCTTTTTTTTAAAAGAATGATCACGCTATTAAAAAAATTACAACTTTCAAATATTTACAAACTTGTCATGACAAAATATTTAAATATTTAAAACAATTTTACAAAATGACAGTGTTGCAGGATAGATGTATTGGATTATTATTATTATTATTTTTTACACTAAAAGAATGTAACCAAAAAGCAACAGTAAACTAGACATGAATGCAAACAGGTTAGCGGATCCGTGAAGCGAATACCCTGTGCTGCTAGGTTAAGAGTCGGCTATGGATCAAGCAGGACCTAAGGCCAGAGCGGGTCTGATTGTCTTTAACTATGCTGGAAACAGGACTGTCCGAGTGACGCTCTTAAAGAGGCAGACGGTTTCGAGGGTCAAACAATGTAAGTCCTCTGGAATCCAGGCAGTGCAAGGTTCAAAGGTGCTTAGGAAGTTGGGTGTTTGTTACAAATCTGGGGTGAACGGCCTTTAAAGACCCCGGTTCTCATCTCGCTTACACCAGTTTTGCTTAGGGGTTCCTCCATGGACTTCACCAGGATTGACTCCTGATTCATGCCAGCGGGACAGGAGGATATTTGCCCAGCTCCCCAGTGGTATTCAGGCGGCGAGCTCTCTTTGAGGTGCTGGGCCTAAGTACCCAAACCCCTTTTGAAAATGGGACTTAGCTCCTAAGTAACTGAGGACCTGATTTGTAAAGGCATTTAGGCACCTAACGCCTGTTAGTTTCAAAGGGAGTTAGGCGCCTACACACCTTTAAAAATCAGGCCCTTGGGCACTTGTAAAAGACAGAATATTCCCCGTGTGTCCCCAGATACCTGTGTCCCCACCTGATTTTCAGGGACGGTGGAGCCCTTTCCGCTTCCATTGACTTCTGCAGCATCAGGTCCAATCCAGCACCAAAGAACCTGCCAGCAGCAACAGGGAACCGGCCAACTAGGGTGACCAGATACTTGCTGTCTGGTCATCCTATGACCAACTGACCCCTTGGGCTTTGCTCTGTGGTGCTCGTGCGCAATGAGGGTGGCCAGACAGCAAGTGTGTAAAATCAGGACAGGCAGTGGAAGGTACTAGGAGCCTGTATAAGAAAAAGACCCCCAAAATCGGGACTGTCCCTATAAAATCGGGACAGCCAGTCACCCTCTGCGCAATGGAAGAGCCTAGACAAGGAAGGTGGGGTTTGATTCTGCAGTGCTTCATTTTACCAAGCAGTCCCCTCCCAGCGATGTCACGCAGCATCTATGGGGATGATGCAATGATCTGTGAAATCACTGGGACCAGCCGTGGCCTTGAAGTTAGGCACGCATCTGTACAATCTATTGCCTTGATCCAGAGCCGGCTGAGGTCCATGGCCGGACTCCCATCGCGGTGGCTGTCCTTCCGAATCCCAGCTGTACAAATCCCCCGGCGCCTTTCAAGCCGAATCATTTTACACACACTGGGTTACAAAAGCCCTTTTTAAAAAAGGCGATTTTGAAAATCTTTCCGCTTGGAAACAACCATCAGCCCCGCTCAGTAAAAGCCCCGCACTTAAGAAAATTAGAATTTTCTGCTTTCCAAAAATAGCCTTAACCTTAAAAACCAGCCTTTTAATATATTAACTTTATACAATATCTAGATATATTTTACTATGCATAAAAACATGGTTGGGTTTGAAACCCTGAGAATGACAGGGAGATGGGGATTCTTCCCAGCAGGGGGCAGCAGAATTGTGCAGATAGGGGCAACAAACTCTACCAATCTGCAATTTCTGGGCAATTGCGGGACATTACTAAGAAATACAAGAGCTTTGGGGGGTGGGAGCTGGTCCCCCGGCGCTGGAGAGGAGAAGTAAAGGCAAACATTTAAAAATAGATCTCTATGTTATGTACAATTATTATTTTAAAACAGCTTGGTTAAAAAGTCTCCTGCCACTGTAAGGAGACCAAAACAGTAAAATAAAAAATGAGGTATTTGAACTACCCGGGCCGATCTCTAGATTCTAGTCACTGGAGTAATATGGGTGGGCAGTGGATCTTCCTTGGCCCTGAATACGTTACAGCAAAAGCTGGGGATCAACTTGATCTCCGTCCCACTGGGGGTCTCGGCTCGGGGCATCTCCCCACTAAAATACTTTGCGCCTTGGTAGCACCTGCTGGCTGAGACCCGCAAAGAGCTTCACCCACTGCCCCCGTGGAGTGTGTGGGAGGGTGTCGCCTTCCCCCCGTGCATTGTAGAGAATGGAACTAGGCCCAGAGAAAGAGGCAGTGACTTGCTTAGGTTGGTGGCAGACGCAGGCATGGGACCCAGGAGTCCTGGCTTCCAGCTGTCTGCTCTGAGCACTTGGCCACCCCTCCCCTGCACCACACCGCTCTGCTGTGCAGTTTGGACGGGGGCGGGTTCTAATTTGGTCCAACCCTCCCTCCCAACCTCCCATCCCGGGGCAGCGGGGAGGCGACAGACCGGTGCGAGACGGGAGTCGGTCTCTGGGCACCGGCCTTCCGCGGGGATCACTCTGCCGCCACTCCCTGGAGCTCGCACTCGGAGCTGAAGAGCTCTTTGTAGAGAGGGGGGAAGACGGCGTGGACGATGATGGGGTACATCTGCCGGAAGGACCGCAGCTTCTCCACGTGCTGGTAACACAGGCTGCGCAGCTTCCCTTTGGGTGGCAGCTAAAGGGGAAAGAGGCAGGCGGTATCAACGGGGATCGCCAGGCATGGGGCGACCCCCGCCACCCCAGAACTTCCTCTGAGCACTTGAAGACCAACTCTACAGCCAGCCAGGGGCCCCGGGGACCCACAGCCGCTCGGTGGGTGAAACGAATTCAGAAGGTGTCAGCTTGATCAGGGCAGTCACTGGCCTGGCAGCACCTGGGGCTTCTGGGAGCTCTTGGGATGTGGCTGAATGAACACATCAGGGAGTGCGTGTCCATGCGTGCGAGTGTGTGTGTGCGTGCATGCATGGTGCACGTGTGTGTGCGAGTGTGTGCACGCTCACGTGCGTGAGTACATGCATGCATGCACGTGCGTTGCTGCTGGTCTGTGAGCATGATCCCATTTTCACAACCCTCCCCTCTACCGGATATTTGCATAATTACCCAGAATCCTCTAGTGAGCGTCCCTAATGCTCAACCCAATCGTATTATCTGTTCAGTGCAGATATCTCCCCTCCGCGACCCAGCCCCCGATCCACATTGGACACGTGTCTCCAGCTACAGGTCCAGCCGCCCCGCCTCCCTCCCCCGACGTTAACGAGAGCTGTGTGGCGAATGCACCACGCTCTGGCTCTGAGCGGCTCCTTCCAGCATGGGAGCGCTGGGGGCCACGAGCCCCAGAGACGGGGCGCAGTGAAAGGACCCAGAAGCAGACCCTCAAGTCCTTGCTCCCGGTGCCCTACGCAGGTAGGGCGTGTGGCTTGCAACAGAGGAGGCAGGTGAGGCTGTGGGACCGTGCACCTACCTTGGCCAAGATGCTTTCCCGGTGGGTTTTCCGTAACATGTGTTTAAAGGCCAGCTCCAGGTTATTCTGTAGCCTCTCCACCTTGCCCTTCTCCTGCAGCCACGGCCGATCTGCACCGAGACAAGGGAAGGCACTGATGAGCATTTCCCATGCCTGACTGGGGCTGGGGGTCTCTCTCTCGGCGCCCACGCCCGCCTCTATGAATGGGCCAATGCTCGAAAACCAAACATTTTTTGGACAAAAACTGAAACAATTCAATTTACAAGGGTGCCGCAAGTCCACATGAGAGCGGTGGTTGCCTCAGCCACCTCATCAGACTAGGTTCTCTGGCTGGACTACATTTTGTGTGATGCCTCCCTTCACCAAGTGAGGAGAGCATGGTGCATCATGGGAGTTGTAGTTCAGCCAGACAGCGTGGCCTACAGAGGAGAATGGAAGCATGAGGCACTTGAACTACAAATCCCAGGAGGCACCTCAGTGCTAGGGATGTAAAAGATTAACTGGTAAGTATTAGGCTTACTGGTTAACCAACCTTGACCATTAACCCCAGCAACCCTGCGCTGGTGAGAGAGACCCCAGCCCCAGCCGTGCCAGGAGGACCCCAGCCCTGGCCACACCCTGCCAGCGGGGCCAGCGGGACTCCATGGCTGGAGTGAGCCCCCTCCCCAGCCCCCACTGTGCCAGGCCCACCAGAGCTACCTCGTTTAACGTTTAGCTGGTTAAATGATATAATTTTAATCATTTAGCCAGTTAACTTTTTTAACTTTACATCCCTACTTGGTGCCATTATGAAGTGAAATATTTCCAGGGAGGAGGGGGCATCAAAAAGTCAACATTTCCCAGAGAAACACCCCCCTATTTTAACATCAGGTATCCCCCCGTCTCCCACAATGGGGGCTGCAGCCACTCACTTGAGTTGATGAGCACCAGGGCGGTGAAGAGGGCAATCTCGTTCTCGGAGAAGTGCAGCGAGCACAGGCCGTGGGCGAAGTCGAAGATGGAGTTGATCAGCTCGTTGCACCCTGGGGAACGGAGCAGAGCCGTGAGTCACCCGCGGCTTCTCCCCGGGCAGCCCCGCCCCCTCTCCAGCGCCACCCAGAGGCAGGATTAGGCTTCCTTTCTAACCAGCCTCCAGCGGGGTCTACAGGCATTGCTGACCCTGGGATCCAAACCTTTTGGGGAACCTCACAGGACAAGGCTCCTCCACCCGCGGGGGCTGGGATGGACGTCCAGTCTCCGGGGCTCATCTAACCCTTGGCTTCTCTTCTGAGATTGGCAACAGTGGGGAGGGGTCGCTGCGATGTGAACGCCTGGCCACCGGGGATGGGTCAGAGGCCACCAAAGACACTATTTCATATTCCCAGAGGCTTAGGCACTGCCCAGACACACAGTAACGGATGCCCGCCAGCCCACGGAGCCTAAGTGGCCATTGGCTAGGCCTTAGTGCCTTGAACAGAATTGAACCAGGGACCTAGAAGGGAAACAGCTCCACGGCTTGTTGCCAACCAGCCCCTTGGATATTGGCCAGGGAAAAATCAAAGCTGCCGCGCTGGGTCTAACACAGCAGAGTCTCACACCGGACGTGACCCGATGCCGGCGTCGTCTTCAGGGCCTCCGCAGGCAGCACTGGCTGGGAAGGACCCATCCCCTCCACCCCCCACTCCCGAGACGATCTCTGCAGAGCCATTAGTATTGGCAGCTGGCAGAGAGATGCCTGCGTTTGCCAAGCAGACAGAGGACTGAGGGGGGTGCTGGGCTCTGCCTGCCGCATCTGAACTGTGGTTACTCCTTAGGGCAGCTTTTTTCCTTAAGAGGAATTTCTCACTCCAGGTTCAAAGAGAAGCAGAACAGTGAAAATCCCTTTACAATGGGGAGGAGGCTTCACAACAGCTGGGGTAATGAAGCGGGAGGGTCCCATAAGCAAGAGACTGTGGGCAGCCCTGTGGTTAAGGCACCAGACGGGGACTCAGGGGATACGGGTTCGAGTCCCAGATTGGCTGCTAACCCCCAGGGCACGGTGTTTTCACATACGCTCCACAACCCAGCTTGGGAACAAAGGCAGTAGCTGGGCACTGCTGAAAACCTGGCTGCTTCATTTCACTACCAAAATGGGAGCTGTGCATCTGAAAATCTTGGTCTCGGCCTCAGTTTTCCCATTTGTAAAAGGAGGCCGACTGGGTCTCGTTAGGCTGGGCGCTCTGTGCGGCAGAGACCGTCTCTTGCTCTGTCTGCACAAAGAGCGGCCTCTGGGTTTTACCGTAATCCCGCGCTATCGTACCGAGCGATTTGAAGAGCTCTGGGCCTGCGTATTTGCCCTCGAAGAAGACCGTCCTGTTCTCCGAATTAAATGCACGGCACATTCGCACCAGAACCACTTCCATGGCGCCTAAAAAAACAGAGCCCGGAAGGGTGGAGTGAAGAAGTTGCAGATATAAGCAGTAAATAGACTCAGCAGCGGTCCCGACGACTCCGCCTTTACGTAGGAGAGTTCCAGAGAAGTAAGCTAGCCCCAGGCACGGTATCCCCCGCCCGTTTGGGGGGTAGGGGATGAGTGGCACAGCCTTTGAGGTTACGTCTACACTGCCCTCAGATGGGTGCCCGCTGCCCGGGGGGAGGGCATGGCTGAGCTAGCTTTACCCACGCTAGCAGGGCTAAAAATAGCAGTGACACGACGTGGTGGCATGGGCGTGGGCTTGGGACCCCCCCTTGCTGCCGCGGCCCCACTGCTATTTAGCCCTGCTAGCTGGATTAAAACTGGCACAGGGATGCAGACACCCCCTGCCTCCCCGACTGCAGTGCAGACACAGCCTGAGTCATGCTGCCCCGTCCAGAGCGGCTGGGAAATCCGTCCGCCCCTAGCTGCGATGGGAGCCGGCGGGCGTGCTGGACGTGGGCCGAGCCCGCGGCTCCCACCCGAGGACGCTCGTGGTTTGCAGCCCGGCCCGGCAGCCCCGGTTGCACGAGGGGGTCTTGCAGCAGGAGACAGGGCTGGGTGTCAGGGCACAGATCCAGGTGCAAAAAGCCCCTGCACGCCGGGCCTCCGAATACAGAGCCTATGGGGTCTGCTTCCTGGGCCCCGAGAGCTCTTTACTGACACAGCCCGGGGCATTCCTGGCACCGGGGCCCGGCTGCAGCGGTTCCAGCCGCATACCTGCTTTCAGAAGCACGATCTGGTCATTTTGGCACAGCTCCATGAAGCCGCCCATCCGCTTGGCAAACTCCACCACGTACTGGATAGCTTCCGTGATCCGGCAGGCACAGCGCTCCCACATCTCTTCCATGGACTGCAAGAAAGATGCCCACGGCTATGCCACGCTGTACGCTTGGCGGCCTCTCGGCACGGCTGCCCCATAACCGTATGCCATGCCTGGTGCGGCCATCCCATGTGCCCCACCTCATGTGGGGCAACCGCCCCATAAGCCCGCTTGTTGGCGGACAAAGAAATGAAATATTTCAATTTGGAAATACCGCCGCCGTGCCCTATGGGAGTTGTAGTCTGGATGCCTCATATGCCGGTTCTCCTCAAGAGGCTGGGCTTCCTGGTTAGACTACATCTCTGATGATGCACCACGGTCTCCTCTCTTGGCGCGGGGAGGTGGTGCATCATGGGTGTCCCTGGTCCTGGTGGAATGTGGGGGATGGAGTTCGGCCGCAGAGCCCAGACCAGAGAGGAGACCGGAGGCGTGGGTCACTGTGGGGGCATTTCTCAACCGAAATTTTCCGTTTTGTGGGGGACTTCGGCTCTTTGATGAAAAACTGAAATTTCCCGTGAGAAGGGGGCATTTTCCACAAAATATTTCACTGAGTCGAAACCCCAAGTTTCTGCCTCAAACCCTTTACAAATGGACTATTTTCAACCCGCCCTCCCCAGTTCTTTCTGGGTTTTCATTGCCCCTTTTACTGCATTTTGCACCTGTGACCCCAGGAGTCCTGCCAGGGTAGCTAATCCTTTTGTCTCCTCCACAGAGGACAGAAGCACAGCGGTTGTTCATTTTCCTTTCCTCCCCACACCGGGCCCAACGCTGGAGTCTGTACTGATCCCAACGTTCCTATGCCAGGGCCATTATGAATTGCTCCGTAATGACTTGGCCTCGTCTGGAAAGCTGACGAATCATTTAGCAAACCAGACAGAGGTTCCCATTTAGTTAATGGATCTTAATTAGCTCCTGAATCAAACAAACTCATTTTCTTCCCCCTGTCCCATCCCTTGATTTTATTGCAAAGTCCTCATCTGAACCCAACCGAGCGAGCTGCGACTCACGCCAAACCCTGGGCGCTGAATGAAGTCACGATAAACAACAAAGGGCCAGCATCCGTTCTATGCGGCAGATGTTAAACCCCAAAGGGTCACAAAAGGTCAGAGACACTGCGTGCTGGGTCACTCTTGCAGCCAGTGCTGAGCCGATCCTGACCACAAGCTTGCTAGGGCTTCGTGCCAGCTAAGAACCCTTTGCTATATTCTCTTCCACCCTGGTGCAAGAGGAAACACCAGAAGAGGAACTGGGGTCACTGAGGAAGACAATTTACAGGCAGCCCCTATGGAAAAGTCATAGAATCTCAGAAGATCAGGGGTGGAAGGGACCTCAGGAGGTCATCTAGTCCAACCCCCTACTCAAAGCAGGACCAATCCCCAACTAAATCGAGTCCTCCAAAATTTAATAAGGTCCCATAGATCTGAACAGAGGAGATCATCCTCTGGAGAGAATTTTTAAGCCGACCTTATAGAATTTAATATCCTTGCTAGAAAATCATGGAGCCTGGTCTAGAAGGTCTGCAGAAGAACCATCTCTCCCTTCTCTGTTTAAATCCTCCTGGGGCTATTTCCAGGTAGACAGTCCGATTCTGCTCCTGGGAAAACTGATTCAGTTTGGAACAAGCTGGGCCATAAGGGACTTTCCCAAAGGCCAGAGAGTCAACCAGAGCCAGGAGCAGAACACTGGTCGTTTCTCTCGACCAAACCCCAAGAGACGCTGCCTCCTTCCAAGTCGCCAGCCCAGCCTTAACTGGGCCACATAACAGATCTTCCCGCTGCTCTGATCCTTTAGCTAGCCGGAAGGGAGACATTGATCCTAGCCTCATACCCCGGCGGGCTGGCTTCCCAGGTTATCTGGCTACCAGCCGATCCCGTGCCGGGCGTCCGTCGAGCACAGAAGTCTCCACCAGCTCCCAGCCACGTCCCCCATCCTCCTTCTTACCTTCTTCTGGTAGCTCCGGACCTCCTCCCACGAGAACGTCTCCAGCCTCAGGAGCTGCAGGTCTTCCAGGCGCAACTGGCAGGTCTCCCGGTAGGACTTGAGGACATTCTGGGTCAGGTGTTCTGCGGACGGCAGGCGGCGAGGCTCAGAGTGGGAGCACGGGGAATGGCGGGGCCTGTCCCTGGGCCACAGCCCTGATTCTCCCTTCAGTTTTTTCTGTGGTTTCCTGAGTCTATCGCGCTGCGTTGCCAGTCTTGGCACGCAGGCCCCTGTGTGTGTAACAATCTGTCCCCTCCCCCACACCTCAGCACTTAGCAGGGGGTTTGAACCTGCCGTGTTAAAAGTATGGGCCTGTGTCAGTGGGGGAGTGACTCCACTAGCAGGTAGCTGCAGTAGGCTGTTATCTCTCTGCTAGGGAGCAGGATGTTCCCATGGAATGATGGGAGCTGAGTGTAAGAACCATCATCCGAGTTGGCACCAGGGATCGAATCCGAGGCCGACAGAACAAAGAGCAGCTCAAGCTGAGACTGAGTCGCGGCTGACAGCTAGAGAACCCCACCCCCCAGTAATACGGCCTGAGTGGGGGTCCCCAGAAGGCCAAGGCTGCCCAGCCGGGCGTTCCTGCCCCAGGAGACTCACCGATCTCCGTCACCGAGGAATTGGGCGACTCCAGGAGGCTGGTGAAGTTGGGACTCGTGTAGAAGTCGACGGTCTCCCCGACGTCGCCCCCGGCCTGGCCCCGCTTGCCTCCGCCGAGGTCCAGCCGGGAGAGGTCCGGTGACGCCTGCATCTCCAGGGCGTAGAAGACGCTGGCCCTGCTCTCCATCTTGATCCGCTCGGGGCTGTAGTCCCTGGCGAAGGGGCCGCGCAGGTTGTCACTCAGCCGGCTGTGGCCCTTGGCCAGTCCGTTGGGGTAGGCCGGAGCCGCCGTCTCGTCCGGAGACTGGCTCAGCCGCGCCTGTCCGTTCAGCAGGGCCGTGGAGCAGGCAGAGGACTCCAGCAGGTCTGGGGAGGAGGCCAGCTTGAGTTGCCCGTTAGCCAGACCCAGGGAATAGGCCGGGGCCACCGCTTCGCCGCCTTGCTGCTGCTGCTGCAACTGCTTCTGCACCTCGGCGTGGAGGCTGTCGCGCTGCTTCTTGGACATGCGGCCGAACTTGACGGCTGGGGGACGAAAGGGCAGGGAGGAGTCGAGTCGGGGCGGAGACCGACCCTGCGTTCACGGCCGGAGCCATTGCGAGGGGCCCTGGGCTCCCTCCGCCGGCCTCAGCCGCTTCCCCCGGAGATCCTGAGCAATCCAGGGGCTGTAACGGGGCAGCGGGTCCCCTAAGGAGCCTGCAGTGAGCTGCCGGGGTGGGGAAGGGCAGAAGGAGCTGACGAGGAACTGGTGGAGCTGCCCCCGTTGACAGCGATGGAGTCTGGCTCCTTGTGCCTATCAAAACCCATCAGGTTTGTCTTGATTGTTAAGCAGGGGGCCTGGGCAGCACTTGGATGGGATGGGGGGACACCTAGGGGGGTGACTACCTAACAGAGTGCTTCCCCCCACCAAGTCAATGACGAACCCCTGTCCCTCTCCTTCAGCAGCAAAGCACACCAAGCGGGCGGGATGCCACCTGGATTACTAGAGATCCCTGGGCGTTTTCCCTGGGGCAGGGCTGCTGGCCGTATCCCACTTCGGGTCATTTACCCTCTGCCCCTTTCACTTCTCGCCCTAGGACAACGCAGCTCTGCAGCTGCTCGAACAGCTCCCCCACCCCTCCCCAGAGGTGGCTGCATTTCAGAGTAGCCGATCATGGGGTATAAAATGCTTGGGATCCAGCAATTCTCACACTTTCCCCGCATAGGAGCTCCCATCTTGCCTGCTGCTTCCTCCCCTCCAGCCATCTGGGAAAGGCTGGGGTGGGGGGGGGGCACGACCCCCAGCCTGAGATCCCAGGCTCTAGGGAAGCGCCCGGGATCTGAGTGTGGCCGTAGGGCCGGGGCCAGCTCTCTCAGGAGTGGGGACAGCGGTGCATGCTCTGTGTGTGGTCGTGTGGGTCTGGATGTGGTCGCGTGCCTGAGCAGGGGCCTCGGCTCCCCAGCTGCAGAGAGGAACCGCGAGCGCAGCGGGAGGCTGATCGCGTGTGCCACGTGGTGGGGCCCTTTGGCTCTCTCGAGCGACCTACATACTCACCACTGACACACACTCTGTTAAAGGCTTATGCTACTTTTTCCATCCTCTCTGGATTGGGTTGGTGTGTGTATGTGTGTGTGTGTGTGTGTTACTTTTTCCATCCTCTTTGGATT
>ML677399.1:4029772-4054651 GCA_007922305.1 Dermatemys mawii | reverse complement strand
ACACTCCCCTCCCAGTGCTGGGAATAGAACCCAGGAGTCCTGGCTCCTAACCACCCTGTTCTAACCAATATCCAACACTCCTCTTCCAGTGCTGGGAGCAGAACCCAGGAGTCCTGGCTCCCAACCGCCCTGCTCCAACCACTAGTCCATACTCCCCTCCCAGTGCTGGGAACAGAACCCAGGAGTCCTGGCTCCCAACCGCCCTGCTCCAACCACTAGGACATACTCCCCTCCCAGTGCTGGGAACAGAATAAATAAATAAATAAAAGTTACTCTGGAAGGATGCACAGAAATGCTTGAAAACAGGCACCGGGCGTAACCAATGCCTGCCTGAATCTGCAGGCAGCCTCCACCAACAGCTCTGAGGGGCGGGGGCAGCCTCATTCCCGGGGACACCCGTTTGGGGCGGGGCTCTGGCTGTGCGCGTCTCCGGCCCCAACCTGCTGTTCATGGAATCTGGTTCAGAGTAAACTTTTCCCAGAAGGGCAAGAAAATCTACCCCTGAAATAACTCCTGCAACCCACCCGCCTGCCTGCCCTGCTAGGGCCTGGCGCACAATTTCAAAGGAGGGTCAGGACTGTGAATAAACAGCAAACCCAGGAATCACACCCGGGGTCACTGGGGCTTAGGGTCTTTGGCACCAAGTCTGCATGTCTCCAAGGATCAAGGCCCATGGACCAACCAGGGGGGGTTGGCTGTGCTGACAGCAAAGGGGTTTGTGGGGACTGACACACTGATTTCCCTGCTGCTTTGTGGTGGGAATGCGACGCCAAAAATTGAGCTGGAAAGAGAGGGAGAGAGGGTATGTGAGGCAGAAAACTGGGAACCTGAGACTGGAGTGGGGGCTACTTGTTAGAGTAGGGAGGCTGGAAGCCAGGACTCCTGGGTTCTATCCTCAGCTCTGGGTAGGGAGTGATGCCTAATAGTTAGAGCAGGAGGGCTGGGAACCAACCTCCTGGATCTCCAACTCTGGGAGCGAAAGTGGGTTCTAGCGCTTAGAGTGGGGCGACGGGGCATCAGGACTCCTGGGATCCATGCTGAGCTCTGGGAGGGGCTGATCTGATAGGGATGAGAAGCAGGACAGCAGCTTCTTCGTCTTCCTGAACCCCCTGGGCCTCTGGCCATGGGGAGCCGCGAGCATCAAAGAGCTCTGAGTGCCTCAGATGAAAGCCCCTCGCAAAAGGCTGCGCGTAACCACATCCAGCCGTTGGGCCTGGAAGGTGCGGCTTTCCCGAGCGTCTCCCCGCCCCGCGCAGGCAACCGCCTGGCACCGGCCCAGCTCCTGCGCGGGTTTGCTCTGCGATACGCCAGGCGCCCATTTGGTTTGCTCTTCCTCTCTAGAGCCTCCCTTATCGATGTCCCCCCTCCCCTCGACACCCTGCTGCGTAATGAACCCAGGCAATCGGCGCCCTAAATAAGGACCGTGAACTCGTCCCCCCCACATAGTCTTCGAAACCTCAGCAGGCAGCAGATAGCCTGACGCTAACCCACAACTGGGACGCACCTACCACCGCGCAGGAAGGCAGAAACTTCTCCAGGGCAGAGAAATCTCACAGCCCCCCCTCCACTGCTCACCACACACCAACAGGTGAAAACCCCTACCTGCTGCTCGCAGGCAGGTACCAGTAAACAACTCCCCATCACCCCCCGGCAGGAGCAAGCAAATGGGGCCACGGGGCGGGGGAAGCACCACAACTTTCCATCGGCACAAACACGCTGATACAGGGCTTTAAAGGCCCCGTGAGGCTAAGGGAGAGGGGCTAGCAAATCGCAGGCTCCAGGGCTATTGGACGGGCAGAGGTCAGGAAGGGAGGAGGCCCAACCTGTGGAGTTAAAGAGCCACGGGGTTGCTTCTCTCCTAGCCTCCGGCCAAATCAGGATACAGGATTAGATGGTGCTGCAAGCAGGACCAGGTCCTGGCTTGGATGGGTCACAATGTTTAATCTGCCCTGTCTAGCCCGCTCCCCTCGGCCTTTCGAGGTGTGATTCAGCCGGGGGAAGGGGAGCTCCATGGTCCGATCTGGTGCAGTGGGGAGCTGGGAGAGCAGGCGGGACGGAGCGCTGAGTTGCCCTGGTGCGGCTGCGGCAAGATGGGTTGAACCTCACTCGACCTAGGCCCTTCCCCTCGGCCTGGCACAAGCATCAACAGCGATAAAGGGCCAAAGCTCCTAGCCCGCTGGGATTGCCCCTGCACAGAACTTTGCGACTGCGTTCAGCTGCTTGCGACCTGGAGGCACCCAGAAGCCTTTTGAACTCTGCACCACGCCCCCCGTAGCTGCTCTATAACCCACGTCCGCTGCTGGGCCGTGGCTCGTTAGAGAGACAGCAGTATTCACAGGTGACTCCTTTCGGGATGGATTTATTAACTAAATTAGCCAGGAGCGACCCAGTCTGCGGCTGCAAGGAGACTGAGCACAGTTGAGAACATTTGAAGTTGGCTCTGACCCGAGACACTAAGGCCCTGATCCTTAAAGGGATTTAGGTGCCTAACTCCCATGGGTGGAGTCAGAATGGAAACTGACTTCCCCTCTCCAGGTGCACAGGGCATACCATGCATCTGACCTTCACCCTGCTGCTGCCTGTGGGAGCTGTGGGTGTCGTTCAACAGGACCAAGTCCACTTAGATGGTCCATCCACCCCACCCACCCCAGAGAAAACAGCAGGGCTCTGCAGACCATTAAAAAGGAGCAGAGTTCTAGCCCAAACCCAGCGACTTCTGTGCATTTACACCAGGGGTTCCTTTGGTCCCAGGACTGCTGCTTTGTGCTTACATCACACACAGTTGGTGTGCACACACCTGCACACTCCCAACCCCCCTCGACCCACTTCTCCTCCCGAGCACAGAATTAGCTTGCGGAACTCGCCGAGACAAGGTCTCCCCGAAGTCAAGAGCCCCGCAGCACAGCAGACGGGGCTGGACTCTTAACGGGGCTCACGAGAATAGCCAGAGTTACAACAGTAAGCGCTGGAAGGGAGGTCGATTCCCGTGCGTCAGGGCATCAGCTAAGCCTGGGGTCAGGAAGGGAATTCTTTCAGGTTGGCCTAACGCAGCCAGGGCCGGCTTTTGCGTGCTAATACGTTCCTGTATTTCCTTAAACAACACGGGGGCTAGTAAGTTTGCCTGATAACAATCATCCTCTATCCTACGCATTCCATTTCCTCCCGGCAACCACCCACTTCTCAGACCCAACGAGAAGAAGAAACCACAAGCTTCAATTGATTCACCCCTAACCTCACAATAGAATGCTTGTCATTTTCTTTTCTTTTTGGTCTTTGCAATCTATCTATAGCAAATCAAATCGGTGGGAATGGGCTCGGGGTTTGACTCAGAAACAGGAACCCAGAGCCTGAATTAGTCAAAAAACTCAAAAACCAGAGAGCAAGCTGCCAGTAACTCTCATTTTCAGGTAATGGCTGATGCCAGTAAATTCGACCTGAGAAAGGTCAACGAGGTCTCAGGCAAACTCCCCCACAGCAGCCCCACGATCAACGTGTGATGCCCGCGGGTGGCTGAGTAAGAGGATGAAGCCAAGACTTCGGAGGGGAGGAAGCAACAACCCGAAAAAAAAAAATCCTTTGATACCAAAAAAGTGTAGCGTAACCTGGCCGGGAACCGGCCCCGGCCGACGTTCCTGACTTTAACCACCGAGGGGTGTCACCGGGAGGGTCCGTGTCACCCTTCCCGTGGCGTCACGGGAAGTTCCATGCACCCGTGGCGGGGGTGGAGTAGGGCACATGGAACTTACTGAAAGGGGGGTCACATGGGAACGGGGCAGGGAAAACATGCTAAGTCATGAGATGCTTTGGCCAATTCTCCCCTCCGCAGCCTTGTCCAGACACAGGGGCAAACCAGTGCAACAGGCCAGTGGGGTGCAGGGGCTGCTCTCGGGCCCATTTAAACCGGTCAAAGTTGCATCAATTAGGAGTCGGCTCGGGTCACCCAGAGCATTAAATCACCCAGCACTGGTGCAGGTGATAGGTTCCAGCTGCCCGCCCCCCGTCTCCCCCCAGTGGCCTCCAAAACCAATGGCAAGAGCCATTGCAGCTCCAGCTGAAGAGCCAGGGCCACTAAGACACAAGTCCCCAGGGGGCCATGGAACATGCATGGGCCCGCGGCTCCTGTGTAGACAAAGCTCAGGCCCAACCAGGGCTCCTGGCTTTGGCATGGCTGGCTAGCCGAGGCTTCAAGGCCCACATCCTCAAAGGGATGCAGGCTCCTGTCAGTGGAAGTGAGGAGCCCACAGACCGCTAAGAATCCGGGCTCACATCTGCCATGATGCCATTTAACCCCCCCTACCCCCGCCCCCGGCTTTGCTGGCCCATTGGGGATGGCACGGCCTACTTAAAGCCAGGCCGAGCCACCCCGTGCATGCTGCTCCTTATACCGGCTACGTTCATCTGAGGGGCCTGCGCCCAACCGGGGCCTGCCAGGACCTGGTTTGGGAGAAGGGAAAGTTCAGGCACTCTCAGCGCTGCTACGGAGCTGAGGGGTGTGTGCCCTGCAGAGCGGGCACACCAGAGAGGCACGGAGGTAGCGGGGCCAGAAATGGCCCCACCCCTCCTGCCCCAACCCACAGAAGGAAGACAGTCCAGTGGTTAGGGAACTAGGCCAGGGGTAGGCCTAGCTTGACCACACACTCCCAGGGTGACCTTCTCTGCGGCTCAGCTCCCTGTCGGTGCGAGCCAATGGCCTGCTGCCCAGCAGTGTTGTGCCATGTGCCATGTTTACACGTGAGAGGGGAGGGAGCCCGAGCCCAGAGGCTATGGGGATGGGCCCAAGTGGAGGGATTTCTCTGCATTCTTCCTCCCCTCTTATAAGCGACTCAGTTGGTCACGGCCCTCTCAGCACCCTCACCCCTGCTCCCCAGCTTGGAGCGACGCGATGCGTGAGGACAGAGTTGGCCCCCAAGGGGCCCCAATCTCATGCTGGAGCCCCTGGGTGCTATCACAATACACAGACTAGACTCTGAGGATCCCTTGCAAAACTCTCAGGTGTTCACACTAATTGGGGCACTAGGGAACGAGTGGTTAGAGCAGGGGACTCCAGAGTTCTTGTCCCAACGTGTGTGTGTGTGTGCGCGCGTGCAGTGGGGTCTAGTGGTTAGATCAGGAGACTGGGAATTAGGACTCCTGGGTTCTTTTCTCAGTTCTGGGAGGCAGCGGGGTTGAGTAGCTAGAGCAGGGGTGGAAGGGAGTGGGAGTCAGATTGCATTGCCCATTTCTGGGCAAACCGCTCCCCCGCTTTCCTCTGCGGCAGCTTCCCCACCTGTAAAATGGGGCTGGTGAGACTCACGTAAGGGTTACACGGTGCTTTGAGATCCCCAGCTGAAGGTCACTAGTCCTGGCCTGTATAATGCTGAGCAGTCAGTCACTGCTCCCAGTCAGCAGCTGAGGCTTTTAGATTAACCGCACAAGAACCTGGTGGAGAAACTGAGGCATGGAGCGTCGATGAGACTTGCCCAAGCTCACACATATTGACAAAACTGGATATAGAAACCCAGGAGGCCTCATGGCCTGCCCCCTCCTGCTCTAACCACGAGGCACTGCTCCCTTCCCAGAGCTGGGAAGAGAACCCAGGAGTCCTGACTTCCAGCCGGCTGCTCTATTAGACCCCCGCCCCCGCCACGTATTTAATGTCAGATAACCTGATGGTGTCAATTGCTTTAATGGCTGAAAACTGAAGATTTACCTTCACACTTGAAGGTCAGAATTAAACTCCGAGACCTCAGATTTTGGTGCGCAACGTAACCTGCTTTGCTGAAGATGCCGAGCAGTCACAAACCACAACAGCTCAGCATCTCTGCAAACCGGGCCCCTTGCACAGAGGTGGCTCCGCTCGAAACGCAGGAGCCTAAAGGGAGGGGGGGAAATGTCGACCTCTACACACCCGCGCAGAATCTGTCAGACGGGGCAGGGCCAGGACTCCTGGGTTCCTTCCACAGCTCTGGGAGTGGAATTGAGTGATCACAACAGGGGGCTGGGAGTCAGGATTCCTGGGTTCTACTGCCAGTGCTCGGAGAGAGGTCTCATGGCAGCAGGAGCCAGGACTCCTGGGTCCTCTCCCTAGCGCTGCCGCTGACTTTGCTGCATAACTTGGCACGAGTCACTGCGGCGGTGTGTGCCTCGGTTTCCCCTTCTGAAACGGGGTGCCGATAACCGTCAGTGGCGCAGACTTAGCCATGTTTGCAGGGAGGGTGCCGGGCTGCCAGGGGAGCGTGGGCGCGGGGCGGTGGTGTTACATGAGGCTCGGTTAATACCAGGTGACTGGCCTGTCCTAACAAAACGTTACAGAACCGGGGCCAAGGCAGACTCGTAAAACAGAACTGAGCAACTCGTCAGCCCTGGAGGAAAACCAGGGGTGGGGGGTGATCCCCGGTGCAAACAGGTGCTCCTCCCTCACTTGTTACCAACAGGGGCTGGCTTTCTTGCCTGGCGGAGGGAGCCAAGCTGAGTTGCAGGCTCTTAACAAACCAGCAGGGATCCCCCGGCCTGTGGACAGAAAGCAGCCCCCGGCGGAGTCAGGAATAGAACCCAGGAGTCCTGACCCTCTGCTCTCACCACCAGACTGTGCCAAACTTCCTTCCAGAGCCTGGAACAGAACCCAGGACTCTTACCTCTCCCCTCCCCCGCCAAAAAAATCCCTTGCTCTACCCACTACACTCTCCTCTTTCCCAGCTACTCCCCAGCAGACCCGTCCAATCTCTGTCCCCCGGTCCCCACCCAGCGCTAAAGAGCTGCCAGTCTGAGGGCTGAGTGACTCCAGCGGGGCTGGCTGTCTACTCGAATGCAGGGCCCGGCCCAGTTCAGAGAGGACAGGTGCCCGTCCACTGTTCTGGCCAGCTCCCTTGCTGCCTGTGTGGCAAGGAGCCAGGGCAGGCCGGTAGCCCGGTCTCCCCACTGCCTCGCAAGATGATGGGACAAGGCTAGCGGCTGCTTGGCCTTGAGCCCTGCCAACGTCCGTGCACCTTCCGCCACCCTGTCTTCTCGCCACAGAGGGGCACAAGTCGGAGCCCTGTAAAGGGAGGCGGCTTAGCTTAGCCCTGGTGCTGGTGCCGGCCGTGAGGCAGGCAGAGACGACACGCCTGGAGCCAGGTGACACCGGGAGTGTCAGGCCTGGGACCTCCTACTGCCGTGGGGAACTTGTGACAGTCTGACACGCACAGCCTTCCTGGCCTCCCTCCCGACAGACCCCTCGGGAGAATTTAACTCTCAGAGGCCCGGGGCAGAGAATGCTAACGAAGCCAACGTGAGTTGGTGTGAGGCCATTCTGTAGCGCGGGCGCAGAGCCTGCAGCAGGAAGGCAGCACGGCCTAATGGATAGAGTCCTGGAGTGAGGATCCAAACCTACATTGCAGGTACACCTGTAACCACAGCACGCAGAGAAAACCCCTGAGTTAGCTTTGATCTCGCCAGCTCGAACACCAGCGGCAGCAGAGCCCTGGACACATGGGCCAGCCACTCGACCTCGTCCCCAGGATCCCCAGCAATTTCATACAGCCCGTGCTGTGGCAGATTCCCTGCCTCAGTTTCCCCAGCTGTAAAATGGGGCTAATGATCCTGCCCTCCTTTGGAAAGGGCTTTGAGATGGACAGGTGTAAAGCTCCTCCCAAGAGCTCTCTTATCTAGATAAGAGCATGGCGGGGGGGCGGTCATTACTGTTTGCTCCCTGAAATCAGCAAAGATGACAGGCTGGGACCTAACGAGGCGCCGTTTGCAACTTTGCCACCTGGACTGGCTTTAGAAAGCAGCCTCTCCTTTAGAGGGCCGATCTCTCCAGTGGTGTCGCTGTCCCGGAGACACCCCTGGTCTCTCAGTGTCACCAGGCTGGAGAGGAAGGCAAAACTGCTTTCCCCTGCTGGTGGGGACACCCGGGAGGAAGCATCGAGAAGTGGGGTGTTTTTTTTTCACTTCTCTTGCTTGGCAAACAATCACTCGGTGCCTGGGCCGGGCCGTTTGAGTAAAAGTGACTTATTGGAATGGGTTTGAGCGTCCACAAGGGGGGGGTGACTCGTTAACACTTTCCCCACATGAATCAAACTGAAAACACCCGATTATGAACTCGTGGTGATGTCAAAGCACATTCCACGCCCCCAACTAGTTACTCAGCTTTCTGGGTGTCTGCAGAACAAAGCAGATCCCGAGATCTGGGGGCCTTGTGAGACCCACAGCTTCGAAAACAAGCCGACAGGGTCTAGACGTGGAGGCGGTGTCTCGGGCTGGGTTTCCCCCTACCTCCCCTCCCAGCTATAAAAGATTGGGTTTTTTTTTTTTACTTTGGGTTTGGAGATTGAGACAGCGCCTCAGACAGGTGGTGTTCTGGGGGTGCCAAACCAGGCAGGGCAGACAAGACGAACTGCAGAAAACAGTCAAATAGCTACTCCCCACTTTAGAGGGTAAGGAACCTCCCACGGGCCGGCTGTGCCAAAAATCCCACAAGTTTAGGGCCAGCGTTTATTGATAGCCCTGGCTGTACGCACCCTCCTTCACCATCATACCCAGGGGTCAGGTTCTCCCATTCAGACTCTGTAGTCCCCAGCTCCTTCTGACCCGCTTACAGCCAGGTTTTCCAAGCCGCCGATTTTGCAAACCCGATATACTGAGCACTTCTGAAAATCTGGCCTGTTATTTTGGTCTCTAAGTGGGCGCTGAGCTGGCTTTAAATATCTGGTCACTCATCACAATTATTATTTCTTGAAAGTCTTTGTTACTGGCAGTTTTGAAATAAAATCGCAGCAAAGCTAAAAGTTGAAATAATAATAATAATAAAAAAAACAGCCCCCCGAACCCAGCCACAAGCAGCATGCTGATGACGAAAAATGGAGAAAGTCCACTGAAACCCAGATATATACTACTGATGTTATGTGAAAGGCACTCGGACACCATGACAATGGTGGGTACTAAGATAAAACAGGTTAAACAGGCAGGCAAGCAGATCGACAGATAGATAAAGCAGATAAACTAGATTAGACAGACAGAGTTTAAAATAAAAGTTAAAACTATGTTGAATCCAGATACATTACAAATAATGAGGAGATTGGGCACCATATTACAGGTGAACAATGACACAACATTAATATTTACTAAGGAGTCAATTGCCTGGCTCTATAAACTGGGCTAGAGTTGAAAAACATCAGGTCATTTGTTACCACAAATGATCCTCATTCATCAACTAAATACTGGCTACGGGTCTTTTGTGGTCTGTCTCAGTTTTGTCCCTGCCTAGGTAATGCAAGATTTTAGTTTATTATATATGAAAATTAACAAACCAATCAAAAGCTTTTTTTAATCCACAACAGAAAACAGCTGAAATAAGAGGCAGGTGAACAAACTTCCAAGACAATTTTGCACATAAAAAGTAACGACCCTTTACAAGTCTGTCTGCACTAAAATGTTGTACTACTTTGGGTAAGAAATTATCCCAGTATAAGATACCTTTATTCCAGTATAACTGCACCCACATTAGGGGTTGTATTGATATAATTATATCTGCAAGCAAGCAAATCAGTCAATCATACTCCAAACAAACAAATTATATTGGGACAATTTTGAAGTGTAGAGCTGAGTTAAGAGGGAAGCAGCATGTTAATTACATTTCACATTTCTTAAGCTTCTGCTATTAACATAGGCAGCAAAATACTGCAGTCAGCAGTATCTACTCTCCATTGTAAAACCGACAAAGAGTCCTGTGGCACCTTAAAGACTAACAAACGTATTGGAGCATAAGCTTTCGTGGGCTAATACCCACTGGATGCAGATCCAGACTAACACGGCTACCCCTCTGATTCTCTAATCTCCACTGTGTATTTGACCCAGAGGTATTTTTATTTATCTAGGACGTATATGTGATCAATCCAACATCTTGCTCTAAAGTTTAACCATTTCTTTTTGCTCCTTTTACATGCAAAGGGAGCAGCATCGTTATTACACTTTGACAAAAGTCTCAGTTGTGCCTTTGCATCTGAAGATGTTTTACTGATTTAAAATAAAAACATTGTAGAATGATGCTGTTTTTCTTACTAAATTCAAGTTTCAATGCTGCAGGAACATGCATTTATCTTAGAACAGATTATCAAGCAGTCTGCACCCACAATAGGGGAGAGATTTCCTCAAAGATCTCAACTTTTATTTAGGCACCAAAATAAAGACTCGGTTTTCCAGAATTCAGCACCTACAGGAGCTCAACTGTATTGAAAATCTGGCTTTAAATTCCACACAAATTAGAAATTAACAGCCAGATCCCAGAGCCAATAAAGCGAGGCTGCCATCACATCAGCTGAGGATTTGGCCCAAAGAATTTTTAAACACCCACCATGCACAAGAAAGATGTAAATAGCTCATAATAATTGATAGATCGTGTTGTTTTTCCATAGCCGTTGCTCAGAGGGTCTAAGAGCTGCTTTGGTTTGCCTGTGAAACTTCATTATCAAACAGTTCATAATCTCGTATTATCAAAAGCAATTGATGTTAAGCAAACCGATGTTTGAACACAACGGAGGACTGAAGAGCTGACAGATGTGTATCTTGCTAAACCACCATAATGTGGTGTTTAATTAACACACGGTAATCATTCTATAAAGTCTAACTCATTTATGCTAAACCGAAAGCAATTGAATAACTGCACAAGATATGGATCTGCTTAATTCTTAAATAAAGTTTTAATAATCAACCTATTCTAATTAATAAACACCCCTCCGCTGTTAAATTGACTGCATATTTAGGAGTCTCATTTTCCCTCTGAGTATTTCTTTTTATTTTGCATCTCAAACATTTTTTTAAAATGTACATTAAGCACTACACTAATTGGAAAGCGGTTTAGCATTGATACCAGCTGGATTTGAGTAGGACTTAATTAGTCTTCACAACTGAATTAAAATGACCACTGGGACATCTCTCCCCACTAACAGATCCTCAAATATTTTGTGAAAATGAAATTTATTCACAACATAGCAAGTGGCCGTTATTAACAAAGTCAACTTTTTGCATTCTGCTGTGTTATTGAACAGCAACAAGCTGAGAGATACATTCGGGATATTTTTGTACTGTCCAAAACCTAATTGTGCTGTCCCAAAGTTTCCAATCGATACAGATTTGAAATACTTCTTGGAAAGAAGCGAAAAGATTTAAAGTCTTATTTGTTCCATCTTATTAGTTTGGGGATTTTGAACACATATAAACATCTTCAGTCAGTTAAGGCAAGAGATGAATAGACCGAGATCAGAGGTTTTATTTCAGTAACAGATTGAATCAGACACTAAAAAAAGTAACCCAAAAAGTTATGACATACAAAACCAGCACCCGATGCTGTGACATTGTTTGAAGATCTAGCCACTTAGTTTGCTGTCTAAATATTTTTGGTGCCCGAAGTTTGTTTTATTTTGCTTCTGGGTAGTAATCATTTGCGGCTGTGACTCTAATTTTAGAGCCATTTTGCACAGGCATTTTTTAAAATTGTGGTTTAAATTGAAATAAATAATAATAATTAAATGGGTGCTGGGGTATTTTGGAAAATTCTGACCTCAGTCAATTTCAAAATAGATAAGCTACCAACGGCCTGGCAAGACACACATAGTAGGTCCCCGAGAGAGAGAATTCAGGCTGAGAATGCTGCAATCTCTAGGACCCATCTCTAAGAAAGTTAATTTTGTTTCGCTCTTCCTCTGTAGTGAATAGGAGTAAGCAATCACTAGAGTATCTGAGCGCCTATCATTCTGAGATCAGGCAGCTCAGTCCTTCACAGGATCGGGTCCCCA
The DNA here is from genome assembly GCA_007922305.1 of Dermatemys mawii. Lineage (NCBI taxonomy): Eukaryota > Metazoa > Chordata > Testudines > Dermatemydidae > Dermatemys > Dermatemys mawii. The sequence goes on along the minus strand of ML677399.1, from coordinate 4,042,901 downwards.
GGTTGCTGAAAAGAATTCAGAACCATGCTGAAGCATCAACAACCAATCTATGCTCAAACCCCTTACTGAAAACGCATTTCCCCCTCCCGCTCCCCCAGCCTCCACACTCACAGAAAACTATTACTCTGCCACAGATCCTGGCCAGGCTGACTCCCCCAGTCACAGGATCAGGTTGGGGTAGAAACAACGAGAAACAACATTGGAGTCGGGTGGCACCTTAAAGACTCAACCTAATCTTTTAGAAAGGCATCCACTCTTGATCTGAGAATTTCCAGAAGACGGAAATCTACCACAGCCCTGGGTAAACTGTTCCAATGGTTAGTTACCCTTTCTGCTAAAAATGTACCCTTATTTCTAGTCTATATTTGCCTAGCTTCAGTTTACCAGACACTGAATTTAATTCTGCTTGATTAACCAACCACCTACAATCAAAAATCTCTTCCCCAGCTTGTCCCTAATCAAGATACCTATTAACTTCTCTTGGATAAATGAAATAGATTGAGTTTCTTCAGTATCTCTCTAAGGCAAGTTTTCCAGAGCTCAACCCGTTCTTGTAGATCTACTCCTCACTAGGGTGACCAGACTGCAAATGTGAAAAATCAGGACCAGGTTGGAGGGGATAATAGGAGCTTATATAAGAAAAAGACCCAAAAATTGGGACTGTCCCTATAAAATAGGGACACCTGGTCACCCTACTCCTTACTCTTACACTGTAACCCTGTGATTTCATTTCCCCCTTCTCAATCACCAGATCTAATCAATCCTCTAAATCATGTGGTCACCAGACCTTAAACCATTTCACTAGATCCCAGGGGACTCTGATTCTAGAAGTCACATCATTACATCCTCTGTGTGTAATATAAGAAATAATAACAACCCCTAGCTTTTACCTAGCACTTTTCATCCATAGATCTCAAAGTATTTTACATCGGAGGGGAGAGTTTAATTATTTCCTGTTTGCAGAGCTAAAATTGCACTTCAAAAATAAATTTGTCTGCAAGCACATCTGAAGGACTGGAGGTCTAGTCTGGTCTAGCCAGGAGGCAGAATCTGACCCCAAATCGCTACCATTTCTAAGAAAGAAAGAAAAAAAGAAAAAGAACTGCTTGCAGAACTCTTCCGTGTAAATCTTTTGCAAATCTTTTGTACTTCTTATTTTTCCAATTCATCCCGCCTCTGATTTGAACATGGCATCTACTGTAAGAGCTGTAGCCCTGGATCGTATTGGAAATATACACGTAGTTGGAGGTGAAATTTGACAAAACAGGCGCTCAGATTAAAGAAACAAAAATGAAATTTCACTTACTGCTACGAACCCCACTCCTCTCTGTCCCACCCTGACAACTGACAGGCTTTGGAAAAAAACACTGAGTATTTATCTGAATACGGCATCACTAATTGACATGTGGGAAAGGAAGAGAGAGATATTTTAAAAGCAGTTTCGGGTTTAAGAAGCCAACGCGTCAATATAGTCTCTGAAACCTCAGTTCTTGCTACCACCCTTTATGCTTCTCTCTGTATATATCTGTTCATCACCTCCCTTCAAAGCAAAACTCTCTCCCGATGAATACACTCAGATAAGAGGCTTGAATATCACTGACAAGGAAACTATATTTTGCCCAAGAGTTAAATATATTTGCCTTAACTGATCACAGGAGATGAAATCACTTTCGCAAATCAGTTCAAACTGCGTTATTACAATTGCTTTCACTATAGAATAACATTTCAAATACCCTGATTCGGGGCACGGCTTGCTAGTTTAGTCACTTCTATACATTGCCTTTAGGAAACGACAATGGTTATTGGGATTCACAACATGAAGAGAAAACCACACAACAAAGACGATGCAGTCTGGGAGCCGGTTATCCTAAGAGCTTTGAATTCTTAGATCAGTGGAAATTCTACCAGAGCGAAGACAGAATTCAGCCGTATCTACTTCTTGGGTTACACACACGCTAAACCACACCACAAACGCTCCAGTCCTCAGGCAGAAAGCGTGAGGCATGGCCTCCCCATGATGGATTCCTCAAAACTCATATCATCTTTGTGTTTTGTCTCGGTAGAGCACCTAATACCCTGGTGACTGGGGCTCCTAGGTACAACCACAATACACATAATTATAAAGATTGCAAACGTCGTCAATGGACGTTGAAGGCACTCAGCACTGTGCAGAATCAGACCCTAACATCCGATTTCCAGTTCTATGTGCCTCCCAGGCTAGATAAAAATCAATGACTTCAAAAAAAAAAAAACCCTTTTAAAAAATCGTATAGTTTTAAATTTAAACTGAAGACAGGTACTTTTTTTTTTTTTTTAAGTGAACTATTTAAAAATAAGTTTGCACCTATGTTAAGACCTACGCTCATTATAATCTATTGAAATCATTTCAATGAAATGCAGAAAATAATTTTAAGCAGTAAGTAGTTGCCAAATTTTAAAGAAAATCCAACCACTGAACTCATGTAAGTCACTGGCTAAGCGCCTGCAACCAGAGTTTCAAGTAGTTCTAAATCAGCTTTTGACAGCAGCTACCTCTTGAGCACAGGCAGAGAGAACATTTCGTCATTTCAATTTATTCAGCTAATTCAATGGCTAGTTCATTCAAAGTTAAGAAACCAACCGGGAGCTGACAAAGCAGGAAAGCTTGTTTTTCCTTTTTCCAATTTATGAATAAAAACTAGGTGTGAGAGGACAAAGTCTATTAGTTCTAAAATCTTCCAGGAAGATCAGTTAGTTTGAAATATAAAACATGTTTTGATTCATTTATTTTTGTTTCTTATGAATCGAGCATATTTAAGGTATTTTTATTCAACTAACTTTAAAAAATGGAAAACACTGCTTTTATGCTATTTTGTTTGAATTGCAATTCCATCCCTACACAGCTTGACACAAAACATGAATACAAAATTAATCACATATAGCAAATGAGAAAGGCATAATTCACCATTTTCTAACATCATAAAAAATTAAAAATCTGAATAAAAGTTAAGCACCATAAATAAATTGCTTAAATAAATGTGTGTAGCTATAGCCTCCTAGTTAGCTAAAACAGCACCAAATTTCGTGTGAAAGCTATATTTAGTTGCAAAGCAAATTGTTTTAATGGTTACTAACCAAAGAGAATCAATTTTTCTTTAGGAAGATAACTGGAAGGGACAAACACAAAGCACAATTAAACTTCATTATTTAAATTAAGGTTTCCTATTTGCCGATTTAAACCATGATTAAAAGTGGTGATTTAAATCGCTTCTATTTAAATCTATCCAGCTTGATGTCTCCCCATTTTCTACACATGCAACAAGCAAAACCTCAAAGTGATTCTATTGAAACTATACGAGTACCTGGGACACACTTAGAAACAGTGTTATGAGTTGCAATATTTTTCTTTCTGATAACATAAAAATATGAATTGAAAAAAAAACCCCAACACATCTTGAAGCAAAGATTTTGGTCAGATCCACAGAATGTATAAAGCAGGTTGTTACCTTGATTTCAATGGAGCAACACTGATCTACACCACCAGGATTTGGCCCATCGTTTCTCAAAAGACTCTTGGAGAGAAAAAAGGGCCTGAAATTTCCGACTGCAAATTTACAGAGATCCTGTAAGTCGATGCATTTAGGGAAAGCCGAGCTCAGGTCTGCATCTGGGGGAAGTGCAGTTTGAGGTTTTTATTTTTAAATTAATCAACTCTAAAAACACACAAATTACTGGAGCAGCCAATTATTAATTGGAACAGTTTTTAAGAGAAGAATGAAGTGGGCTGAGAGCCCAGCAGAGGGATCGGATAAGTAATAGGGCATAGTAAATGTAAGGGAGCAGAAACTGATAAGCTAATTTTTCTCATATACTATTTGTACTCAGGAGCCCTAGTTATAGAGCAGGACCCAACTGTGCTGGGCGTGGTACATTATTATTTATTAGATGTATTACGGTAGCAGCTGAGAGTCCCTGGCACAGACCGGGACCCTGCCGTGCAGGGTGCTGTACAGACACAGACTAAATATTTTAATCCCCTTGCTTGGTGGGTTGATTTTATGTCTGCGGTTCCGACAGTAGCGTATTCGCTCTGCCCAGGCGTAGACACCACAGGCCAGAAGATTAGGGGGAAGAAAACAACAACAAAACACTAAAAGAGATTTTCTGAGGAGCTCCCTCCCCGCAGTGCAGGGCGGCTTCTGTTATTCTCCAGGGATGCTGCTGCGGGGCTGAGCACTTGGAAATCGCTGGGAACGTCTAACAGCCTAGGAGCCTGACAGAAGGTCTGGCCAAAGCCCTGGAGAGAGTGGACTGCGGGAGGCGTGATGGGGTCTCCCTGCCTTTGGCCCTTAGGAATCTCTGGCTTCTGTCTGCCCATTGCCCTTGGAGCACACCCGACAGGTGGCTGCTCAGGGGTGAGGTGTGTGAGGGCTCAGGAACTGAACCCAGGTGTCCTGGTCCCAGGACAGCACAGGGAGCAGGGTCTGAAAAGCAGCTCACAGTTGTTATTAGGGCCCCGTCTGCTTGGGGTTGCTGCTACCACGGCCTCAGACGGCTTCAGGAAACCATCTCCTGCCACCCACAGACGCACGCGGTGGAATGGGGCGAGTTATGTCATCAAAGGAACAGCAACGGGCGAGGGTGGGCCTGGAACCGGTTTTGACTGCAAGTGGCAGAGATTCCCACAACAGCCAGGCAGGCAGACAGGCAGGGAGGAAAACTGCATTGGTGAACAGGGCTCTGATCCCTCACTAGCTAAACCAACCCTGGCCAGATTCTCAGCCGGCGTAAACAATCAAAATTAACCCAGCTATGGAGATTGGGGATCTGGCTGTAGTTTTGTGACTAGTTTTCAGGGGGAGGAAGCTCATGTCCACCCGGCTCCACTGCCTTGGAAGAAGCTGCACCTCCCTGCAAAGGGGAATCTGGCTACTGACTGCTCAGCATCACTAGCCACAAACCCAGGAAGGAAGGAGCCCGTTTGGGCTGATAATCAGAGATTTCTGCAGCTCTGGCCAGAGCAGTGAAAGGCGCTGACACATCTGGCCGCCCTGGCACAGGAGCGGGGCGTGAACTGAGCGAAGAGGAGGCGAACGGAGAACCAGACCACAGAGTCCCTCGGCAGATCAAAAAAACCCTTAATCAGCAACTTTCCCTCCGCCTCTTCAGCACTAACCTGTACGTGTGGCATCGAATGTAGAAAACCCACAAACCTTCCCTCCCGCCCCGAGGATCCATTTCGCCGGCTGTCAGGGCCCTTCACGGGCAGCGGCAGTGGCTGCAAGGGGATGAGGGGCAATGGGTCTCCAGCTCAGGCGGGCTGAGCCAAGTCAGAGCTGTGGTGGCTGGTTGAACCCAGAGCCAAGAGAAAGCCCAGTCCCACCTTGACTTGATCTTGACTTGATCTGGGCACAGCACTGGGAGCCAAGATTCCTGGGGTCTATTCCTGCCTCTGAGCAACAGTGCAGCCTAGAGCTAGAAGGGGACAGAGGGAACCAGGACTTGCGGGGTTTATAGGCTCTGAGAGGCAGCCTAGCCTTTGTTCGTAGAGCAAGACTGGACACCAGGACTCTTGGGTTCTATTCCCTGCTTTGCCCCCGACTTGCTATGCCACCTTGGGCGAGTCACTTCCCCACTCAGTGCCTCAGTTTCCCCTTCCACACTTTGCCTGTTTTGTCTCTTTAAAGACTGTGAGCTCTTCGGGCAAGGTCTGTTTCTCTCTCTGTGTTCATGCAGCACCTACCGCAATGGGGCGGAGATCTCAGCTGGGGCCGTGAGATGCTATTGAAATAAACAAATAATCCTCACAGGTGGTTGAAGTGGGACATGGTTGCAGGTTTCCCAGGACCAATGCGCTCTACAGAGTATTTGCAGCCCGAAGAGAGGTCAGTGCTGTTTATGTGGGGCAAAGAGGAACAAAGATCTCCACCCTCCCCCAAGGAGTTAAATTGGTCCAAAGCCCTACCTTTGTCTTTTTTAAAGCCTTTCAGAAACACAAACCATCAGATTTCCCTCCACCATGTGCAAGAAACAGTTTTCAGGGCCAGGGGCTAGATGTGACAAATTGCCAAGCTAGCGAGATCACAAACATTGGCCAGCTCTGCATGGGTGCAGGGCTCCTCCTGTACCGATCCGACAGCAGGACTGGGACTTTAAGTACCTGCGGGCTGAAGTCCTGCTCAAGATTGCAGCCAGGGGATTGTAGTGTCCGGGCGTTTCTGAGCTCAGACGAGGGCCAAAGGAATAGGATTTCATTCTCAGTGGTGTCTACACTCTTTTTATATGGGCCATTCCATTATCTATGTTAGCTTCGCTAGTTTCTTTTAGGATATTTTTATTTTACCATGCCGATTTTAGGATCTGCTAAAAGCCTGTGAGTGGGGCGTGACATCGGACTCTCAATAAAATTTCACTGGGGTTTTAAATTAGACCCTTTGTTCCACTCGTACAGGGGCGAAAATGGAACAATGTGTTGGGCCAGAACCCCAGGGACGTGGTTCCTTTGATGTCAATGGGCCACATCCCCAGCCAGTTCCACTGACGTCAGTGGAACAGATTCTCAGCAGGAGTAAACCAGCACAGCTCCATTGACGTCAATGGGCCACCCCTTAACTGGTGTCAGTCTCCATCATCCCATTGACACGAACGGGGCAGATTCCAGCTAATGTGACTTGGACGGAGCGACACGGATTCACGTCAGCCGAGCATCTGGCCTAGCGAGTGTAAAACATCCCTGAAAAGTCAGTGATGTAAGAATGGGCCTGGGTGGGAATTCAAAGGAGATACTTATTCCCCTGAGGCCCAATGCCCGATCCTTCAGGGCAGGTGGCGGGAGGGTGAGCTCTCCAATTCTGGGCTTAGACTCAGCACCAGGGCATGAAGCAGGGAGTGCCCCTCTGAAATATGGGGCGGGGGGTCCCAGTCAAACAGGGTGGCATGCCGAACCACAGAACAAAGGGAAAAGAAGCAGGATTCCCAGTAGCTGGGTGCTAGCATGCACAACAGGGAAATGGATTCAGTGCCCTGATGGGGGCTCGCTGTGTCTCTAGGGGTTACTTTCTCCCAGGATGAGGTCACGGGAATTACGCCAGGTTGGCACCAGGGTGAGGCGGAATTATCTGGCTCGAGGATCCTAAACTCGGGATTTGCCAAAGTAGCTGCCAAAAATCAGCTGCCTAAATCCTCGGGGAGGAGGGGCAGGACAGCCTAGTGGTTAGGGTGCTGCTCTGGGACTTGGGGGAGCTGGCTTCAATTCCTGAGTCTCCCTGGGCGACCGTGTGGACAGGTCACTAGGATGAGGGGCTCCTGGTTTTCTGGGCCCCGCTTCAGATACCATAAAGGGGGCTGATTATCAGACAGTGGTGAGTCCCCCGCCCCTCTGGAAATCAGTGCCCTTTGAGGACCCTGCAAAGTCAGGTACCTGAAAACAGCCTCAATCTCGCACCCCCCCGCCAACTTTCCACCTCCCCCACACCAGGTCCTTGCGTACGCCAGGTCTTTGAGTCTGCGCCCTACCCCAGCTTTCCACACTGCCCCCACTCATGAGGTCCTCATATTTGTGCCCCCCTCTGCTTTCCACACTGCCCCCCCCACACACCAGGTCTTCGCATCTGCACCCACCCCCCAGCTTCCCACAATGGGTACTTGTGTCTACGCTCTCCCCTCCCCAACTTCCCACATGGCCTCCCCCATGTGCCAGGTCCTCGCATTTGCACCCCCCCAGCTTCCTACGCGTTCCTTCCCCCACATACCAGGTCCCCATGTCTCTGCCCCCCCAGCTTCCCACATGCCTCATTGAGAAAACAGGTTCCTCGCACCTGCCCCCCCAACCCAGACTTTCCACCTCCCCAATGCCAGATGCCCCCGCTCCGACACCGGCTCCTCACACCCCTCCCTCAGGTCTCCCACCTTCCCAGGGGCCTGCAATCACCCCTGCCAGCTTCCCACAGCCTTCCTCCAGTCCTGGCGCCTCACCTCAGCTGGGTACCTCCTCACACCTTTGTACCAGGCTACCCACCCATCTTGCAGGTCCTTATGTCCTCACGTCTGTACCCCATCTGCTTCACACAAGCCCCCTGCCCATCTCCTCATGCCCCCCTCATACCCTCCCTGTGCCTGCACCGCCCCGTGGACATTGGGCCCTCATGCCTGCCTCCCGCCCAGCTCCTTGCGCCCCCTCACCCACCCCAGTGCCTCTAAAATCTAGCTCTGCTCCCAGCCATGGGTTGTAATCACCACGGATCCCTACGGCAGCAGGGGAAACGGGACCGGACGCCAACCCGGGTTGAAAAGAAAAAGGGGAAGAAGGGGTGGAACTCCGTTGTAGGGGGCAGCTTTAGATGGCTGCTGCTGCAATGTGCCCTGCCACACACACGCAGACACACATACACACACAGACACACAAACAAAAATCCACACACGATTAATCCAGAGACACACACACACACACACGAACAAAAACAGACACCCTCACGAAACCAAAGACATTATCTATCGAAACCTAGATGCATAAAAACACATACACAAGAGCAAAGATGTGAAAATAAACTCACACACAAAGACACACGTTCTGTATCAGAACAGACACACACAGACAAGGTTCCTGCACATATTAAAAAAAAAAAAAAAAAGACTCACACAGGCATGTTATATATCAAAACACAGATATGTATACACACACAAAAGACCCACACACACACACACAAATACACACAAGATTAATCTAGAGAGAACTGCATGCATGCAAAAATACACCGATTGTTAATCCAGACACACACACGCACACGAAGACACACACATCAAAACACAAACACACACTCATATAAAAAAGACAAAGAAAGACACCTCCCCGGCATACACACACACACCCCTGAAAAGCCGGCTCCCCTTGCTAAGGTGCAGCTCCATCCTCACAGACCTGCTGTTCCAACTCCTCTACAAACCCCAGAGCTCCCTGCCATGGGAATCCCTCCAGAACCCCCGGCTGTGACGCTGACGTGGTTCTTCCAGAACCGAGGGGTGGACCCCGTCAGCAGCACAATTCCCCAGCATGTACATCGGTAACCAGCCCTGGCACCCACACGCACCCAACACCCTGAGCTGCTCTGAAAAGCTGCATTCGAGTGGATCGTGGCTGGTAGGCACCAGACTTCAGCCCCCACTTCCCCCCCGAGCCAGGCCCTCCCCACCTGAAGGAAGATTTTGGATGAGAATGGTGCACAGTGTCTTCCGTCGGAGGGGCAGGAAACGGTCTGCCAATGTGAATCGACTCAGCCTCGCAACAACCCTCCAGCGAGCTGGTTGGACTTTTATCACCGTTTTGCAGATGAGGAAACTGAGGCGCAGACAGGGGGCATGCTTTGCTCAAGGTCCCACAGTGAGCGAGCAGCAGAACCAGGGACAGAACCCAGGTGTCCTGATACCCTGGCCCCACTCTGCTCCAACCACTAAACCCCACTCTCCTCCCAGAGCCAGGGACAGAATCCAGGTGTCCTAACTCCCAGCCTCCACTGTCTAATTCACGAACTGCTAGACCCTACTTCCCTCCCAGAGCAAGGAACAAAGGGTCAAGATTTCCAAAAGCAATTACTGATTCGGGGAGCCTGATTTACATGGGGCAGCTGTCCTGAACCGTCTGAGTGTCTCACAGTGTTTCAAGTCAGGCTCCCAAAATCACTAGCCCCCATTGACAATCTCGGCCCTGGAGACTTGACTGCCACCGTCTGCTACATACCAGATCCCACATCTTCCTGGAGAGGGGCATGAGAAATCCGGAGTCCTGACTCCCACATCCCAGCTCTAAGTACTAGATCCTGCTCCTTGCCTGCCGATCTCCCCTGATCTAACCACTAGACCCTGCTCCCCGCTAGAGCAGGGCACGAGAACCCAGGCGTCCTGCCAGCCAGCCCTGTGCCCTAACCCCCCCCCCCTCGCTGCCACAGACAGGGCTGCGTCCGTGCCGCACACCCAGGCTGTTCAGCTCGGAGCCCTCCAGCTCGCTGCTCCAGGTGGCCCTTTATCTCCCATCTCCCCCCGCAAAACCACCCACCTCTCATGGTGCTGGCGGCGTGAGCGGCTCTGAGGGGCGGCTTCGTCTGGGGAGGGCACCGGCAGCACCTGCCACTGGCTGCCAGCTGGGGAGCTCAGCGCGGGGCCCGGGGTGCCATGCTCTGCCCAGGGCCGCTTGCATCTGAAAGCAGCCCCCACCAGCACAGGTGGCTTTGCAAGACCGGTTGACAGGCGTCCCCCCTGGCCAATCAGGGCCCCCGCAAGCACTAGGGTTAACCAATGGCAGCTGACTGGAAAGTTCCAAAGCCACAAGCCACAAGAGGCCAAGTTTCCATTGCTGAGTGCGAAGGGCTGGGGAAGGGGAGGGGGGGTGTGGCAGAGCCGGGGGTTCGAGCCCTGGGCCCGGCCAGTCTGTTCTTCTCTGGCGAGAGCCTCCGACTCTCTCCTGCATTAAAACCTGTGCCCTGTTCTCCAGCACAGGGCTCTTTGCCCACACTCCCAGCCCCCCGGGCAGTGGGTCGGCACCAGCAGTGCTTGATTTGTCATGAAAGAGGTTAAAGCACGTTTTTTACCCTCATAACTGATGTGCCAGGTCCAGAGGAGCCGGGCTCTGAACTGCCAGTCTGGGCACCAGGCTCCCCATTTCACAACCAGGGAAACTGAGGCACTGCACAAAGTGTGTGTGTATGGGGGTGGGGTGTGACTTGCCCTGCAACACGTGGGCCAAGCTACGATCAGAGGCCAGGTGTTCCAGTCTTCTTCCATCCTTCCCCATTCAAACCTCTCTAGACTACACCCCATACGGAGCAGGGGAGAGGGCGCAGGAGTCCTAACTCCACGCCCCTGGCGCTACCCACTAGCTCCCACTCTCCTCCCAGAGCTGGCAAGAGTCAAATCCTGGAGATCTGGTTCCCAGCCACCTTATTTTAACCACTTCCCTTCCAGGCCCGAGGAGAGAACCCAAGAGTTCTGGCTCCTGGCAGTGTGCTCTAACCACTAGGTCACGCTCCCCTCCCAGAGTCAGGAGCAGAATCCAGGCGCTTCAATCTCTCAGTGAATTTAACCAAGTCTTTTTTATATAGATACACACACCTTTCCTCCCCTCCTCCCCACTAACATCTGGTGTCATTTTGTGACCTGCTTTCCCTCCAGCCACAGCCCAGAGGGCAGACTCATCAACTTCGTTCCCAGGACCCCGGCCTGGCCGTGTGGTGAGTTGTTTGCCGCGTCAGGCTCGCAGCCGCTACGCCGATCAGCAGTGCGGCAGGCTGGGAGGACATGCAGGCCGGCGGGGCCACAGCGAGCGGCCGTGCGGTTTGTGCGCCGTCTTTCTGCTACCCATAAGGGAAAAAGTAACCCACACGCAGATCGAGCCCACGGCGCCAGACATAACAGCACCTCAGCTCTTCATCCCGGAGCTGCGCCAGCCTCAGTGACACAAGGAAAACCACCCGCCACAATGTGAATGGCATCACCGCATCCGCCTTGTCTGCAGCCCAGCACACTTCAGGAACTCTGGGCGTGGAATGGCGCTGCAGCGCGGCCACCTCTGGTGTGGAACGTGGCAGCCATTAAACACAACAGGGAGGGACAAGGGAACCGAGAAGAATTTTGTATGCAAGGGAATATTAGCAAGGCCCAATGGAACGAACTAGGATTTTACAGATGGGGGGAAAGTGCCGGAGGTTAACATGGGGTTTACTGGGTGCCAGGCAAATGTGCTTTTCATGCTTCCTCAGCGTCGCCGCCTGGCATACACAGCGCACTGATCCTGGCCGGGCCGTGGCATCGCGCGGGTTTCGAGTCAGCACGTCTAACCCTGGAGCGCAGGTGACACGGGAAACGCCACACGCTCCAGAACCAGGCCCCGCCGCTTCTCCAGCAAGCTCAGGGCGAGTGGAAGCTCCGCAAGGCACCAGAGCCACCAGGAGGGGGCGGCAGGGCGACAACAGACTAAGCAATGGCAATCATCTATGCTCTGCTCTAACCAGGGCCATCCAAGGAGAAGCATTACAGCATTCAGCTGCTGGGAGGCCTCTGTCATCCTGTTTTACAGGTGGGGAAATGGATTTGCCCAAGGTGACACAGCAAGTCCCAGGCAGAGCTGGGACTAGAACCCAGGAGTCCTGCTTCTCAGTATCTTCTGCTATAACCACTAGACAACACTGCCTTCCTACAACCAGGCATAGAACCCAGGAGTCCTGACTCATAGTATCCTCTGCTATAACCACTCGACTGCACTCCCTTCCTACAACCAGGAATAGAACCCAGGAGTCCTCTGTCTCAGTATCCTCTGCTATAACCACTAGACAACACTGCCTTCCTACAACCAGGCATAGAACCCAGGAGTTCTGACTCATAGTATCCTCTGCTATAACCACTCGACCGCACTCCCTTCCTACAACCAGGAATAGAACCCAGGAGTGCTGCCGCCCAGCCCCTTCAGCTGACCACTAGGCAGTGTTGCCTCCCTGATGGTGTGCACTAGAAAGCGTGGCGAAGCTCCGTGCACACCCACTGTGCGCCTGGCTGGCCCCTTCCCAGCTCTGCGCTGGCTGCAGGGGAAGGGCGGGCGCGGGCACACCTGCCGTGGAAACCCTTGTGGTTTGCCCTGCACCTGCACAGAAAGGTTTCCGGCCGGTTCCCAACCCCGGTGCCAGGGGCCTGCTGCATGGGCCGGGTGCACAGCTCCGGGGGGCACAGGCGTCTGCTGTCTCTGGAGAGCAGTAAAGCAGGCCCCGCCTGAGGGGCACCCCACGGCAATACAGGCCTCCTTAAATGCCTAGGCCCTGCAGGGAGTTAGATGGGTGCCCATGGCTCACCGAGTCCCGCAGTCTCTCAGCTCAGGGTCCTCGTCCTGGAGGAGAGGCGGGGGGGGTCCTCTGGGAGCCAAGCGGGCCCTGGGCCCCCCCTCAGCTCAGGGAAGCAGGGCTCGAACCGGAGCAGCGGCAGGTTCTCCGGCCCCACGACAACCCCCTGCGCCAGCCAGGGCCCTGCGAACGCCCGCCCTCCCCCACCGCCACCCCCCCCCCAGGCACGACGCAGACACCGGCGGAGCCGCGCGGCCCGCTGGGAAGGGCTCAGCTGATACAACCCCCACCGCCCTGGCACGGTCCCCAGCCCCCCAGCCAGACCCCCACCC
>ML677399.1:3938430-3999507 GCA_007922305.1 Dermatemys mawii | reverse complement strand
CGCCGGGCGCTGCCCAGACACTGACTGACCGAGACTGGGGCCCTGTCACACCAGGCGCTGCCCAGACACTGACTGACCGAGACTGGGGCCCTGTCACACCGGGCGCTGCCCAAACAGACTGAGAGAAAGTCCCTGCCCCAAAGAGGTCACAGACAAGCTAAGACAAGATGCAACAAGCGGGTATTAAAAATTCTTTCCCTTGATTTCGTCTTCTGTAATTGCACAATAGATCTAGCTCCGTCATTAAGGAATATTCCCCCAGCTTTACCTGTGTTTATTCCAAGAATTCCTGGGGCCCAGTTCCTTCCAGTTCAACAGGTTTTGAAAGAGAATCAAACAATCGAGTCTTCTTTGTCTTTGCTAGTATCTTCCACCGGAGGGGTTCATTCATTAATTCAGCCTCATCACGCCAATACGAGGATGTCTTTCTGCAGATGGGGAAACCGAGGCACGGAGAAGGGAAGCCATTTGTCCAAGGTCACAGTGAGTCACTGGGAATGGGAGTCCTGATTCTATGTCACCTCCACTAACCACTAGGCCCCCTCCCTGCCTAGAACAAGGAATAGAAACCTGGCCTGGCTCCTAAATGTCTATGAGAGGAAACTGAGGCACAGAGCATCTCTCTCCCCCTTTCTCTCCTCCCCCCACTGTAGTACACAGCAAACCAGTAGCAGATCTGGGAATGGAACCCAGGAGTCCTTACTCCTCATGCCCTACTCTAACCACCAGACACCCCTGCCCCCGGCCCTGATTAAGGAAGAGCCCCCGCACCTGAGTCCCCATTGCTGGGCCGCCCCAGACTGGAGAACGTGGCTGCAGGCGGGCCGATCCCTTGCCCAGCAGCGCCCCCTGCTGGGCATCCCGCTGAAGGCCGTTTTTGCAGTTATTCCACTGGGGCTTGGCACCCCAGATGCCCCCCCAGGCCAGCAGCCCTCCTGTGGCCAGACCAGGCCCACGAGCCAGCTGCTCCTGAGCTGTACCTTGTCTGGGGTTTTGAGCCACTCCATCCTTCCCCGCCAGTCGGCATCTTGCCCATTCAACGCCCTGCCCCACCGCGGGTGGATTTAGGGGCCTTGTCCATGTTGCTTTCCCCTACAGACCCACCTGAAGGCCACGGTCACACCCTGCTTGGGGGCAGCGGTGGGATCCCGCACCGGAAAGGAGGGGACAAAGGTGTTGGGAGATGCGTGGGTCCAATGGCGGTGGGGGCTCTACCCTAGCTCCCCCCAGGGTCTTCTTCCGCCAACAGGGGCGACGTCTCCGGAAACGTTCACTCCTCCCCCCGTCGCGAGGCGCAGGCTGGCCGGCGGGGCTGCTCGTGCAGCGCCGGGGGCGTTCTGGTTGCTGCAGCGCCGGGTGCCGCGCGATCTCCTGAGAACAAGGCCCCAAAGCCCCTCACGGTGCCCACCCTGGGGCGGTGGAGGCGTTGAATGTCCCATTGCCATCCGCTCCGCCTCCGGGGGGCATTATGGCTGCCCCATTGCAAGCCCGCCTGGCTCCCTCTGCGGGTCTGCCCCTCGCCTTCAGGACCCGGAGCCCACCCCACCCTCCCCTCCCCCATCTCCCCTCCCCTATGAGGAATTGGCCACGGGGAAGGGACCGCTGTGGCGCTCCCCCAGAATGGCCACCAGTGGGCTTCCCGTCCAAGCCCCCAAGGGTCTGTGCCTGCCACTGGTGAAAGGCTGCTCAGTGCAGGGAACCCGGGCAACTAATGATGCTTCACGGTGCCCAGGCCAGCACCCCGGGGAGCCCTGAGCCAGTGAGAGGTGGGGGGGTCCCTGGCCCGCCCCAGTCTGGCACAGGCCCGTCAGTTCCTGAGCCAAAGCCTGCTGGTGCCCTTCCATTTACCTCACTCAGGCCCCATAGGAGGGCGAGGGGGGCTGGCCCTTTCCTGCCAGTCAGGCCCATTGGGGTACACATGCGCCCCCCAGGCACAGCGTTCCCTTTGGGCCCAGCGAGTGGGATGGGGCACATTGACGTCCTGGGGGCGGAGGAATCATAGACATTGGCTCCCCTGCGGCTTTTCTTCCCTTGTCCCGTTCAGCCACCCCGGGGAGGGGGGTGGAGGAGCCTGTCACTTTGTGCCCTTGCGGCACCTGCACTGTGGGTCAGGTCGCCCTCTCATGGCTGATCCACAGAAGAGGGTAAGAACCTACTACTGTGCGCTGTTGCTAGAGTTCCACCTACAGCGCAAGCAGTACGGCCTCCTGCCTGTAGCACTGGGGGTTCCAGGGTCAGCCCCCTGCCAGGGGTGGCTGTGATCTCCCCCAGCTCGGGGCCAGAAGGGGGGGTGGAGGCTGGCTGTCAGCTTTCTCTTCTATTTGCAAACTCCGCTGTCGTGTCTCTTCTCCCGCCTCGCAGCAGGAACCGGATCCAGAGGTCGTGTATGTGGCAGGCAGAGCAAGACGCCAGCCCCGATTGCCAGGTGGAGAGAAACAGCTGGAGTCAGAGCAGGGGAGGGCAATTAGAAGGGGGGAGCAGACGGGGCGGAGGCGATGGGGAGGGGCGGGGCGGGGGAGCTCACAACACACTCTTTCCATGAAGCCCTGGCTCTCTCTCTGCTGCAACCCCGGGCCCTCGGCTCAGCCTGCCCCCCCCACCCACGTCCAGGATCCCACGCCACTCCGGCTCCTTTTTATTATCAAAAAATAAACAAACACTTCGCCCTGGGCCGGGAGGCCGGCACCCCCTGCACAGGGGGGCGGGGGGCGGGGGGCAGCGCTCAGCCCCGCCGAGCGCCCCTACGCCCGGGGGGCCAGGGGCAGGAGGTTGCAGAGCCCTTGTCCATCCGGGGCTGGGGCAGCCCAGTCATTCCGGGGGGGAGGCAGAGGGGAGGGACGGTGGGGCTGCTGGGTGGTAGCCATAGCTCCTCCAACCCCCCAGATCTTGGCTCTCTGATTCACCCTCCTCCCAGGCCTCGGCTGGGAGCAAACGCCACCACGCCAGGCCTTGGCGTGTGGCCCCGCCGGGCCTTACGGGGGCAGCAGGGCAGGCAGCGGGACCTCGGCCTCGCCCAGCACGGTGTCCCGCCTCATGCCGCAGCCCCGGTGGAGCGCCTGGAGCCTGAGGCGGCGGCCGGGCAGGTCGGGGGGCGCCAGGCCCTCGAAGAAGAAGTCCTCGTTGAAGATGGGGCTCCGGCTCCCCTTGACCACGGCGCTGCGCTGCTTCTGGCTCTTGCCCGGGCGCAGCTGCAGGGCCACGCAGCAGCCGAGGCGCCGGGGGTCCCAGGGCCGCGGGTAGAGCCCCTCGGCGCTGACCAGCCGGACGCGCAGGCGCTGGCAGGCCGGGACGTACTCGGAGGAGAGACGCAGGCACCCGCCTGGGCTCAGCGGCACCGTGGTCTCCTGGGCCGCCGGCGCGGGGCGGCAGATGACGTCCAAGGGGTAGAAGGGCGGCGGGGCCAACCTGGCCGCTGCCCCCCAGCTGGGCTCGGCCTGTCGGCGCGGGAAGCTGGGGCTCTCGTCCATGGAGCTGGCTTCCTCGGCAGACCGCGAGCGGGCCCGGCCCGCTGCCTGGGCATCCGGGGGGCGGCTGCAGTGGGCCTGGCAGGCCAGCGAGCGCCCCAGCACCGAGGAGCCGAAGGACGAGGAACCTGCGGAGGAGGTCGCGACGCTGTCCTGGGAGACGGGCCGCCAGGGCCGCAACTCCAGGGGCCACAGCCTGGCGCCGGGCTCCGGGGAGAGCTGGAGGGTGATGCGGTGCAGCGGGCACGCGATGTGAAAGAGGGACTCCCTTCGGCGCGTGTGGGGGCTCTCGGGCAGGAGGGGGAAGCCCCCGGGGCTGATGAGGTGGGGCATGGAGCAGGCACCGGGGAGCTGCTGGCTGGCCTCACCCTCATGGCTGTGTGTGGGGCTGACATGCCAAATGGCGGCTCTGATCAAGGCCCTGGGTGTCTCTGGGTTTCCGGTGCCTTGGGGGCTCTGCTGGGAACCGGGGCTCCCGCCCGGGGCTCTGGCATACAGGGTGGAGAGTTTGGGGGGGATGAAAAACTTGGGGATCCGGTCGGGGGTGAGGACGTTGGGGCAGGTGAGCGGCGGGCCCGGCTTCCTGCTCGTGGCCCTCGGGCTGGAGAGAAACATCCCGGTGGAGTCGGGGGCTGCGGCCCGGGAAGAGTCAGCAGCCGGGGATCAGTTCACTGGGCAGCCGCCCACTCCAGAGGAAACCTGGTCAAAAGCCTCCTAGGAAGAACCAGAAGCAGCAAGTTAAAGCCTTGGAGGGGGGCAAGGGGCTGGACTGCCAGCCTTGGAGGCCCCGTCCTCTCCTCACCCTAGAGAGCTGCTTTTAAAGTGTGGGGGGGACGGACTCAGAACAGTTGGGGAAGGGGCTGGACTCTATTGTTTAGGCAAATGCAAGCCCCAGTACTCGTGCCGTGCAGAGAACCTACAGGTTCATCTCATGGGGGCTACCCTCTGGCCCCAGCCAGCAGCCCCCTTGAGGCAAACGGCTCCTGGGACCCACTACCGCCGGAGCATGGCTCATGCCCGAGGGAAGCTGGGTGCTCCTGCCCTGCGCAAGGAGCTGGGGGGAAGGGGGCAGATGATGCCCTGGCCCAAAGGGTGGTGCTCCCGCAGCACAGCTGGAGAAAGGAGTCAGGCGCTGTCTCATGTCAGAGCAGAGGCCTCCTTGGGCCCAGCAAACATCTCCTGTGGCCCCTCGCAAATGGGTGTTTTCCTCTGCTGGAAACCCAGCCAGCTGCTTAGATTCCAGAGCCCCTGGACTGGCAGCGATCTCCTGGGGTGGGGTAGGGCAGAGCTGTGCCAGGGGCCTGGGCCATGGAGCAAAGCGCTAGGGTCCTGATACGCGGCTTTGTGTTTCAATAGGCAGAGAGGCTCATAGCAGTCCGGGTGGGAGGGAAGAATCTGCCCATTGCCCAAGTGGCAAAGAAGGAGCAGCCGACACGTTGCACTTGTCTAGCCCTTGGGCTGGAGGGTCTCAAATGTGGACTAAACCTCACAGATATCATTGTGCCTATTTCACAGAGGGGGTAACTGAGGCGGAGAGGAGAAAGGATTCTTGCAAGGTGACCCAGGGGGACTAGAACCTAGGTTTGCGAGACTGCAGATATTAGACAGCACTGCCTCTGTATCTCAGGAGCCTTGGCTCCCTGCTCCACTCCACTTGTCTGAGAGCCGGGGATAAAACCCAGGAGTCCTGACTCCCAGCACCACCAGCTCTAATCTGCTAGCCCCATTCTCCTCCTAGAGGTAGGACGAGAAGCCAGGAGTCAATAGCAATGAGAGATTTTTAAAAGCCCTTAAGCCCCACATCCTGCCCCCCTGCAGAACCAGGGGGTCACATCTGCAGAGCCAGCGGACCCCGATTTGCGTGTCCCAACCCAAACCCATAGGGAGAGCCTTCTGTCCCCTGCATGCTGAGCCCTGGGGATGCACTGCTCCGAAAGGCCGTGGGGCTCCCCCAGACACCTTAGCGTGGGGAGCTGCCAGCGCTGCCTTGCCAAAGGGTAATCAGCCAATATGTCACTCAGGCAAAAAAACAACTGCAGTGCTTAGAAACTGCACCCCCCATCCCTATCTTTCCCGCCACCCCAGGCCTGAATTACCTGCCATCAAAGCTCCTCGCTGCATCCGGGCCGGTTTCCACTCCCACCTCTGTAGAAGCCAAGCTGGGAAAGTTCTCTGGTGTAAACAGCTTCCTCTTCAAAGTGGGATCAAGGCTTGGCCCAGATCCACAGCCCCCGGCCTCGCCTGCCTTCAGCGCTCTCCTCAGCAGGGAGCCGGGCTTCACGCGCTCTCTGCTCTGCCAGAACAGCTGGGACCTGCCAGCCCTTGCCACGGTGTTTATAGCGGTCGGCTCCCAGCGTCACTTTCTGAGTCAGCCGGCTGCTGGGAAGGGAGGTGAGGAGCCCAGTGCTTGCCGATTCACTTCCCAGCAGGGGGCTCCTTCCTAGAGCGTAGGTGCCACCCCAGCGATGGATGTTGATGACGACATGTGGCACGAGGAAGGAAGGAAGCTGCCCCTGAGCCTCAGCCTGGCTCTGCACAGATGCCTTTGCTTCCAGGTCGCAGCTGGGCACTTGATCGAGTGTTTCTCCTGTGTTACCAGGGCAGGGTGCCTCGGGCCACGTGGCTGGGAGGAGTGGTACAAAGGGCGTTTTCTTCCCCAGCGCTTGCTGCACTTCCAGCGGCGCTGGGTTCAAATCTCTCGCCTCCAATCCCGCTGCCCTGAAAGGCCGCTTCTCTGGCAAGGTGGAGGCCGCCGGATAAGGCAGGATTCCTGACCCTCCCAGCGGGGCAAGAGGAATCTGCTCCGTGGCCCTGATGAACGGAGCACACAGCTCAGTTACGTCACGCTCACGTAGAGGATAAAAGCCTACTATAGCCGCATGCTGATAGACTCGCTTGTCCTGGCTCGTGCCGTTAGTGGTGGCTATCTCCCACTCCCTGCCCAAACATAATGGCCTAAATCCCTGTCATCCCTACCTAGCTCAATGAGTGGAAGCTTGTAGTTCGGCTGAGGAGGCCCTGGGTTGAACCCCGGCTGGCAGTGGTTAGTTGCACTAATAGGAGAATCCTGCAGGGAAGGAGCAAAGAGCAGGTTCTCCTTTAGCTGAGGCTGACCCCCCAGTCCCGTTCCTTCTGGCTCTGCACCAAAGGGAGCCGCATCCTGCCTTGCTGAGGGCAGTGCTGGCCTAAGGTGACCAGATGTCCTGATTTGATAGGGACGGTCCCGATTTTCGGGTCTTTTTCTTATAATGGCTCCTATTACCCCCACCCCCATCCTGATTTTTCCTGCTTGGTCACCCTAGGCCAAACCATAGCGCCCTGCAGGCTGGTGCAGCTCCCTGGCAGAACTTGTTGGCTTAGTAAAAAGACGCCGCACTGATGGCGGCTGGGTTCGTATCCGGCCCCGGCTAGCAGCAAAGGGGAGTCTGTGCTGGCCGCTGGCTGCTCAGGGAAACACACCGCTGGGTCTCAGCTCCTCTGCCATGGGCAAGCGGCCGCATTGGGAAGACCTCCATCGCGACTGTGTCCGTTGGCAGCTGAACGAGCCGTGACGACAGACTTCCCCAAAGAGCCGTCCCCACCGATCAGTGTGGGGGCAGCTTGCCCTTCCATTAGCCATGCTAGCCCTTCCCTGCCCCAGGCCCATCTCACTGGCCCCTGCAGTGCCAGGAAATCCCTGGGGCTTTGCCTCTTTCCTCCTTCCCCTTATCGAAGGCTTGACAGACTTTGACTAATTTGATGCCGCTCCTTCTTAGGGCTTTGTTCCCCTCATGCTGCCCCAGGGTCACGCACAATAACTCAGGACAAAGAGGCTTTTGTGGCTGGATTTCACTGCTGCATTTGGGACAAGCACAGAACCTATGTGCCTCTTGGTAGCTCATAGCAGGTCACCTTCCCTGAGATTCTCGACTGAGCCCCCCGGGTACAGGAAGGCTAACAGGGTTCGGGGCCTTCCCTGCCTTGTGGGAAACCTGGGTTCAATTCCCAGCTCTGCCACAGATTCCCGGCATGGCCCAAGGCAAATCCCAGAGTCGCTCCGTGCCTCAGTTTCCCCATATGTCCCAGGAGGCTAAGCACACTGCCCTGCTTTACAGCGGAGGGGCTATGAAAATAAATACATTAAAGACTGGGAGGTGTTCCGAGAAGAAGGTGATGGGGGCTGTATAAAAATCATAGACAGACCGGCTAAGAGTGGGCCTGAAGTTGGCCTAACATTGCAAGCGGGTGACAAAGAAAGGAGATTTTCAGGTAGTCCCACATTGACAGAGGGAGGGGCACATTCACCGTTTTTGGGAGCTGGTAGAGGGGGGCTTCTGAAGGATCAGCCTTCTGGATCAGTCAGAAGTCCCGGGCTTGGAGCAGGAATCTTGGGGCCTAGGGGCCAGGCAGGAGGTGAGAGCAGTTGATCATGACGGTCCCAGCTGGCCTTAGATGAACACATTAAGTGTCGCATGTGGATCGTCACTTTCAGAATCTTCCCCCAGGGTCTGACTTGCAGGGACTGGGCATAGTGGGGGAGGAAGTTCACTTTCCCTGCCAGCATGTGGCACAGGTCACAGGGCATATCTCACCTCCTCACCCCCTGCCATGGCAGGGACCTCAGACTCTGTCTTCTGTGGCCCACAGGAGCTTAGTCTCTTGCATCTAATCCAGGTTGCTGGGCTCCCTTCGAGGGTGACGGGGTGTGCTTTGGTGGCCGGTGAGGCGCAGGTCAGATGCAAGGTTGGGGTGGTCCCTGCTGATTTTAGAGACTAACTTAATTTGCAGACACCCCCTCCGAATCTGGACCCAGAAATGGAGGGTCCCGTCCCCCACAAGCCTCCTCGTCAAAATTTTGGCCTGAGGTGGATGGGAGCGAGCATGGGAGAGGATGAGGACAGATCATGCAAGTGATACTTTCTGCCATCTCTGCTCCGCTAGGTGATGTCATCCCACACCGATGGATGATAACCTGGCCTCACTGAGCCCTGCCCTGGTCACCCCTCAGCTCTGCCACAGCACCGGGCAGACCTGGGCACGTAGACTTGAGTGCCTCAGAAACTGCCCTTAGCTCGGAGCGCTGCCATGCATCTCCTCAGCAACACAGGCTGTCGTGAGTTCCTCGCACCCGTCCCCTACTCACTGCGCCGGCTCCTCGCTGACTGGCAAATCCAAGTCAAGACCTCGCTCCCCCTCTTCAGGGCAGTCCATGGCCAGTGACTAGGGAGGGAGATAGAGCCTGACTCCGCAGGATGAAGATTGTGGGCGCTAATTTCTCTCCCCCGACACACGGGTGCCGTGCAGATGGCAGACTCGTCTAAGCAGGAGCAGAACTTTCTCCTGGGGCCAGTGCCCAGATTGTGGAACGACTCCCCCAGGAACGAAGGCCCATCCAAGAGCAAGGGACATTTCTCTGACCTGCCTTCTCTACCACAGAGCCACGGGTGTGCTACCAAAACCAGACGCTCCGCTGCACACACATCTCCCCTGGGGGAGAGATGAACAACCAAGCCACACGAGACAGATATTAGTCATGCTGCTTGTTCAGATGCTGCGGTGATGAGTGCGGTAGAAGAACCTCCACAGAATAGAAACAAAGTAGTTCCTCTCTCATCTCCCTCCCTGCCGAGCCCCCAGCGTTCTGCAGACATTACTGAGACGGTGAATGTCGGGCATCGTTAAGAAAGGGGTAGATAAGAAGACAGATAATATCATGTTGCCTCTCTATAAATCTATGGTACGCCCACAGCTTGAATACTGTGTGCAGATGGAGTTGCCCCATCTCAAAAAAGACCTAGAAAGGTTCAGAAAAGGGCAACACAAAGGATTAGGGGCGTTGGACAGCTTCTGTAGGAGGAGAGATGAATAAGACTGGGACTTTTCAGCTTGGAAAAGAGACGACTAAGGGGAGATATGATAGAGCTCTACAAAATCATGACTGGTGTGGCATCTTCCCAGCTGGGTGGGAAGATGCTTTCGAAACAGGAGGGAGGTTAAGACGAGACTCCACAAGTGACCTTTCGTGTGAGACTTCAACCTTGTCAATGAACGAGGCTAAATAAACTGCCCTGTGTCCCCTTTCTGTCCTGAAGCAAGGATTGCAAACGGATTCCAGCAGCACCACGCGGTGGGCAGGGGCTCAGAAAATCATGACCTTTAGGAGGAGAAGGAAGAACCCCTAGATTGTGGCTTCGGGCTTTTTTAAGTCACCACCTAGCGAACATAGGTCAAATTCTTCCCAACATCGCTGATGCTGTGTGTTGGGAACAGGCTGGTGGCAGGGAACGGAGCCGGACTGGTTAAATAAACCTTGGAAATGCTGCCCCACTGAACTCCCCTTCTCATATTGCACAGAGAGGGCACCGGGCAAACAAGGGCACAGATCAGCGGGAAGTGGAGCGCTAATATCCCTTGGAAACTCCCAGCTCCAGGAGTTCTTCTCTAAGCTGCACTGTTCAGCGCAGCAGCTGGCTTTGTTGTTAACACAGCCCTTAATCCCTTCTCCAAGGGCCGTGTTTGCGCTACGTGTAACAGGAAAGGTGCACGAGCCAAACAGCACAGGCAGCAAGGGAGACGTGGAGGGAGGGGGGTAGGAGGAAAACTGAGACCCAAACATCCGTCTTCAAGGAATCTCTGTGGCATCTGCTCAGCCGAAGGCTCCAGTGCTCATTCAGCACAGGCCCCTCAGCAAGGAGGGTTTGCCTTACTAAGACTGTGCACTCCCTGGATAGCTCCATGGCAAATGAGCAAGGGAAACAGAAAGAGCCAGATCCTCCACTAGCACAATGCCACTGATCTCGACGGAGTGACATCGATTTCCCCTAGGGCTGGAGTGAGAGCCCATGAGCCCGCCCTGTTCATCTCCAAGCTGCCCCCATGCTCCCCGAATCTAGCACCCACCATGGCACACTGAGCGGGTAGGGGGCTTAACTCATTCTATACGAAGTGTGTCTGCTGCAACCACCACTGAGGGGCTCAGTCACTGTGGGGAGTTTCAGGAGGGTGACCCCCAGCTGCTGAGCTCCGACTCAAGAGAACAGGTTCATTTCACCTCTGAACAGCTGCCTGCAGTTGGGGTCAACGACGAGTCAACAACGTGATGCAGGTGTAAAAAAGGCCAATATCGTCCTGGGGTGTATTAACAGGAGCGTTTTCTTCCCTCCCGCTTCCCCAGTGCACCCTCCGTTCTCTGGCTTTTGTGCAGAAAGCCTCGTTAGTTGGGTGGATTGCACAGCACCAAGAACACTGCCGCCATCAAGAGACCATCTTCACTGCGGGGTTATTGGCAGCGATTGGCACCTAGCTTAGCAAAAGCACCTAAGCAAAGCCCTGCCTAGGTTCCCGCATTCTCACTGGCGCCACGCTCCCCTGGGTGTGGCACTGGGACTTTTGGAGGTGCTTTCACATCAGCTGGACTCACCTCTTCATGGCTCTAATCCTAGTTATTGTGTTCCAGCGTCCATAGGGATGGTCCCTTCTCGGGGCCATTGTTTAACCTTTCCTGCTTGGCTCCCCTAACGGCGCCTTTTTATCTAAGGCCATAGCATGTAACCCATCCTACTCCCGCCCCCAGCTCTGCACACTGTGTTCATAGTAAATACAAATATTTCCTCATTCACCCCAAAATCCAAGCAGCAACGCCCAGGTGATTGGCATTCTGACACACGGTAGCTGGTTGAGAATAAACTCTGCACTCCCTGGTTGTTTACTGGGACCTGCTAATGCAGGTGAAAAACTACAAGCAGCCTTGTCATTGCTAGGCTTCAGTGTGTTAACATCTTAACACCTTTTTCCTAATGTGGACACATACTTATACAAAAGGCTTAATCCTGCTCTACATTACGCTGGGAAGGGCTCTGATGCTGAAGCATCGTAACTCTACTGCTAAAAGCCTCAGCAGGGACACAGAACTGCCGTTACAGGGCACTTCAGAGCAGAACGGCTTACCTCACATCACCACATGGGATTAAACTATAGCAGCATAGGCACTTTTAAACAGACATCCTAGTGGCTTCACAAGGCAGGGTTGCTGCTTTCATTCTACCAGCAGAGCTGATGTGGCAAAACTTTGACATGCAGACAAGGCCGTTATTGCATGGAATAACGATGTGGTAGTAATAATCCCCAGCACTTTGTCACACTTGGCGCTGTATCCCCTAGGGAGCACTACCTTCCTTGTGGCACTGCGGAGGAGGTGAGGGGACAACGGGTAGTGCTGCCTAGGGGACACAGCACCAAGCGGCAGCAGGGGAGATCCAGGTACAGGACTGACAACCGTGTGTGACAGTAAGGCTGGGTCTAGTCTGCATAGCACAGCCAGAGATGATCACACTTTGAATCGTATAGATTCCAAGGGGGCCCACGGCTCACGGGCCTGGCCAGAGCTAGCCTAGTTCATGGGAACAAACACGTTAGGAGGGAGATTAAACTTTGTGCTTCAGGGTTCACGAATCTCTTTGTTAGGGATCAGGCTGAGAGCCACTGGGGGAGGCAGATTATCCCACATCCGCTGCTAGGGGGTTCTGATGTCCTTCTCGAAAGACGTCATGCCAACCAGTCAGAAATAGGATACTGGGCTAGGTGTGCTCCAGCCTGACAATCCCTAGGGTGTGTCCTAGGGTTTTGATGTATTACCTAGAGAAGCCACCCCAGAGTGTTTGGCAGGAGGGAAGGCCCTGCTGGCAGTGCACCAAAGAAAGCCAGATAGCTACCGCTCCCTCCTCTTATACTTTACACCTGTTCGTTAGGGCAGGGACCATCTTCATGCTGTGGGTCTGTGCAGCACCTCTCACTGGGGGGGGCCTGATCCCTGCTTGGGGACTCTAGGTGCTTCTGCAATAACAGTGAGCAGCAGAGAGCAGAAAACCCCTAATTATTATTAAGAACCAGCCCACCCCTCTCTGGGCAGCTTACTGCAGCACAGCACAACCTGAAACCAAGGCTGGACAGAGGGTTCACCCGGCCACTGTCCCATGTGGGAGAAGGAGGAGGGATTAAAACGATCAGCACGTTTATTTTAGAGCAGATACATCTTTATTCCTTGTTGGACGTGCCCCTTTTAGATTGCAGAAGCCATGCCCTTCAGCGGGAGATGCTCCAAACGATAACAATCCAACTCCAAACCAAGATGAACTCCCCACCCAGGCACCTGGGGTACTTGAGAAGACAGATGTAAAGTTTTTAAACCCTACGCACCGGGTGAAGAACAAGAAGTAAATTCACGTCACAGCCCCCAAATGAGGCTCTAACAGGGCGATTTCCTTGCCAGAATTCTTGGCCCTGGCTGAGAGCCTGACAATTCTTCCAGTTTCATGGCCTGATGCGATCTGCCGCGTTGCTGCCCTGTGTTTATCTTTGTTCTTTAAGCAGTTCTGACGGTGGAATTAGCCTAGTCGGTTTCATGCTCTGCTTCTCCTCTGAAGCGTTCTCCACTAGGCTGTGTCTATGAGGAGAATTTTTAGAAGCCTTCTCCCCCCATCAGGGTTTTTAACCATGCTGGTGTCTAGACAAGGTAGAGATAGACAGCACCATGGCAGAGATGCAAGAGCCCAATCTACACCAAGACTTCCCTGGTGCCAGCTGTGGGCAGTTCTCCCACTGCTGGTTCACGTTACGACTCCGCAGAGCATGTTAGTTACTGGCAATGAATGCTCATTTGTATATTCATTTATATAACTTAAAATAAATACATACGCCCCATCCCAACCTATGGGAGTTCTTCGATCTGCTTCAACCGAGGAACGCAAATTGCTCCCTTGCTCAGTTCTGGGATGAGATCCTACAACTGATTAGCTCCGTCTAGTTGCAGAATGGGAGAAGCGACGCTACAGGACAGTACTGTTGAGGTTAGATTTCTCACAAGGCGAGATGTTCAAGACAAACAAACCCTTTCCACTGATGATTTGAAGTTGTCCTGAAAGCCTTCCCCTTCATAGGAAGGTGTGTAAATCCCTGGGTCTCACAAACGCAAACTTTCTGTAGCGGGCACAGGCAAAAATCACTGCTCCTCTTTAGTGAACAAATTCAAATCCCATTTAAGATCAGCTCTAAGGGTAGCTACAGGCAAACTCCTCAGGAGGCTTCTGCAAAACACCTTCTGTTCTCACTAATGTAGCAAGACTGCAGTGAGTTAACTACAAAAATAAATAACAGTGCATATATTACTTCCTTTGTCTCTATTGATGTTTTCTTTGCCTGATAGTCCAGCCACGACTAAAGATCTACTATAAATACTTGGCACTTCCAGTGCTTGACAAAGATGAATTAACTCTCACTGTTCTCCTCCCAGGACAGGCAAGTTTCATCTAACCCCTATTTTACAGGTAGGGAAACCAAGGCACACAGAGGGTAAGTGACTTGCCCATGATCCCTCAAGGCAGTGGCAGAGTTCAGAAGGTAATCCAGGACTTTGCCATCCACCCTGTTCTCTCCCCACCCCCCATGACAGCTCACTCCCAAAAGGAAAGACGATGGTGCACTGGCTACTGATCATTAAGGTCACAAATCAGCAGCAAACTTGGTGCTCTGAGATCACCTCATTGCAGGATCAGGGCCCTGGAGAACGAAGTTGCTGAAAAGGAAAGAGGTTTGGCCTGACTAAGATCTGTTGCTTCCAAAATATCAGCGATTGTGAAATGTTGCTGTGGTGTCTCCTGCTTCTAGTCTCCTGGTGAGGCAGGTCCCACTTCAGAGCAGCTGCATGGCTGTACTGCACTATGGAAGACGTAATCTGGACGGGGATTCCGGCCCATACAGAACAGGGGCGAGAGGCACACGAACTACAGCAACATTTTGGGATCTTTCCAGCCTTCCGTTTTCTGGTGGAAAACTTGTAAGTCTGCTGTGGAAAGCGGAGACATTTTGCAAATGTTTCCTTTGATCACAGGTCCAATGTTCCATGGAAAAGAAAAAGGTTTTGATCGAAACTTTAACAAGCCTTAAAAACGTCTCTGCAAAACTTTGCAGTGACTCTTGCATGAGAGTGCCTTCCAAGTCCATAGATCTATCCCAGAAGTGGACTCAGATCTACTTTTTAATTCCTGCGTTGGCTCTGCTGAGCTTAGGAGGGCAGAAGCTGGTTTCTCTCATGGTTCACGTGTCACTAACAGATCTGTCCACTAAGTTCCAATGACAGGGACAAATTATGTTCTACATCACCTTTTAGGCATGGAAGCCAAACTTCCCCCTCCCGCCCACTTCTCCCTGCTAAAGGAGAATGAGTCACAGCCAAGGATAAGATACAACTCGGGTCTGGATCAGCCGGTCTAGTAAAACCAGACCTGAACTGGGGAACTAGCGTGTAAGGTTTCAAAATCCATTACCCGATCCCGAGGCATGTAGAGCGCGTATGCTGTAAAGGACAGACAGCATCCTGGATCACAAGATAGCATGTAAGTTTCCTCAGCAGATAAGGCGGCTGGCAGATGAAATGGAAACAGCAGTAAGAGATATCTGCAGGCGCTGAGAGAACCTACATGCTTGCAGTGCAGTAGGTGGCTGATCAAGGGTTAATCGCATTTGTCCTTTGATAAAACATCTGAAGTTGTAACACACAACAACATGCTGTGCTCACTGCCTCTGAAATCCATAGATGGCACCAACTCCCAGCAGCAGTTCTCTATATGGCAGGCAACGAATGGGGCCTTCATGTTCAGAAGTGAATCAGAAACTGACCGGCCAGCTGAGGGTGGGACGACTTGACAGCTGTAATGGAACCCAAGGGGCAGAGGAGGCCTCCAAAGAGGCCCCTGCATAGTGGATGAATGCAGAAGAATATGCACCATGTCACTGTTACTCAGGAGAAGTCCGGGCCAGGGCTCTCTCTTCAGAGCAGGTGAGATCAGAGCAGGGAATTAGCGACCAGAGAGAAGCAGAGGCTGTAGTGGGCTCGGCGGCGGCCTGGTCGTCCGACAGGCCAAGACGACTCACTGGGAGCTCATCTGCTGCTGCAGGGACTTTGTGGAATCCAGCTGGATGAACAGGGCTGAAACAGGACGGAAGAAGGGATGGAAGCGTCAGCTCAGAACCGCCATGGCAACCAGAGAGCCGCGTGCGAGCAGGGCCCTGGGACTCCCCAGGGAGAGGAAGTGGCTGCCCAGTGCTCTGCAATCTATGGCACAGGGCTGTTCTCAGACAGGGAGAGCACAACTGCTCCTCTGGAGAAATCCAGCATACTTCGCTTGGCCAAGTGGCTTGTCCTTTGACAACTCTCCAGAGCAGGACACACAGGGGGATCCTGCAGCTTCCAGCCAGGCTGCAAAAGGGGCAGAGGCTTGGAGCTGCTGTCGGTATTTCCGACTTGCTTCAGCCAGCTTGCACCTTACACAGCGAAGAGACCAGGTCAAGGCCTCAACCCCCACAGCTCCGCTAGCAAGGAGCCCTGCACCAGCCAAGTCGCCCTGACTTCAACGGGGCGGGGCCCAGGGCTGGCTAGCAGGTTGCACTGTGCACCGCACTTTAATAGAACAGATGTTTGCTGCCCTCTAGTGGCTGGTTCACAAGCTTTTGAGCCTGCGGCTGGTGCTTTTAGAATACAGGGCCCGGGTCAGTCCTCACTGCTGACCCATCCAGATGGGGTCAGCTAGAAACAGGTGGTTCTTGGAGATGGGGGGCAGCAAACAGGACTCCATGGCACAGGGAGTTCATTCATTGTGGTCATGTCCAGGGAAGTTGGGAAGACTAATGCAGTGCCAGATACTGTTTCTGTTCCCCACGCAAAGTTATCTTCACTGGGACAGAAAGTCTGAGACCCTCCCCAGCCCTACCTGACTGCCCAGAGGCCAAATGTCCACAGGTTCTGCTTCATTGATTAAAGCCAGCCGCATGATCCTTACCGGTTGCCTCTGCGTGAAGCGTTTGGCCATCGATGCTCCTGACTTCACAGGACAGAAACACCTTCCTTCCCTCCACTTGGTCCACTTTGCTGTCCACCAAGACCACCGAGCCCAGCGGAATGGGGCTGTGAGAAGAAAACAGCTGATTGTTAGTGAGATTCCACTTCCTGTCCTAGGCCATTGAGTAGCACACCTGTCAGCTGTTAAACAGCCACCGCATTCCACCCCAGAGGTGGCAGCACTTTAGTGGAGGCTGAAGCAATCTAACATTTCCTAGGAGAGAATTTCATTAGGCTCGGGTTAAAGCTGCGAACACAACCTTAGTGAGGAAGCTGTATCACCCAGAAAGCATAGAAAGTCTAAGCAGGGGCTCCCCAAATCAGCTTTTACTCTGACATCACATCCACACCCACGCAGAACCATCCTAGACAACACATTGCTCTCCTGTGTATAGACATGAACCAGCTTTTCTTCTGAGGAGTACTTGTGAGGACAGTCACATCCTCTTAACACCCCAGTGTTGTAGAAAGGTGATATCCCCATTTCACAGATGGTGAACAGAGGCACAGAAAGATCTAGTGCCTTCCCCAGGTCTTAAAGGGAGTCTGAACCCAGCTCCCAATCCAGAGTCTTAACTGCAAGCCCACTGGTCCTCAGAGAGGCTTGTCTGGATGTGGTAGAGGGGTGAACATTCCCTAGTCCAGGGGTAGCCAACCTGTGGCTCCGGAGCGGCAAACAGCTCTTCAGAAGTTAATACGCGGTTCATTGGATAGGTGCTGACTCTGGGGCTGGAGCTACAGGTGCCAACGCTCCACTGCTCAACCCCAAGCCTTGCCCCAACTCCACCCCTTACCCCAAGACCCCCACCCCTTCCTGCCCCCTCTCCTGAGCCTGCTGCACCCTTGCTCCTCCCCACTCCATCCCAGAGGTACAGGGAGGGCAGTGGAGGTGCTGACCAGCAGGGCTGCTGGTGGGTGGCAGGTGCTGGGAGCCGGGAGGAGCTGATGAGGGGCTGGTGACTATTTCTGCGGCTCTTTGGCAATGTACATTGGTAAATTCTGGCTCAGGTTAGCCACCCCTGCCACAATCAATCAATAGTACATTGATTGGGGGGAGGGATAGCTCAGTGGTTTGAGCATTAGCCTATTAAACCCAGGGTTGTGAGTTCAATTCTTGAAGGGGCCATTTAGGGATATGGGGCAAAAATCTGTTGATGATTTAATTGGGGTTGGTCCTGCTTTGAGCAGGGGGTTGGACTAGATGATCTCCTGAGGTCCCTTCCAACCCTGATCTTCTAAGATTCTATTCTATGATTGAGCTGGAAGCATACTTAGATCTTTCTGGATGAACGGGGCTACAACCATAACAGTACCAAGTTGTCAAACCATTCCAGAGCAGGATGTAATTGACGTGATCATTATCTGACCCCTAGGCATGGACCCACAGCGCTAGGTGCTGCCCACAGATCCAGGAGATGGGCCCTGCCCCAAAGCACTTACAATGTCTGTGCACAGTCGCAGGCTCCCTGGTTTTACGAGCAAGCCCTGAGGCTCCACAGAAGCCTTAATTCACTTACTTCCTGTAGTTTATACTGAGGTTAGCCGTCATCACCCTGCCAGCAACAAATACAGCGCAGCCCCCAATAGTGCTGTCAATGATCGTTGCCGTGGAGCCCCCGTGGGCAAACCTGAAAGGCAGATTGGGAAGAGGAGATAAGAAAGGGCTGAAAACAATTGCCCGAGACACAAGTGCTCCCCCGGCCCCAGTCAATTGCAGTTAAGCAGATCACAATGCTTAGGTAGGACAATTAATGGGAACCTCCTCACCCCGGATGCCCTTCCAGATAGGGGCCCGGCTGGAACAGACACACCATCCTTTTCTCAGACGGGTTAAGGAACATGGCATATTCAAAGCCCACTCCTTCCGTATCCATGTTTCTAGGGAAAAGGCGAGTTTCCTTCCGCTCCTTCTCAGACGCCTGCTTCAGCGATTCTAGTCGGGTGGAAGGAAAGTAACAACAAATGAGCGGCAAGGTGTGATGGTGCAACGTTTTAGGAGTTAAAGGCACAGCACCAGGCTAAAAACTAAGGCCCAGATGCACAACGATTTCAGTGGACGTCATAAGTGCCAACTTCTTCTGGCGCCGGTGGATGCTCGACCCCGTCTCTGCCCCCTCCCTGCCCCTATCTGACGCCTTCCCCAAATCCCTGGCCTCGCCTCTTCCCCTACGTGCACCACGTTCCTGCTCCTCCCCTATTCCTCCCAGAGCTTGCTACGGCTGTTTAGCAGCAGCAAGCACTGGGAGGGAGGGAAGGAGGGAGGGAGGAGCAGAGACGTGGCATGCTGGAAGAAGTGGGGTGGGGTTGGGAGCTTGGCTGCTGGTGGGTGCAGAGCACCCACTAATTTTTCCCCATGAGTGCTCCAGCCCCAGGGCTCCCATGAAGTCGGTGCCCATGATGGACATTAGGAGCCTGAATACCTTTGTGAAGCTAGGCCTAAATCCCTTACTTGTGTGTCTAACGACCCCTTGGATTATTATGATTCGGAATGCTACAGGGCTAAGGTTATTTTTCCACTATGGATGCTTTTCAGATTTAACTGGGTTGAACTGTAAAGTCAGGAGAGTCACCTTTGCTGTCTAGTTCTCGTGCACTAGAACACAGGTGAAATGTTACATTTGCTGTTTGATAAACTGGGACAATGTCCTTACTTCTGAGCCAGCCATGAAACACCGGAAGCTCAGAGAAAGGGAGACAAGGAAGAGAAGGGGTTTTTTTTGTTTGTTTCTAATGTGTGCTATTGACTCATTTCCTATAGGCGCCTCCAAGGACATGAGTCTGCAAGAGGGGACAGTGGTATGGCAGACTGGAAGCATATTTCACACCTAAAGGGCGGCATGGAAAGAAACAGAGATAGTTGATGGAGAAACAGCTGACCACGACATTTGAAGTAAGGAGTGCACAGAGGAAAGGGGAATGTTTAGATCCAAACCAAAACACCCACAATGAAATGTAACAGGAAGTAACATCAATAGAATTCTCATTTGGTAACTGACTTCTAGGAATGCTGGACACCAGATATTATAGAGGCAGGATTCAAAAAGGTTAGTCATTGATAGAAAGAAACAAACTATTCTCCAGAGTTACACTAGCTGGATAGAGGGGTAATGAGGGCTGATATCCCTTACGGTTCGGATCTAGACCAGAGCTGGCCAACCTGAGAAGGAGCCAGAATTTACCAATGTACATCACCAAAAGAGAGTCACAGTAATACATCAGCAGCCCTCAATCAGCTTCTCCCACTCCCAGCGCCTCCCACCCAATCAGTGCCTCCCCATCCCTCCCGATTGGCTGTTTCATGGCGTGCAGGAGGCAGTGGAGTGAGGCCATAGCAGGTTCAGGGGAGTCGGGGAAGGAGTGGAGGGGGGGCAGAGCTGGGGTTGGGTAGCAAGCACCCACCGGCACACTGGAAAATTTGCACCTGTCGCTCCAGCCCCAGGGTCGGTGCCTACACAAGGAGCCTCATATTAACTTCTGAAGAGCCACAGGTTGGCCACCCCGATCTAAACCGAGCCATCAGCTGCTTGGGGTTGGGATGAAACTACCATCTTTGCATAGTTATTTGCTATGGGGGAAAGGGAGTGTATTACTAGGCACTGTCAGAGACACAATGGCTCATTGGTCTGATCCAGGACAAGCACTTACAAACAGGAGAGTGAACAGACATTGTTTGTCAGAGCTGGGGTTGATATTTACACTCTACCTAGGAAGTGGCAACAGAAATGTGAGATGGTTAGTGGTAACAAAACAAAAAAAGTATCTCAGGGTAAAGATAGGGGGTCTGATTTTCCCCTGTTACACCAGACCCCAATAGCACTATTCTGAATTTACACCAGCGTTGGCGGAGGAAAACTCAAGCCTGTGAACCAGGGCACGTCTTCAGGGCTTTAGTGGCAACCCCAGCACATACCAGACAAGGTAAAGGAAGTAGGGTGAATACTTGATCCAGAATTCCAGAGGAAAAGAGACAGACACACACACACACACACACCAGAAAGCCTTGCCTGGTATATAATCAAGAGTATTGCCATAGGAAGGAATCCTCTTCCATGTCCCATCTTTACACATCTCCAGGAACCTGCTATACAAATCCATCATGCCCTGGCTCCAGCTGGAGTTGGGGAGGGCATAATCCTTCGACTGTCTGGCCTGAGAGAGACAGGTCTGAAAAGAAATTGTTGAGATACCGTGAAGCTGGTGACCACCTCCTAATAATCCTGATAAGCATTCATCTAGCACTTTGAGCCTTCAAAGCATTATGAAAACTTTAATCCACTCCATTTGACAAGGCAGAGATCCAGACAATCATACATGCAATCTGCCTGCTCTCTGTTGGCTTTCCTTTTTGCATAGGGTCTAACAGGACAATTCTGAAAGGTGTACTGACTGCATCCACTTTTGGGGAACATCATTCTTGGTTTACTTCCTATGAGAAAGTTTCCATGCAATGGGAAGCTCTTATTTATCTAGTGAACATTGATCAGGTTTTCAGAAGCAGCCACAAGACAGAATAAACCGCCACACAAATCCAGAGTCACATAAGTGCACCCTATCATAGATATCTAGGATTCAAAGGGATTTTGAGAGGTCCTCTAGTCCAGCCCCCCACGTTGAGGTAGCACTAAGTACACCTAAACCATCCCTGACAGGTGTTTCATAGAATCATAGGACTGGAAGGGACCTCAAGAGGTCATCTAGTCCAGTCTCCTGCACTCATGGCAGGACTAAGTATTAGTTTATCTAACCTTTTCTTAAAAACCTGCAATCATAGAGATTCCAGAACCTCCCCAGGCAACTTATTCCAATGCCTAGAAAAACCTGCTGACTATAAGGATTGCTAACATCTAACTTCAGTCTCCTCTGCTGCAGATTAAGCCAATTACTTCTTATCCTACCTTCCAGGGCACATGGAGAACTTTCCTCTTTCTAACATTCTTTCACATATTTGAAGACTGGTGTGGTCCACACTTAGTCTTCACACCCCCACCTTGTCCAGCTTTTAGCTAGTGAGACTAGGGTTTGGCTTCACTGATGTTTTATAGCACTCTAACTTGCTGGCTCAGGAGTGTGAAAAATCACTATGAGCACAGCAAGTCTGATCACTTTAAAGCGCTAGCGTGGACAGGCTCCAAGCGCTAGGAGCTGCACTCCCAACGCTTGGAGCTAATCCCCTCATGAAGGTGGATTACCAGGCAACCACACTCACACTTCAAAGTGCTGTCACAGGAGCGCTCCCATAACAGCGCTTTGAAATTTCAAGTGTAGCCAAGCCCTAGTTCTAATTAGACACAATGAGCCAAATATTCTGAACATTCTTTCCAGGGTAGAAAAGTAGTAGTTCCTCCTACACTGGTTGCAATTAGCTAATGGCATCAAGTCAGCAGTATATAATTTTTTCCCCAAGTAAGCAGAGTATACTTTAACGGGGAGGCTAGATACAGCAATATAAAACACAGACTCACAGTCAAGCAGCTTTTTTTTTTTTTTTTTTTTCTTATCTTATATTACAAGTTTCCAAAACCAATTTATAGTCATTACGGATGCTTTGTTGACCGATCTCAGATCAATACAGTCAGTTTTGATTTGATTACAATCACTTTCAGTTTTAGCACCTCTGCTTCCAGGTTACAAACCCTAACAAATTAAAATTTGATTTTAAAAAATAAATTCTTAATTTGAAGAAAAACAATCAAAGTCTGTGAAAACTTTTCAGTCTTCAAACCTCAAGTTTTGGCCTAAATACTATAGCGTATTATTATTCAGGAGACTGCTGCCTGTAACAAAAGTAGAGTGATTAAAACATTAAAACTTCTGGTAGAAATACTTCCAAGATAGGAATTGGATTAAAAATGCCTTCATGCAATTTTATTGGCATAAAGTCTTTTGTGACTGTTTTAAGGAACAGAAGTGAAGTTGGTGCATAATTCATCACATGAGCAACTTATGAAATACTCAAGAAAAAGTCTAATCTAGCAAATGGAATTCTGATGGTATTGATTTGTTATATTTAAGAAAGGCAAGAGCAGTTTTGTCATAACATGGTGTTGCTCATAACACTTCATATTCCAGACACAAGAATTCTTCCTCTGATTATTTTTTAAGAATTGCAATTGTTAGCCATCTGTTCGCAGATTTCTATCCTTTCCTCACAGTAGCCTGACACACAGTGCCACCCATTAATTCTCTCAGCACAGAACACATTTTTAAACAAACATACAGTTTTCACCAAGGTGATAAGGGAATGACTAAAAGTGATTTCTCTCCATTCTGTCTTCTCTCTTGCATGAGGTGTTTTCAGCCAACTGAACTATTAGATGGGTAGGCAAAAGATTCATCTTAAAAGCATATATCTGAACTGCAGTTCTGTCTAGAATACTACACAAAATGATTTAGATAGGAGGAAGCTGAACCAGTTTTAACTCAATGGTTTTCAAAATTCACAACCACTAATACTACCTGGCAACTATAGAATGCCTTTCACCATAGCTCATATGGGGACTGTCTGGCCAGACTGAAGATTGTGACTTTGAGGATGACATCGCTTTGCTCTCAAATTCTCAAACAGACCTCTAAGAGAAGACTGATAGGGTAGATAGAGCGGCTAGATGCGTGGGGCTCAAGATCCATGCTGGTAAGAGCAAGGTAACGAAAGCAAAAACAGCAAGCTCGGTGAAGACAGTCCTATATGACGTGGAATTAGAAGAGGTGAATGATTTCAAATATCTTGGTAGTTACATAACAGCTGATGGTAATATTGAGAAAGATATCCACCAGAATTAGTCTTGCAGCAAATGCTTTCAACAGACTTCAAGACATCTGGAAGTCATCAATCTTGCAAACTAAAACTAAAGTAAAGATCTACAGGTCGAATGTCCGCTCTGTATTGCTCTACGCGGCGGAAACGTGGAGGACCAACAAGAAGATAGAAGGTCGACTTCAGGGTTTCGAAGGGAGGTGTCTGAGGCTCATCCTTAACATACACTGGCCGCAACATGTCACCAATAGAGAAGTGAGCCGACTAACAGGCGTTAACAACACAGTGGAGGAGGTGAAACAACGAAGATGGAGATGGTTGGGGCACGTGTTGAGAATGGATACTACCAGACATCCTCACACTGCTCTAAGATGGATACCACAGGGAAAAAGAAGGAGAGGTAGACCGCTGGGAACGTGGCGAAGAACTATCGAAGGCGAAATTAAAAATATGGGAAAGACCTGGGATGAAATCTACTGGTTAGCCCAAGATCGAGTCGAATGGAGAAGAATGGTTGGCGCCTTCTGCTCCACTAGGAGCGAAGAGGACTAATTAACTAACTAAATTTCACCATAGGATCGGGAAGCTTTTCTCCAATACATTTCTCCCTTCTTCAAATGATGGGGAACCAGGAAGCAGCCAGATTGAGAAATTAAGACTAGCCACTGATTTTAGGTGCCTCAACATCTGTAAGTTTAAGCTGACACACTGTGGCCTAATTTTCATAAATCCTGAGCACCTACAACTGCAGTCTCTAAGAGATATTCAGCACCCCTGAAAAGCAGACCCCAGGCTGGGCACCCAGAAATTGAATCATCATGGATGAGTGGGCACTTTTGACCCAATTTAAGTGATATGTCCAAGGCTACCAACAGAGTCAGGGTCGGAGTTGAGATTAAAAACCTCTTGCCTTCTGGCTCTCTGTCCGCATCTCTCAGTCTGGGGAGTGATACTTACCACAGAGTTCCAGAGCGAACTGCATGGGGCAGCTGGACTTAACCCTCGAACGACACCGCGTGACACCTTTGGATCCGGATGGAGGACTGCATTGCGACCAAGCCCCCTTGCCAACCTAACACACTTCCTCCACATGGCTTCTAGTGCAGAGATAGCAAATGGTTAGCCTTGCTCTGCCGAGGGGGCCCTCAAATGTTGAATATCATAAGGTAGGCTGGTGATGAAGCTGGGTCCTACGTGCAGGAATCACTCGCCTCAGGCTTTTAGCAAAATCAGAAGGGCACTACCCACCAGATGCTGATTTCACAGCTGCTCGCTGGCAGCTTCTTGGGAAATTCCACGCAGCTCGGGGAGGGAGGAGGCAGAGGCAGAGGCAGGACGGGGATTTGAGGGCAAACCCGTCCCTTCTACCAAGGGCTACACGGGAAGGGCTGGACTAGCCCCAGCCAGGTGCTCACACATCAGCGCAGGGCTTTATGGGTTGGAGCTGCACCACTGGCCTGAAAGGGCGGCTGGCGGGGGCCTGCTTTGTGCCTCAGCCCCCCATCCCCACACCAGGCTGTAGCAACAACCAGTGAGGAAGGGGAAGATCACAACTGGGGGGGGGGGCGTCCTAAGGAACTGGGGGGGAGGGAACAACCTCCCGACCTTCACCCTGCACAGTGACCTTCACCCCAGGGCACCTGAGTGACCTCTGACCCCAGAATGACCTCCTGGACCCAGGAGCGATGGAGGTCTCCCTCACTGATCTGACCTGGGGGGGGCTCTACGGTGACCTCTAACCCCCGCGGGGGGGGGCTTCCACTGACCTTTGACCCAGTGCGGCAGGCGGCTTCTTCGACTGACCCCTGACCCCTGACCCCGCCCTCTGAGGCGAGCTGCGGGTTCGGGCCGGTCCCGCGCGGTCCTCAGGCCCCGGCCCCCTCCGAGCTGCACCGTCGACCCAACGTCAGGTCGGGAGCGAGAGCCGGCTTGGAGGCGCAAACGGCGTGACGTCACTCGCCCCGGCACCTCGCAACTCCGCCCCTTCCGGCGCCTTTTCCCCCCGTTGCCATGGGAACCGGGACGGAGAGTGGCAGCCTCGTTCCCTCCCCACGAAGGGGGCGGGTCCGTTTACACCTTTCCCGGGCTCACAGAGCCTCGCCCCCGCCCCCCCCCCGTCCCCTATAGAGAGACCTGAGGCCGCCCCTCCAGTTTCTATAGTGCCCACAGGCGAAACCCCAGAGAATTATCCCCGAGTCCCATACAGCTCCCTAGCGCCCACAGAGCCCTCCCTCCCCTAGTCCCATAGAGTGCCCACAGAGCTCTTCCCCCTCAGGGCCCGTATAGCTCCCTCCCCACTCCTATTTATATCTATATCTCTGCT
This sequence comes from Dermatemys mawii, assembly GCA_007922305.1. NCBI lineage: Eukaryota > Metazoa > Chordata > Testudines > Dermatemydidae > Dermatemys > Dermatemys mawii. Next base: position 3,974,095 of record ML677399.1, on the reverse strand, counting down.
CATGGAGCCCCCCAAATCCCTTATAGCCCCTCCCACACTCTATACAGCCCCATATAATTATCCTCAATTCCCATTTAGCCCCCTCCCCCCGGCCCATCGAGCCTGTATAGTTCTCCAGGTCCCATATAGGACCTATATAACCCTACACAACCCTTCTAAGGTCCATATAGAACTTATATAGTCCCTTGGGCTGTCTGTTGTCCCAAATAGTACCCAGCAGCCACATAGCCCTGTACACCTGTATGCCATATAGCTCTCATTGATAAGGTGACCATATGTCCTGTTTTGGCCCGGACAGTCCCTTTTTTAAGTCCTGTTGCTTGATCAGCTGGCAAGAGCAAACGGGACAAATGCCCACTTTTGTAAAAAGGAGAAAAATAGAGTGTGGGGTGTGGAGGGGGTGAGCGGACGTGCCAGCCCCCCGTAGGGGGTAGACAGAGCTGGGGGGAGGAGCAGGATTCCAGCAACTGAGCAACAACCTCGTTGTGAGGTGGGGTTCCAGCCAGCAACAGCATGGGAGGGCAGGGAAGGTCCTCAGGTGAACAGCTGTGGGTGTCCCATTTTCTCTTTGGGAAATATGGTCATCCTACTCAATGACATATAGCCTATGAGGTCCTATGTACTGTATACAGGAAACCTCTGTCCACCTAATATCACATAAAAGTGGCCATAGGGTGGGCCATAGTGAAGAATATGAGACACTAGAAAGTGCCCATTGCCAAAGCTTTCTTTATGTGTAGGACTTGCATTTTTATTGAATTCCTTTGAGGGGAGAGGATTTATTTGAAAGCCAGTATTTCCCAGCAGAAGATTTCAGCTTTATAAATGTCAGGAGGAAAGTGGGCTCTGGTAATTACTCTGAACAATTTAAATGGACAAGATAAAAAGAAAACAGAAAGCTGAGGTTTTAAAATTGTACAGGACTGCCATGATTTTTCACCCAGTACCACATCTCAGAAGACTGCTTGGCAGGCCAATTTTACCATCCCGTAACTGCTGTGAAATGGCCTCCCCATGACTTCGTGCAGGATGGTTCTGAAAGGCAAGAAACCCCCTTAAAATGTACACTATAAATATCCTCTTTCACAAGAGTCAGGGATTTTTAAAACTGCCTTAAAATCAGGGCAAAAAAAGGGAAGAAACTTGGACTAAATATAACATATGGGTCTCTGAATTTGACTGACATCAAGTCCCATTTAAGATGTCCACATCAGGCAAATGGATGGCCCAGAAGTGCAGCCACCTCTAGGGTGGAACTGAGAAGCTCTTTAACAGCTCAAAGTGATGCTGCACAACATGCATATTGTTATATTGGTATATTAATGGAATATTGCTTTGTGCTGTTGGATACCTGGCATGTTCTACTCTAGAAGCAACTCAATAAGAGGCAAAATACTCCTTGTGTCTTATCTCATGGTGGTTTAACTTTATAAAGTACTTCAGGAGGAGAATTGCTACAGAAATACAGAGAAGCTGGGAATATCTCTGGTTATTAAGTCTTTTTAACACAAGAGGGAGTCCCAGGACAAAACATATGTTGGTTTCTGAAAAGACTGCAGCATTCCAGTAAATGGAGACAGTTTGAATGGACGTTTTGCATACCCAGATTCTGACAGGAGGTCTGCTAAAATTACCTCTGCTAATGGAAAGAGTATACTCTATCTAATGCTTACAAATATGACTGAATGCTGCGGACATATACGGTATTGCAGCAATGATAAATAATTAAGAACCCCGCTATTGGCATTAACTTGCAGTTCTGTGTTTACAGATCTGTGAACAAGAAAAAAGTATCAGAAGGGTAGCCGTGTTAGTCTGGATCTGCAAAAGCAACAAAGAGTCTTCTAGCACCAGTGAATTTATTTCAGTGTCTTCCTAGCTGGCCATTACTCTGTATATTATCAGTTTTCTCTGTAGTCTATCAATTTTGTGGCCTTCCCACTGTGCACTCATTGTCTCTAAACCTCCTTTCCCCAATACGCTGCTCTCCCTGAAAAACCTTTAAGTGAAGCAAAGAGAATGATAGTTTTACTGATTGACACATAAAAAGATAATTCCCCTATCACAAGGAGCCATAGAGCCAGAAATAGATGCCAGAACTTCCGACTGTCCATTTGGTGCCTTAATCATTAGGGCTAGGCCATGCTCTCTCAGGACAGGGAAGTGAAATTGGAAGCAATGTACTTAGTGAACACGGATGCTCATTGCATTTGTTGCTTTGATACTGCCTTGGATACATGGACTACTAATAAAATTTGTTATGCTAACTGCATTTACAGCTAATGCTACCCAGTACTAGCACCTGATAAATCTCCCTTGGAAGTCAGTTGCAAAACTCCCATTGGCTTCCACAGCAGTAGGGTCAGGCCCTAAATTATTGAATATAATTGTATGCTGCAGAAAACTACAAACTGATCGCTGTCTGCAGGAGGTAGGAAAGAAATTTCCCCTGTCAGAGATAACACTGTACAATTTATCATAAAGACCCTGAGGGGCATGTGGGGGGAGGGTAGCTTTCTTCAGTAGCATCAGGGATTGGCCGAGATGGGATACCAAAATAGAGGGTATGATTCCCTAGCTAGCGAATCCTCTGGCATGTTGGTAGAGGATGTTGCCTGTTTCATCTAAGAATGTGTTTGGAATTTTCAGTGTGCACCTTGTTTAATCTGCCAGCGCAGCACTGGGCTACAATAAACTAGGTGGGGTAGAGTGGAAGTATGGACAGACTGGATTCTCTTGGGGAGGGAGTGGAAAGGGAGTTTGCTCCAAAGGTTGAACATGAAGCTACTTGAGTCCAACATGCCTGCTGGATAATTTGTTTTCAGTGTACACACCCTACCCAGGGCTGGAATTCAACTCCAAGAGCTAGGGAGGCCCGTCTTGGCCTTGATCCATGAGAGATATCTCCTCAGGATCTACCTTTGGACTTCCCTGCTTGGCTCTAGCCTGACTCCACCCTTTAAGAGGAAGAGAACGCAGAGCCTGTAGAATTCTTTCAGCCACACCCAAAGGCTGTTCTCTGGGCCAGATTAATCACTGACGCAACTCCACTGCACTGGTTTACCCTAGGGATGGATTTGGCTCACCATGTTGAAGTCCATCTGGCCACATTTCCTGCAGGCCAGCAACGCCGATGGGGATCAGAGAGAGAACCCTGTTCTGCAGGCTGACAAAACCTCACCCACTCTTCTGGAGCAAACCCAGTTCCCCTCCTCCTTCAGTGCTTGGCTGTCTGGATGGAGCCATGATTTCATCTCTGCAGCCCTTTGCGGTTTATTGTTTGGCAGGAATGAATCAGGGGCTTATTCACTGGAAAGATTTTTTTTCCTTTGCTTTTCAGCCAAATACAATCAGTAACCCGGTTACCATTGTTTAGCAAACTACAGAGAGTGGTTTATTAGGCAGTAACAGCTGCCTCTGCTAGCAATACATGCACACACCCAAAACTCAACTAGTAGCCACACCCATCAACCAGTAGCCCACCCAACATACACATGCAAGCCTCAGTTTGTATTCCACAAACACTCTCTTAATCTTGTAGCTCCTATTATATACAGATACGCAAACTTCATTTTGTAGCCCAGATGACACAGGTATGGTACATAGCGAATAGACCATATTTTATAGTTTACACACAAACACACACATCTCAGCTAGTAGCCCATATAACAGACACACACACACAGTACACCCATCTCAGCCAGAGTAGCTCACCTGTGGGCTGGCAAATTTTCCCCCAAGCTCCTGGCCTCTCTCACAACTTTCCTTTTTTGACAAAGGTTGTAAAACAAGACCAATAATTAAAATCCAATGTAAAATAGATTATTTGAAAGACCAGTATTTTTTTCAAATAAGCTTCAGATATGTCCTTCTGGCTCCATGGGATTCCTTAGTGCTTTCTCAGGCAAAAATAAATTCAGTTATTTTGTAGGGCTGACTTCTCAGCTGTCTTGTATCTTGGTGGTAGAGCTGGGAAGTGAACCTTAATCTCTTGATGCCACATCCTCTAGTTTAGCCACAATACCAGCCTGAGTGGTGTATGCAGCTGGTTGGAGAAAGCTGATTGTGCCAGGAAGGTACACGGTGTTTTATTTTGCAGCACCGTAGACCACACAAGCAAAACCCCTTCACCCCAGTTAGTGAATATGTTGCTTAAAGTTTGACTTTCAGAAGCCTTCACCGTTGGGCCCAGATTTTTCCAGTGAGCTCTGCTCTCGTTTAGGCACCTAAATGAAGTGGCAAGATTTGCAAAAGTGCTTGGAATCCTGCAGAAGACCCTGTTATCCCAACTGGGAGTCATCTGGTCTGCTGCCATCCTTATGTAAGGGGACTGTTATCCCCTTACTAACATTCAGTGGGAGTGTTTTGGTGGGCTAGCTCCCAGTACCAAAAGGGAAAGGGTTATTGGGAAATCAGGACCCTGAGACTGGCAGTCCACAGGAACAATGAGGAGAGGCAAACACTCCAGATCAGCCTAATTAACAGAGTGGGCAAGCTAATCAAGGAGTGAGGAGGCTAGGAGGGTCCGATCCTCAGCGTGAGCTGGAATTGCCTGGGTCAGACAGAGTGGGGCTGAGCTAAGGAGAGAGCAGGGGTCCAAGCTGAGCTGGGGAACAGAGCTGTGCCAGATCCAGAGGGGCCAGAAAAGCAGCCCAAAGAGACAGACCCTGTGCTGGGAGCGGAGCTGAGGCCCAAAGCCAGATCACAGCCCAGAGAGCAGACCCTCTGCTGGGAGCAGAGCTGCAGCCACCAAAGCCAGAGAAGCAGCCCAGGGAACTGGAGGCAAAGCAGCAGCAGCTGTACTGAGGCAGAGTGGAGCTGGAGCTGAGACAGAGCGGTGGAGTTGGGGCTGGAGCAGTCTGGGGCCAGGTGCCATGAGCAGCTGGAGAGAGCAAGGAGGGGACCCTGGGCAGTGGGCCCAGCACAGGGATATGCCTCAGCCAAGAGGCTCTGCAGGCCAGACTTGGACAGAGATCATAACCCTGACAGGATGGGGCAACACTGGAAAGGAGGGTCCTGCCACCTAGAGCCTGAGAGCATGTGGCCACCACCTGGGCAAGTGTCCAACCCACAACATCCCTGCAGCACAGCCAGGGCCTGAGAAGGAGGCCTGGGCCCTACAAGGAACAGACTGTGAACTGCCAAGACATTCCAGAGACACTACTTGTGATGTTCCCTGCCACAGAGCGGGGTGCTGTGTTTCCTTTAACCTTTTGCATTTTTCCTTATTCCTTTTTAAACTAATTGTTAATTAAATAAACAGTATTGCTTTAAATCGTATGTAATGATCAGTGGGTCAGGGAAGCATCCAGTGCAGAGAGAGCACCCCAGAGTGGGGACACCCTAGCCTCTGACCTAGGTGACCACAGCAAGGTTGCGGGTCAAGCCCCCCCCGCCAGGAATTCTGGGCTCAGCTTATTGGGGTTACGAGGACTTTGCCAGACAGGAGAGTGGAAGGGGAGTCCTCGAGGGCACGGAGGTCTCTTGGTAAAGGGAGTGGAAGCGAGGACTCAGATCCTTCCGCTAGCCCATTTCACCGGGGTAGTGCAGAAGCCAGGAAAGTTCCCCACAATAGCGGGACCATTCCCCTGCTTACACTTATCTTGTGGTCGCCTCACAACTGTTTGTTGTATCCACATGTTGTGTCTCATCTTATCTTCGACTGGAATCTTTTTCGGGCAAGGACCACCTTTTGATCATGTGTTTGTACAGCATCTTGCACAACAGAGCCAGGGTACTAAACACTACCATGACTCAGATAATAAACAATAATGTGCAGAGGCTAGAAACACACCCAAAAGATTGTGGTTAAAATAGTGTAACAGTGAACCAGGACTCCTGGGTTCTATTTCTAGCTTTGCCACTGACTTCCTGTGTAATCTCAAGTACATTTTAAATTGAGATAAGTGCATGGTGAACATCTGCCTTTCTGAAAGAGACCTTTGTCCTATGCATCATGAGAGGGAGCTGCACTATCTTTGTTAATATCTGCAAAAATGTGTTTGCCTCTGAACCCAGTAAGAAATGTCACCCTGGTTCAAAGAGAGAGAACTATTTACTGCATTATCTTCTAAGCAGCGTCCACTCTTTACAAGATGCTGGCAGGAAGCTTTATTTGCCATCACCCTGGTGCCCGGCTCGGTAAATGCCACATACAGGGGAGTCACTTCCTCTTTGTGAAGTGATTCACAGTTTGAAATGAAATCCAAACAGTGAAATGACACCAGAAATTTTCCACCACACCAAGGCCCGGCCTTGGGATTTTCAGTTCTGTTGCTGCAGCAACGTCAAGTATTTTGGCAAAACACTTGGAATGGAGATGGTGGGTGAATCATAACAGCGAGGGGAGTTTGTGTGTGTGGCATGGTTTATTAACCACTGTTTTCAATTACACAGAGAAGAGCTTATTCTGTACCAACTCAACCAGCCACTAGGCAATATTTGAGATATGAAAGGCCCCAAGCAGGCACAAATCAATGAGTCAGGAGAAATAACCACAGGATGTGTATGGCATACATTCTTGTTTTGTAGGGTTTGCAGTAGCTGCTGCCTCTGCCATTATCCCCCACTTCCCCCCGCATCTGGCCTGCTCCTTTATGGATGACTGGGAAGTGGGGGGTGTTGGTGTGAAGCCCTCAGGCCAAGTGGGCCTGGTGCCCTAGCTAAAGGGATCAGTGTGGCTCTGGAAAGGGCAGTGCGCAGCATGAGGAAGTGATGCATTTCCTGTATCCCAGCATGCACCAGCTGCCTCTCGCCACAAAGATCTGTGCAGAGACACACCTACACAACACACACTCCATTCTCTCTACCGCACACACCCAGGGCTGCACCACAGCCATTGCCTCTCTGTTGTCCTGTCTCACACAAAAACACACTCATTCTCCTCATTCCTCACACCAGTGGTCGCCAAACTTTTCAGGGTCGTGTCCCCCGCTTACTGCTGTCTGCGTGCCCCAGGAGCCAGGGCTGGGAGGTGGGGGGACAGGGGCAAGGGGGCTCACATAATCTTTATGGTATAAAGTTAAAATGAGGATTTGTACTGTAAACCGCTGTAAATGTGTAACTTGCCAAACATGAAAAGAAGCATTGATTAAGGTAAAGGGCTCACTGAAAGCAAATAGACTCATAGACTGTAAGGCCAGAAGGGACCATCATGATCATCTAGTCTGACCTCCTACACATCACAGGCCACAGAGCCTCATCCACCCACGCCTGTAATAGATCCATACTGCTCTCCTTGGAAAGCTATTCCAGAATGTCACTCCTCTGATGATTAGAAACCTTCGTCTAATTTCAAGCCTAAACTTGTTGATGACCAGTTTATGTCCATTTGTTCTTGTGTCCATATTGGTGCTTAACTTAAATAGCTCCTCTCCCTCCCTGGTATTGATCCCTCTGATGTATTTATAGAGAGCAATTATATCTCCCCTCAGCCTTCTTGTGGTTAGGGTAAACAAGCAAAGCTTTTTGAGTCTCCTCTAATAAGGTAATGTTTTCTATTCCTCGGATCATCCTAGTAGCCCTTCTCTGCCCCTGTTCCAGTTTGCATTTATCTTTCTTAAACATGGGAGACCAGAATTGCACACACTATTCCAGATGAGATCTCACTAGCGCCTTGTATAATGACATTAACACTTCCCTGTCTGTACCGTGCGGGGGTGACACCCAGGGACCTCTCTCCCTTAGTGACTGACCCCCATGTGTGAAAGCATCACCCAACCTCACACCACCATGTGGCTGGGACAGGAGAGGGGTCACCTTCCATAAGATAGCAAGTGTGAGAAATCGGGACACTTCTTTTTTATGGTGGGGGGGAATGTTGCCTATATAAGACAATGCCCCTAATATCAGGACATCTGGTCACCCTACCCTTCTAGGCAGGGGCTGGATCCTGTCCAGGGGAGGGGTTTACCTGCCTCCCACTCTCCCCAAGGGGCAGATTCAGCGTTGGCAGGAGCCATGTCTGTAGCCTTGTGTTTATGGCAGGACCCTGTGAATAGGCTGCATCTTTCCCTTTGTGTCTCCCCTACCCTGTCCTTCTCTGTCTCTCTATCTCTCTCGCCTTTCCCCAGTAGCCTTCTGCTTCTTTTCTTTAAGCTGTGAGCCCAAGCCCAGATCCTAGACTTGGGCTAACAATTGTCCATCCCAATACACACCTAGCTAGCTAGCTATAAAGCACACACCTCCTTTATCTATCTAATCTATCTAAATCTATCTATCTATCCATCTACACACATACCATCTATCCACACACATACCATCTGTCCATCCATCCCCATACACACCCATCCATCTATCTGTCCTTCTCTTTTGTTTATTCAGAGTTCCAAATACTGTAATACCTTGGTGCCAGTGGGAAGCCCCGGCCCCCCTGAGTCCTTCTGACTCCAAATGCTCTGGTTGCATCACTAAAAGCTTCCTTCCTTGCATCCGACGAAGTGGGTATTAGCCCTCGAAAGCTTATGCTCTAATACTTTAGTTAGTCTTTAAGGTGCCACAGGACTCTTTGTCACTTCTGCAATTCCAGACTAACACGGCTACCCCTCTGATTCTTAAAAGCTTCCTGCGAAGCAGCAACTCATTTGAAGGCCACATTATCGTCTTCCACTCCCTGCGCCTCCCCGCCCATCCCTGAGCCCGCTCCCACAATCCAAACCCCTCAGCCCTACCCCACGTCCCCTCCATATTGGTGCACATAACACAATTCATTCCACACGCGCATGGGAAAAGCGAGAGGGAACGTTGGTTGGCAGTCCCGGTTGTGAACCACGCCAGACAACACGGCACAGCCCAAGGCGGTGTGGTGATAGGACGGGCACGGTGCCTACCATTCAGCTTATGGATGTAAATCTCTTTGTGGAAGGGCCTCCTCATCAGAAACAGGACAGGGCTCTAGCAACTCAGACTGCACTGGGGGCAGAAGGGCGCTAACCCTCCCACAGCAGCACGGTGCTCACGCCGCCCTGCTTGTTACCGCGTTGGTCACGGGACAGTCGCACCAGTAGCCCAGCTGTGTGTGAAGCTATTGTAGAACCTCCTGGCCTCTTTTCTCCCCGCTTCGCTGATCGCTGGGTACAGCCCAGCCTTCGGGTGCCAGCTCCTGCAGACAGTGTGTCTGGTGTCCCTCAGGGCAAAGGAAAAGGTTTGGCTGGAGCAAACATAACGGGGATTCTGTATTGAGGCTGCTGGATTCAGACCCTGTGAGTCTCTCTGGTTCCTAAACTGCCCAGCCTCTGGTGTTTAGTATCATCCAACAGGCTCGCCCTTAATCCTGGCTTGAATGTAGCTGGTGCTCTGGAATCTGCCAGTGTTCTGCTTTGCTAGGGGACACTGCAGGGAAATGCAGTCTAAGGAGCAGGCTGCAGATCTGGCTTTCACCCCTTCCTTGTACACGTGTGAATGGGATTCCCAGGCATGAGCTGTGGGTCTGGGTGAGGGTGATTTATTCAGCTGTCAGTCACGTGTGAGTCACATGGTCCACAGGCCTGATCTCTGAGGCGCTGAGAGCTTCCAGCCCCACATGGCTTCAGCGGAGCGGCAGGGAATCAGTTCTTTAGGTTGCTCCAGATTCCCAAGCCCCGTGCACCCGATGAGCCAAGCCCTTCGGAAAGCCAGGGCCCAAGGGATTTACAACCCGGCATAATTAATGCCTCCATTGTGTGGTTTGCTGTTCCCTTGCACCGAATCCTCCTAGGGCAGGACAAAGAGGCAGCAAGCTCCAGTCCTGAGCTGGCAAAGGAATGTGCTTCAGACACATATTTGGCAGGGGCTGCCTTCCCCCTCAGCAGCGCCCCCCATTGTATAAAGAGCCCATTCTAGCAGCTGGCTGGCTAGTTCTAGGGAGCGAGGTGCTGAGCTGGCCCCATTGCTGGGTTAGATCAGACCCAACGTGAAGCGTCTGAAAGTCACAGTGGCTAATGCTTGTAGACTTACCTGAGCTGGCTTTAATCTAGCTAGCTTGGGCACTGGAGCAGTGAAGCTGCAGTGCATGCTTCAGTGTAAACTAGGTCCGTGAGTAATTACCCGGGGTTCCTGCTCCCAGCTCAGATATATCTGCATGAGCTGCCTGTCGCTGCACTATAGATGGACCCACAGGCCTCTGGCCTCTGTGTGCAATGAGTTTGGTAGGTCTCTGTCCAATGCCTAGAGAGCAAGAGGCAAAAATCACGAGCACTGAGCGGCCTTCTCTTTGCCGGCATCCTCGAGGCTGAGGCCTATGAGAATAAGCTCCCCTCGCACTCCCTCCGGATTAAGGGGGCAGTGTGTTTCGGAAGCTCACCTGCCCCGCTCCCTGTGTTGTATGTGTTCTGGAGACGGTCCTAGTGATCCTTACAAACGCCCTGCAGCCCCTTTGTGCTGGCACGTGGGCAGAATGGAGACAGGCCGGAGGGGCAGGGCTGAGACAGGCCTGCACTCCGGCTATTCTGCGGGGGGGGAGCTGTTGAAGCAGGGGGCACAAATCAGCTGCTTGAGCCTTCTCTGTGCATGCTCAGCTGGGGAGGTGCAGCTGCAGGGATGGTTTGGAGCCAGAGACCTGCAGCCGGTTGGGCTGTCTGCTGGTGGGTGGGAAGGGCCGTTCTTGTATTCTCTATCTTTCCAAGACAGCATTGCCATGCAGGACGCTGGGGAATCCCACTGGCACAGAGCCCATGAAATGCACGGGCCTGTTTTCTGGTCCCCTCCCCAGCCTGCTTTGCCGGCACCACCGAGTGGGTGAGGAATGAAGCCCTCAGGGCTCCAGGCAGAGCAAGAATGCAGCAGCCTCCCATGCTGGGAGATGGTTGTGACACCCCCAGAAACAGGAAGAGCAGGAGGAGGTGGTGCTGGGGCTAGATCTTCAGCACTTGCAGGGCACTTGGCTTCTTTACATCCCATCCAGGGGTGGGGAAGTGAAACTCACCCGCCCTGGGCTGAAATAGGGGTGGATTATAATAGACTCATTAGACTGTGGTTGTGTAATTAAACAGTTAACATCCCACACCCACTCCTAGGGGAGACTGTATGGAAGCCCCACCCAAACACTCATATCCTCTTGAGCTCCTTGCAGCAGTTCCCTGGCACTCCCGTGCCTGTGATGGGGGAAGGCTTGTCTAGGGGTTAGAGCAAGGAGACTGGGAGCCAGGATTCCTCGGCTCTGGGAAGTGGGATCTAGTGGCCTGGGTAGAGAGCTTTGAGCCAGGACTCCTGGGTTCTATTCTAGGTGCTAAATGTGAGTGTTGGCTACTGGTTAGAGCAGGTGGGGCTGGAGGGCACTGCCCTGGGCACCGGTTCTCTGGAGGCTGCGCTGACTGCCCGGATCCCCACTGCCAGTGAAAACAAGCGAGCGGTCCCTTCTCTCTGAGGCTGCTGCAGTGAGCAGCCCTAGTTAGAGCCCGCAGGCCTGGCTGCAAATCCTTAGGAAAATTCACGGGTTACAGGATTCCTCCCTCTGCCTGAAAATAGCTCCTTGGGAAGAAAAACAAACAGCAGGGCAGGGAAAGGTGCCAGATCCACTCCTGGGATCCAGTCCTGGAGCAGGAACAGCCTGTTCACTGCTTTCTAACCACCCCCAGGAATTACCTGCAAGCCTGAGAGCCAGTGAAGGACGTGGGTGAGCTGAGGAATGTGCCTTCCTGCAGCTCAAGAGGCTGTTCAAAGGAAGTCTGACCGCAAGGAGTCTTCCAGTGTAATACCAGCCCCCATCCCTAGCCTCCATTCCCCTCTCTGCCAGGAATCAAACCCAGGAATCCTGACTCCCAGCTCTCCTCAGACCCAGTCCCCACTCTGGTGCCAGGTTCCAGTTCAGCTGCTGATTTGTGATGACTCAGGCCCCGTAACGGATTCCTCCAAAAAGTCCCTACAGCTGCGTTTTCCTGGGTGACCAGAGCCAGCTGGAAGAATATTCTGGCTGGCTTGGAATCTGCTCCCCAAGCAGCCCTGGCCGCATACGGAGGGATGCACAGAAATCCCATGTCAGTAGGGGAGGCAAAGGAGGTGTCATCTGGGGCCTGGGATCAGGGCTACGTGGAAGTTAGGGGCTGATAGACACCCAGCGGCCTTTCCTGCTGCATGGCAATTTGCACTGAGCCTTGCTTATTTAGCTTGAACGCTCAGGGCTAAGATTAATCTTTCATTCAAGATTATGTCCTGTGATGAACCTCCAGGAATACGTCCGACCACAGCTGGCAACCCGAGGGCTGTCCCAGAGCTGTCCTGCTGCATGGAAGCCATGTACGGAGCAGCAGTCACATGAACGAACCTGCTGGAAAATCCTGTCCTGGCTGGGCTCTGTTAAAAGCGATTGGCAGGCAAGGGCTGTTAAAAATACAAGAGTGGCACCATGTTCTGTGCGCCACACTCAGACAACGGTGCGTGGTGGGAAGCAGTTGCCGCTTTCCACAGTCATGCCCTTTGCACTGAGTTTCTGAGCCGGCACTTGGCCGTTTGCTTGGTCCGAAATCCCAGCACTCTTTCCACATCTGTTCTGCTCAGGCTCATGAATTGGGGCCGAGGGTTGGGCGGCTCTAGAGCTGGCTCGTGGCTCATCTGGATTGGGCCCAAACAAAAAGAAACAACCCATCTGCCTCATTGTCTCAAGCGGATGCAAAGGCAGGCTCCGATTTGGGCCAGGGAGCGGGCACGCTGGCTCTTTTGCACGGCCAGCTCTCCAAATCTGAAGCTGCGGTTGTATCCGCTTGAAACAATGGGGCTGGTGCACTTCAAACGCACCAGAACTCGGCCAGCGCAAGTCCCACTTCACTGGTGCAAATCGGGGACGTTGAGTGGGTGTCAGTGGGGGTTTTGGAGTGTGCAAGGGAGGGGGCGTTGTGTGCACTTCTTGGAGACTCTACCAGGGCAGCAAGCAGTGTATGCTGCAGACGCTTTTCTTCATGCTCTTAAAAAAGTATTCGTATTTTTATTTAAAGTAATGCAAATATATGCAAATCCCTCCCTCTCCTGGGAAGTTGCCCTGTTGACCCTCAAAGCTCAGGTGCCCCTGTGGTAGCTTTATGAGTGTCTCTAGAACGTCCTATGCATCAGCACTGGAAATTTGTAAACTCCATCTCTGATTTAGGATAACCAGATGTCCCGATTTTATAGGGACAGTCCTGATTTTTGGGTCTTTTTCTTATATAGGCTCCTACTACCCCTGATTCCCTGTCCTGATTTTTCACACTTGCTATCTGGCGACCCTAGATTTATCATGCCAGAGCTGTGCTCCCGGCACCCTTCAGAACTCCCTCTAAACTGACGCTGATCAGACAAGGCCAGTGCAGAGGGGAAAAAACTATACACCGTTGGGATTTAAAAAAACAAAGGGAGGGATTCTTTATTGTAGGGCCAGGCACGGATACAATATAAAAATCATAAGCTGCTCTGGGGCGGGGATAGCAGGTTCTCTCCTGCCTGTTACATGGCAACTCAGGAATCTGTTTGCACATTTGGAGGGTCACAGTATGTCCTTGATCCACGCGCACAACTTTCCATTGGTGTCAATGGCCAGCTGGGAGCTCAGATCCAGGCCGCGACATGGCCCCTTCTATATGACTCAGGGGTTAGGAGTTAGGTGTGGGGGGAGTTTGTATCTCCTGTCACCTCTTCATTTTTTCCCCTTCTGCTTCATGTGTACCACAAAGTAGTCATTGCACGCAATGGTCAGCCCAGCCACTAGCGAGAAGAAGCTCTGGAAGCCGACTTTGCTGTCCCGGCACTGGTCTAGGTCCTTCATGATTTTATCCACGGCCATGGGGTCTTTCTGGTTCTGGGAAGGGAAAATACATGAGAGAAAAAGCAAAGCGGGCTGTGAGTTAATGGAGCTGAATTTGCTTCTGGCTGAAGCTGTTTCATAGCAAGAGTGTGGGAGCCTGTCTGTCTCTCTCTCCATGCTGGTAGCTCCATAGGTCTTAATTTTTCTGTTCATCCCTCCATCCCACTGGCTCCATATCCATCCATCCATCCATCTCTCCATCCCGGGGTTCCATATCCCTTCAGCTATCTGTTCATCATACCATCCCACTGGCTCCATATCCATCCATCCATCCCTCCCTCCCTCTGTCCATCCCACTGGTGCTATATCCCTTCAGCTATCTGTTCATCCTTCCATCCATCTCAGTGTTTCCATAGCTTACCTGTGTGGGGCTTTGTATAGTGCCCATCATTGTGGTATCTGGGCCTCTCTCTAATAGACACATGCTGCCCAGTCCTTGCACTTTCTCTCTGCTCCGACATTCCCCCTACATCCCATTTCCCCTGTGCCTGTCTTTCAGGCTCCGATCCGAGGCGTGGAGGGGCTGCCTTCATGAACCATCTTGGAGGACTGGGGCCCTAAGACACTGCAAGTTTCTTAGGTCGTGGGCAGTCTCCTTATTGGTGCATTGAACAGCCCCGAGCCGCAGTAATAACTACCAATGATCTTTTAATTTAGCTTCAAACTCCTTCTCCCTCCACCTGCTGCAGTGTTCCTAACTCAGACCTGAAACTGACTAGCCTATTTCCCATGCTGAACCACGGTGACTAGAGGTAAAACTCGCCCCCGTACAGAGAGCTCAAGGGGCGCGTGTGTGGATCTCAGACCCTGTGCTGGGGTGAGTCTCACGTCACACGACGCTCCCGTCCTGTGTGAGATACGAACGCTGAGCAGCGAATGTAAAGTAGCTTTTGAAAATGCTTCTCCTTTCGCCCCTCGGCGGAGCTCAGGACACTGAGGAACCCAGCCCGCTGCGGGCACGACGTATAATGAAGCTGTGGTTTCTGTGGGCTCCTTGCCCCGGGGAGGCTTAGAACCCACAGCTGCCTGTTTCTGTTAGGCTCATGATCAAGCACCTATCAGAACATTAATTCCCTTCCTCACCCATGACCAGTCCCCGTGGTACGTTTAAATGTCCAAAGTCATGTAGCTTTCACTACGTCCCGTGGGAACGTGAGGATTGCCAGAGCAGAGCAGATCAGGGCCCATCTAGCCTGGTATTCTGACTCCAGCACCAGTTGCTTCAGAGACAGATTCAAGAGAGCCTCAATTGATGATGAGATAACCTGCTCCCAGGGAAAATCCCCTCCTAACGCCCTCACTTAGAGGTGAGCACATAACCTGAACCACAAGGATTTAGACGGATCGCCTCCTAGGCAGCTCTCACCGGGCCAGACTCTCAGTTGACATCCATCTGTGTCACTCTGTTAAAGTCAATGGATCTAGGCAGATTTACACCAACTGAGGATCTGGTTCAGTGTCTGGAAATTTTTCCTGCCCTTTCACCAAAGTTTCCTTTTTCTTAATGTCCTCTCATTATTCTCAGTTCTACTACCCAAAATCATCCGCTGCCGCACCCAGCACAACGGGGTCTGGTCTGTGACAGGTCACGAATACGAATAGCTCCACAGCGTGCTCTGGAGGGTTCAGATCTCAGGCAGGGGCAGCGGCAGTGCTCAGTGTTTGAGTCTTTAAAATGCGTCTTGAAGAAAGTTTCCAGGGAAATCGATACCACCGTTTTACACTTCTGGATCTCAGAGCGCATCACAACCTTTCGCCAAGTCTTACTGCACAGCTCCGGGAGGCAGGTGAACTTTCTTAGTGGGAAACTAAATGATAGGGCAGTTAAGTGACTTGGGCCAGGTCATACAGTGAGTGAGTGGCAGTTCTGGAACTAGAACCCAGGAGTCCTGATGCCAAGCCCCCGGCTCTAACCACTGTCCAAACATTCCTTTCCTAGAAAAGGGAAAAGAAGCCAGGAGTCCTGAGCCCTAGTCCCCACTCCTCACATTTCTAGTGTCTTTATAGATCAGTTCCTGTTTATTTTGTCTTTCAGTTGCGAGGTGGGGTGGTAAATCCACAGTGGCATTGCTCCAGTGTAACATGAATGCTAACTGTGATGTAGGTGTGCAGCACTTAAAATGAATGGCAGGCACAGTTTCCTGCAGGCTGTGTTGGATTTTGCAATCTGACGGTCTCCCAGGCACAGAAGGAGACATTCAAAGCTGACGCATGCATTGCAAGCAGGGAGTGCGCCCAAGATCTAGGATCTCTTCTAAAGAGACATTCTGAATGGATCCTGGAGGACATCGATTTCTGCGCTCTGGCAGTGAAACTCCACCCTGGACAGAGGCCTGGGCCCCCTGAGTCCAAGTACAAGGGGTCTGAAGGACGCAGTTGGGAGGAGCCTTTTGCCCCATGGCTTGCACAGCAAATAATAAACATCCAGACCACACTCCAAACCTATGCAGTATGTTCACACAAAGCAATGGGTGAGCTCTGTGCTTTGCACGTCATCTGCAAGCAACACAGTGTTTGCTTTACAGCCTGAGGAAACAGAACCCCGAGCCGTGAGCCCCGATGTGTGTGATAAGTGGCAGTTTATGTGTACCAGCTGCGCCAGGCTATTGCCACTCCAGACAAAGATCTCTTAGCTCTGCTCTCCACCTCATACACCTGGACTGACAGGGTGTGATGCGGGCCAGAACTGATGGTCAGGAAGGAGCCTAGCACTGAATTAGGTGAGAGGACCAAGAACGGGTTCAGATCTCCTGAATATTGGTGTCAATGGGGACCACAAGTGCGTCACTCCAGAATTTCACCGGGGTACCTGAGATCAGAATACATCCCCTACAGCAACCTCGTTCCTGTCCCTGCAGTCACTCTGGATCTCCACCGGGGTCGCTGGGATCAGAAACTGGCCCCGTGTCACTGATTGTGCTCATGGTGGTAAAAGCCGGGCTGGGGCCTTCACGGCAGTTAGGCACACAGCTGTCCTTGAAAGTCCATGGGATTTAGGTGCCGCTGAAAACCCAGCCTAGATCAGTTACAGGTGATGGGCCAAATCCAGCCTTGGGGTTCACAGGAACAATGCCACTGTGTTGCACCTGCTTATGACACTGCTGAACTTAGCCAGCGGCAGGTGAGGCCCTGCCATGGAGGTGACGGTATCCCTGGGGCAGGGGGTTAAGGGAGGATACAGAGAACTGGCTAATTGCTGATGATCTCACTGTGCACCCACGCAGTGAAATGGATGCCCTGGGGCTGAAACATTAAACACTGATTAGATCAGCCTGTGCCATCCGGGCCAGCTTGCATAATAACCTGGCCTCTGTGAGCGCTGGAAACCCAGGAGACGCAGGCTGAGGAGACAGGTCTCTGCAAGGACCTTGGGATGCTTTCCTGCTCCGGAGCGTGAGCTGATCCAGTTCTTAGGGAAATGGGGATCTACCTGCAGTCACTGGCACCAGGCAGGAACTGTGCGGTTCTGCCCAGCCACCTCGATACCGTGCGTGCCACTACTCACCTTGAGCTCTGTACCCCCCCGCAGCTCTGCCGATGCCCCTCAATCCCAACCCGCAGTCCTCTGGGCTCCCTACACCTACCGCTCTGCCAGTGCCCCTTTTTCCTGCCCCAGAGGCCCAGCTGCTGATGCACCGCCATCCTGCCCTGTATCACACTGTGCTAGTTCAATCCTTTCTGGCTTGGCTTCCCTTGAGAAACGACGTGTCTGCAGGGACAGTGATAGCACCCAGTCCCCTCTCAACCGTGGCACAGTTTACCCAGAAATGCGTCTCCCTGCCCTTGCAGGCTATGCCCTTGCCGTGCCACATTGCTGCCTGGGATGCTTTAACTTAAGTTGATGCTTAACGTATTTGCTGTGCAGCCAGGACTCCGGGGTGCTGTGCCTAGCCCCAGGAGGGAGCGTTGCTTGGAAGCCTGGACTCCTGGCTCATATTCCCAATTCTGCCACTGACTAACTGTCTGACCCTGGGCAAGTCACTTGACGGCTCCATCTTATTCATGCTGTATTACACCTCCTGAGAGGTGACTCCAGTCACTGCTCAGACATTGGGTCATTCCTCAGTTACAGGATCGCAGCTGGGTGGTTGGGAAATTTATCGGTTGAGGATCGCAGCTGGGTGCTCTGGAGATTTATTAGGGGGCAGAAGAGGGCAGCGTTGCCCACCTGCCATTCTCACGTGTCTGCCCTGCAGCCGTCTTCTTGCTTTGCACCAAACCGTAGCAGCCCAGGAGCAGGGAGAACGCAGTGGACCGGGGTTATTAATAGCACGGCATGTAGCAGGCTGTTACCAAAATACTATTGTCTTGGCCGATGCATCATTTATCAGGAAGGGAACAGACCGCCCAGAGCCTCTCCCCATTGTGTGTGTCAGCCGCGAGCTGGTAAATGGCAGGGAATCGAGTGCAGCAGCAACCCCACCCCTGCAGAGCCTCCTCTGCTGGAGGCGGTTGAAAGTCCCGGCTTCTGCGGTGCACGAATGTCACAGTGGAGTTGCCCCAGGGCAACCCACAGGGACTCACAGTGGAGTGGCCCTGAGGAAACAGAGCAGATCTCAGCCCAGAGACCGCTGTGCCTCCTTCATCCTGCCTCTCCCACCGTGGCTCCAAAGACAGCAGTGAGGCAGGAAGGAGCCCACAGCACCTCCCACCCTAAAGCCTTTTACACACAGTCTATTCATAGTGCGGAAATGCGGCCATCTCTGGGGAGAAGCCTGGTAGTCCGCTTACGCCAACAGCCATGCACCTGGGCTGAGGTTTTCAAAGCCAATCAGCTGCCTTTGCCACGTGGTTTCTTTTTATGTGAACAAACTGCAAGTTGAAGGGCTAAATCCCAATGTTGGCTTTGACTGAGCAAGTCAAAGAAGAATTTTGCAGAGGGGAAATCAGCCTAGCATGATTTTACATGGATATTATGGTAGCACCGAGAGGCCAGCTGGGTTGGGCCCTCATTTTGAGTGCAGAATAGTGTCTTCATTTGAAGTTAGAGGAGTTTAGCTGGAAAAACTATAATCACTCAACCCTGAATTTGACCCGGGACTCTGTCTAGATCAGGGGTAGGTAACCTATGGCACGGGTGCCAAAGGCGGCATGCGAGCTGATTTTCAGTGGCACTCACGCTGCCCAGATCCAGCCTACTGTTCCGGGGGACTCTGCATTTTAATTTAATTTTAAATGAAGCTTCTTAAATATTTTTAAAACCTTATTTACTTTACATACAACAAGAGTTTTTTATATATATTAAGACTTATAGAAAGACACCTTCTAAAAACATTAAAATGTATTACTGGCACCTGAAACCTTAAATTAGAGTGAATAAGTGAAGAGTCGGCACACCACTTCTGAAAGGTTGCCGACCCCTGGTCTAGATCCTAGACTCTCTCTCTTTTGACTCTTGTCCTGTCCCATCTAGTCTATTTGCCCTGTCCTCCCTGCTCTGACTTCCCTGATATGGTACCTGAACAGCTGATCCTGACTTGTAAAAACCTGCTCAAGAATAAAACAGTTGGGACCTTAATTTTGCGTCTGAAGGCACTTCCAGATGCACAGCACCCCCTAGCACCACACTGGAGCATCACTCTGCTCAGTCCAGCGCCGCTCCCCTGCCCCCTTCCCCCGCCACAAATCACCAGCCACTGGGACTAGCCAAGTCCCTCAATGGACCGTGACAGAAGGGATTAATCAGCAAATGGGCTTATCAGCATTTCTGACTCACATCCAAAAACCCAGGGAACTCCTTGTCCATCAGCACCCGGAGGTCTTCTTTGGTCAGGTAGTTCTTGTCACCGGCGTATTTGTGGAAGGTGAACATCAGCGTCTCCATGGCATGTTCCATCTGAGACGGCATCTTTGTGTGGGTTTCTTGAACCTGCCCAAGTGGGGAGAAATAGCACAGACAGCGGTTAGCTTTGTTTTGTGTCAGCAGCTGAACTCAGTTTTATCCCCTGGAGCAAGACCCCCTCATGCTAATTACTATGGGGGACTTGGGCTGTGCTGTTCACATTCATAGATTTCAAGGCCAGAAATATCTATTCTCTATTAGATTATTCTCATCTCCTGTGTATTGCAGGCCACAGAGCTTTTACCCCAGTATTGGAGCCAGTAACATGTTTAACTAACGCATCTTCCAGAATGGCCTCCAGGCTGGATCTGAAGACATCAAGACATGGCAAATCCACTGTTCCCCTCAGCCGTATGCTTCCTTACAATTAAAAAAACCTGTGCCTGTAACTTGAATTCTAATACACCTGCCAAACCTACCAGCAGGCAGCCACCGCTGTGGGTTCTAAGCACTCAGACCCAAATGGAAACTTTCCAAGGGTTTAAAAACCGGTTGCCAATGTTTTTGTACTTTTACATCTGCCTAGTCTTTAGAGAGGGTGGAGAACTGCTGGGAAACAGCCAGGCAGACGCTGAAGAGGCCAGGAGAGTTGGGATAAAGGTCGGCGGAGCATCCAAACCTCTGGACTCCTTTCCCAGTGGAGTCCATTTTAGCACTGCTCAGCCCAATGATCACAATTGCTGGCTTATGCCACTAGAGCAAAGGATTTCATTGCACAATAAAACCCTCCCCGCCTCAGCAGTTAACCCCTGATCAAACTGATACATGGCACAGTCTCGCCCCAAAAGCAGGACATTCTAGAGCATCAAAAGGAGAACAAAATGTACCAGGGTAACTCTACTCTAACTCACAATATGGTTTATGGGACATCAACGTGCTTTGGATGGGGACAGCGTGGAGAGTTTGGTTTAAATTAGAAAAAGAGGGAGTGACTGGATAATGTGATTTGTTTTCATGTTCCAGCACTAGGGAAACTAATACATCTCTCAGTTCTTCCTGTCCAGGTCGCCTGATGCACTGAAATTTTAGATTTAGGTATTTTCAAGGGAAACCCTGGATTAAAGCTCTGGTGAGAAATGGGTTAGAAACTGACTCGTAATGTACTGCGGAGAGATTCGCAGATTTTGGAGCCAGAAGGATCCATTATGATAATCTAATCTGACCTAGCACATGGTCAAGGTCAATAACTTGGGCTTTGAACCACAGTTAATTGTTCAAACTATAAATCCCTGTGAAACCCGCCTGAGACAAGCTTAATATAAAAGCAAACGCCATGGCTAGCAGCTGACTTTCTAATCTTATGCCTTTCATAGCAAGATTCTTAGGAGCTCAACAATCTCTGCCAACTACTTCACAGATTATGAGCCCGGCGCATGTATCCTAGGGCAGATTTCCAGCCTCTATATTCCAGGAACACTTCTCCCACCACTAAAATGCAATCACCTCTGGGGTGGAACATGGCAGCTGTTTATCAACTCAAGGTAATGCTATGCAGCAAGACATTAGAGAATGTCCCCTCAGTGAACAATCCCCCTGAGAGGGGATGGAGTGGGTGATATAAGAGGGCTTCCCCGCCCCACATCTCGAGCATCTGTGATTATGTGATTCACAGCCAGTTGAGACAGCAAGTAAAGACAATTCCTATTTCTTGGGGGTAATTTGGGGTGAGCAGCATGCAACTGGAGGGGGTGTATAGCTGAGATGCGTGTCGAGGCTAAGGAGAAACCTGACAGGCCTTAAAATACCTGTGAGTCAGGCCTAGCAGCATCTGTGTTCTGTGACAGATCAGCCCAGCCAAGAGCAGGCCCTGCTGGGTCCCCAAAATGGTTACCCTGTGCCCTGCCCAGCCATACAGAGCAGCAGATGACTAGAGAGGGAATACAGCCTTCGGGGGGTGAACTCAATGGAAAGACTTGACCAGAGTCAGTAGGAAAAGCAAGGCTGGTTGTTAAACGCTGTGGCTTTTTTTTTTATGAATTGTCAAAGCCAAGTCTTTCAAGGGAAGATTCGTTTCCCTGCCCCCCCACGAACGGGAGACTTTGATCCATTGCCAAATCCAACTGACTCTTACGCTGCTGGGTCAAGAAGAGAAGTGAAAACAGGGGCGTGTAGCAAATGCTGCAGTCCCATGAGTAGGGCCTCTGGGGGTGGGGGAAGAGTAATCGCTTACACAGCTCTTTTAAAATGTCCTCCTCAAGCCATCTTTGCTGTGGGTGAAAGCAGCTTTTCTGCCGGGATCACTTTTTGGGGTGTTACAGGAAGATAGCCCCGTTGGGGTGATCGTCTTGCTGGTGTACATGGTAACGTGCCTTGGGGTGCTGCTTCTTTTAAAAAGTATCGATAGATGAAAGACGACAGAGGGAACCAGCTGACTTGAGGAAGTGTGAATGGGACATGGAGCCTCGTTCCCTGGTCATCTGATGCAAAAACATCAGTAATAACAGCTCACTGCTGCTGGGTGTGTCTCACATGCAACGCGTTTGCTGGGTCTCAGTCCCTATCTTAGCAGCCAAACGTTCCCGACACAGCGAGCATCCTTATCATTTGTCCTCCTGTCCCGGCAGAGAACTCCTGCTCCAACCTCCAGAGGGGGAGCGTGTGGGTGAGGCATGTTGGCGGGACAGCAGTGAGGACACCTGACATGCTGGAAGAACAGATGAACCAACCCTTAATGCCTTGGGATGGACAGCGCCACGGAGAATTCACTAGCATAAAGGGGCCTCTGGCAGTGTAAGGGTTAAAACGTTTGCTCAAGGGAATCCGTTCCAGAGCAGGCAGTGGATTGCTGCAAGCTGAGCGGCAGCTTCCACCTCTGGGGAGCCGAGGGACTTTGGCCAAGAATGTCGCCCACGGAGCAAAATCATCCCCCCACGTCAGCCAGATGTTCGGCAGGCCTCAGAGTGCTGATCCCAGGGTGTGTGCGTTCCCCGCCCCGCCCAGAGCACCAGAGGAATGCCAAGGGAGGGGGCAGACTCTGCATTCTAGGCTGTGTACACCCAAGGGTGTTAACAGCTGCTGCCCAACTGGGGAAAGGAGCCCGCAGACGCTTAGTACATAAGTGTGCCAACAAACAGGAGAAACGAGCGATTCCACTAGTCCGCGGCAACGCGTCCTTGTGCACATCCCCTCCCTATGCCACACACTAAGGTGAGCCCCTTGGAAGGGATAAGGAGTGAACCGCAGTCATCCCTGGGCATTGAGACACACAACGGGGTCTGCGCGGGACGGGGCACTGACCTGGCACCCAGCCTGCCCAAGTCCAGTGATCAGTGATTTCTTTGGAAGACTCTGAAGTCTGAGGGAGCTTGGTTCAAATGAGGCCCAAATGGGGATACGTTCCCGGCCTCCCCCAGAGTACAGCCAGGCCATGGAGCATGCCGCCCGCTCTGCCCAGGCCTTGTTCCTTTGCCAGGCTGTCGTTTGCCCCCCTGGGCGTTTGCAAGGCTTTGGGGCTGCACCGAAGAGGCCCTCAGCCTGTTCACAGCTTTTCAAGACAGCTGCAAAAAAATCTCACCACACTCACGGCTGCCATTTTTCCTTCTCTCCAGGGAGCCATTTTGGCTCCCTTCGGAAGACATGGTCCCCAGGGTCCCAGTCCTTTGCTGTTCCATTGCAAAGGCAGATGCACGAATTAATAGCCCTACTCATGGCGGACACTTGCTCCTTCCACTGCCCGCAGCGTTTGGCAGTTTTCCCCTCGTCTCCTCGCCCCATGGTGTGAACGAGCAGGTCCCTGCCCTCCCTCGACGCTCAGGACACAAAACCTGGCCAACAGGCCGCGCCTAAGAGTTCGACATTTGGGGGTTGCAACCCTCCTGGGCCACCTCGCCTCACGCGGACACCCCGTGAGGAGATGGGCACGAGCAACAGCCACCTCTCCTCCATGGCCACCATTCTGAGCTCCTGCAGCCTTTCTGTAAAGTCGCCTCGCCAGTCAGCACTGGGAGAAAGAGTAAAACCCTGGAGTGCAGGCAGAGGGGGCCGTGCAGGCTCTGAGATCAAAGTGACTGGGTCCTCGACCCCCTTCGTAGGTGAACTGCGGTGTCAGGCCAGAAATGGACTGAGGAGTTGGGATTGAGTTCAAGCTGGGTTTCCTGTTTAGGGTCAAGGTTGGCGGCTGCAGAATCCCACAGGCTGTTCTGAGAAGAGTCCAGACGTTGAACTCAGCTCATCTGACCACCTAGCCACCAGGCGTGGGGACCAACCTGCCGTTCTCCGCTGTTCCCGGGTTAGCCAACATGACCCACTGTGGAGTGGGTGCAAGAAGGGCCCCTCAGTGCCTGATCTGTGTAACGGGTGAGTGTGTTACACGCCCAGCTAGAGAGCTTTAGGTCAGGCTGGAGCACCTCACGCTTCTAGCTGTGGAGATCCTGGTACAGTGGCCAATCGAACAGGGCGCTTGGAATTGATTCCACTCTGAAATTGGGGGAGAAGGATGGACTGGGGTCCTGATACAGACCCATCTCCAAACAGGGCCCCAACTCAACTACTGCCTCAGGCCATATTCTTCTCTCTGGTCCATTTCCCATGGATGTGGTGCTCACACCAGCCTTCAGAACAGAGGCTGCGGTGGGAAGTGAAGTGCCCACAGCAAGGAAAAAGGTCCCCAATTCCAGTTGTGCAACAGGTGGGCGACAAACAGCAAAACAGGAGGGAAGCAGCCAAGCCAGTATTCCTTGGGAGCTGTGGGACGCAGGTCCCCTGCTTATCCCAATCCCGGGCAGGGCAGAGCCTATGATGAGAGCGTCTGAGCAAATACAATGAACCAGCATCTAAAGCTCCAGCCCTGTCCCCAGAGGTGGGAGTCTGCTGGGGCCCCACGCAGACATAGTTTGTTTGCCAACGGGGCGGGATGGAAAAAGAAACCCAGGGCAGGATGGAAAAATAATCCTGATGTCCGATAAACAGGACTCCATTGTTTCTGGCCAGGTTCTCCTCCCCCCGAAAACTGCAGTCCTCACTGGAGCAGTGTGGGTCACGGTGCCCCACCCACCCCCATCCCAGGGTGTCCTCCCTGCCTGGCCAGAGCTAGGATTTTCCAGCCTTGCTGAATAGCGGCCAGCGGCGCCTCTGAGGAAATGACTCGGGTTGTTCCATCTCCATCCCGGAGCAGGATCAACCTGTCAGTGGATTCTCTGCTGTCTCAAACAATCATCACAGCTTGGACCATGGTGTGCACAGAGAGCAGAGAAACTGCGCGGAGGAGGGAAACACAAGGGACAAAACTCTTCACGGAGATCCCTTCCCACCCCTTCTCAGTTGGACGCTAGCCCTGGCTTCAAGTCCCAGCCTTAGCACAAGCTTCCTGGGTGGGTCACTTAGCCACTCTTTGCCTCAGTTTCCCATCTGTAAAATGGACACGATGAGGATAAATATACCAAAGACTGGGAGATGCTCAGATACTACAGTCATGGGGGTCAGAGAACCAAGATAGCAAAATGTCCCCTTCTAGTGAGTTGCACTAGGATGATCCATTCATAGCTCCAGAACGGGGGCTTTGAGTAAACACCAAATATTGTGAAACTGGCAATAAAATGTCAAGAGTGGACACAAGGATGCCTAATAAGAGTAGCGTGGCCTAGTAATTAGAGCAGGGGACGGAGAGCCAGAACTCCTGGGTTCTCTTTCTAGGTGGGAGTGGTTAGAGAAGGGCAGAGACAGGGCTTCTGGGTTCTATTACTGGCTCTGGGGTGGGAGTTACTGGTGACAGCACATGGCTTGGGGGGTAGGACTCTGGATTCTATTTCTGACTCCGCCTGCGCGACCATGCAGTGAGGCTCTGTGCCTCGGTTTCCCCATGTGTGAAACACTGCCTCTCCTGTGAGGTCTTCAGATGCAACATGATAAATAAGGACACAGCATTTGGACTGAATTATCCAAACACAGTAGGGCTGCCTTAGAGTGGAGCGGTTTTTCTGTTCCCTTCCAGAGCAGTGTCAGTCTCAGCAGAATTCAGCCCACTCCTTGCCAGGCCTGGGGACTGTCCCCATAGCATCACTGAAGCCAATGGGCCAGATCCCCAGCTGGTGTAAATCAGTGTAGCTCCACTGAAGTCAATGTAATGATGCCAATTGGCACTAGCTGAGGAGCTGGTCCCTAACCCTCTTTAGCTCTGCGTTTGCTTCAGGCTGCTTTGCCCTGAGAGCTGCAGCTGGTGTCTGAAAACCTCTATGGAAAAAACAGGACGCGCGGCCAGGCTTGGCCGTTGTGCCCGGGGCTCCTTGCCTGGAAAACTGGCCAGAGTGGAGACGTGCTTCCCCACATCAGCTCCACCTCCGAACTCCAGTTGGAAAACACCCCGGGAACAGAGCGGCAGGCCCACCCTCCAGAGCCAGGAAAGAAGGGGGGCTGGAATGCAAGTTTCCTCAAAGGACCTCTGTTCTTGGATCATTAACTGGAGCTCATGCCAGCTCTGTGCCACATTGTTCTGTCTGCTAGAGTCTGGCAGGGCGTGCGCCCTTCTCAATCTGAGAACAGCAGCACCTCCACGACCCTGCCCTGATGCAGCCTCCGGCCCATGGGCTGGTTCTGAAGAGCCGATCAGAGAGATGCTATTGAAAGGAGCCTTCCTGAAGCAGGCACTGGACTGGAATCCAGACTGTGCGTGTAGCGGGGCGGGAGCCTCCCTCCCAAGGGGTTATTCAGCCAAGTCACGGACCCAGCTCTCCGTCCCTCCCTGCCCAGTGACAAAGTCGGGGTTCTTAGAGATGGGAGCCTGCCCTGTGTCACACACAGCGGTGCAAAATGGGTGTGGCTCGATTCCACTGGGATGAGTCTGGGAGGATCTGGGTAAAAACGGCATCTCCCGGGGCAGAGCAACCCCAGCGGAGCCTCTGGGAGAGCCCAGGCCCCCAGGATAAGGAAACCAGCACTTTGTAGAGAGAGAGAGAGCAGCAAGCAGGAAGGCGGCAAACAAATACTTGAAGCAAGGCCTACATTTTTAACAAGTGAGTGCAATTAACCATTGGAACCATTGACCCGTCTCCGTCACGGGACATCTTTATCTCAAGATTGAGGGTGGGGTTTTTTAAAGTTCTGTTCTAGTCCAAAAGAAGAAGTGGCCTTGGTATCTATGAATCAAACCAGGCTCACGGCAAGAAAAGCAACTCCAGCTGGAAGCCCAGCTCCTCTGTGGGTCAGAGCAGCGCAGTGGCGCTTGGAAAAGAACACAGCGTCCTCAGAACCTGCCCGGTGTGGTAAACGCTGGCTGGCTTTCAACGCTGTGATTACACCTCCCTGCATCAAGCTGCCTCTCTCTCTTCTCCATCCACCCGTCTCGCTCGCTCGCGCGCTCTATGGCATCTGTACTATGGATAGCAAGTCTCGCAGCCGGGGACCTTGCAGCACAGATCTGGCTCTCGTGCCCCTCTCCCCTGGCCCCACAGCAGCCATTGAAAGCATTCAAGCTGTCTGCATCCCCTGGTAAAGCTCAGAAAGGGCCGGTCCCCTGGCTTCCCAGTTGCCCAGTGTCTGAGAGCAGGGGCCACACCCAGGCTCCCCAGATCATGGGACGTTCTGCTCCGGACACAGCAGAACCCAGGCAGCGAGTTACCGGTGGAATTAGGGTGACCAGATGTCCTGATTTCATAGGGACAGTCCCAATTTTGGGGTCTTTTTCTTATATAGGCTCCTATTACCCCCACCCCGTCCTAATTTTTCACACTTGCTGTCTGGTCACCTTAAGGGGAACCCCTCACCCCCCTGCAGCAGGGAATAACTGGGTCCTGACTGTGGCCCACGATGTGCAGGTCAGACCAGACCAGATCAGGTCCCTTCTGATCTTAGTCAATTAGCTCGCCAAGGCCTTGCTCAGCCTGGCAATGGCTGTCATGCGAGTAGCTGATCAGCACCTCTGCTCATGCCCACCCAGAGCACGTTCACCCTTTGGGGTGACTCCCCTGAATGTCGTGGGGCTCCCCGGGTCTGGGTTTGGCTCCATCCTGAGCATCCTAGCAAAGGGGGCGCCGCCCGAGTGCTCCGGAGGGCAAAGCAACTGTCAACTTTGCCATTGCTTAGACAAGAGCTGTAAGGCAGAGGGGACCGGAGAGACCCCACCCCACGCAACACATGCAAAGGGGCGGGTCACAACCAGACAAGCCCGGCTCCTGGGCACAAGGACAGGGCCCCACTAAACTCCTTATTCTTAAAAAATCTAAACCATCAGAGCACCCAAAGAAAGCTGGGGTCCCGCCGCAGCCCCGAATCCCATCCCAGGGCAGATTTCGCTCCGTCCCCCGGCAACCTCCACACCTGAGTGGGACCCCGGGGAGGGGCCACGTCCCAGAGCCCTTTTCATGGAGGGAGCCAAATGGCACCAGCAGATCATAGTAACCAGCCTGTCCCTGATAGTTCTTCCCCCAGGACAGACAGACAGACAGACCCTCTCGCCCCCTAGCGGCGGCTGCCCTCCCTGCCGATGCCCAGGGTGTGTCCTGGACAGCAGCAGCAGCTAGAGCCCTGGGTGTGCCCACAGCACAGAGCCACCTCCACAGCCAGGGGGGCTGGATTGGGGCAACCGGGCTGGGACTACCCTCCCCCCTCCCCAGGGCTCCCCCTTCCTAAATCCATCTTCCGCAGCCTCTCCAATTCCAGCAGGCTCTGGGGTACCCCAGCCGTCCCGACTCCTGGCTGGGGGAGTGGAGGAATTGGGGTACCTGAGGCGTCTGGACTGGGGGGCAAAAAGGCAACCCAGAGCCCCCCACGCCGAGGGGGTGTCTGCAGGTGGGGGCTTTGCCACCCACCCCCCGTCAGTGCCCTGCAGGAGGGACTGGGGGCAGGAAGGCAACCCAGAGCCCCCCAGGCTGGGGGGATGTCCGGAGATGGGGGCTTTACCCCCCTGGGTCAGTGCCCTGCAGGAGGGACTGAGGGGCAGGAAGGCAGCCCAGTGCCCCCCAGGCTGGGGGAGTGTCCGAAGATGGGGGCTTTACCCCCCCCCCCCCCGGTCAGTGCCCTGCAGCGTGGGCTGGGGGATCCCCACTCACCTGGGCTGGGAGCGCAGGAGCGGAGCAGCCGTGCGGGGACCGAGGCTCTGCGGGTGTGGGTGGGACGGGAGCCGCCGGCCCTAGACTATGCCGGGGAGGGAGGGAGGAGATCGGGGGATGGGCGGGGGGAACCCGAGCCCGGCCCGGGCGGAGTCACACGCGGCTCGCTGGTGCCCTCTGCCTCTGGCCCCGCGCTCCGGCCGGGGAGTGGGAACAGCCGGTCCTGGCCCAGCGCCTGCCGGTGAGCGAGAGCGAGCAGCCTCCCGGTCCAGCTGTGTGTGTCTGTCTGTCCCGGGACCCCGCTCCTGTCTGTCTGTCCAGCCACCGGTATACAGCGCTCCTGTCTGTCCGGTCACCCCCATACACCGCTCTCTCTCTCCATACACCCCCTCTGTCTATCCATCTACCAATCTAATGATGGGGTCAGGGAAGAATGGGGACAGGCTGTTCAGAAACCCCAGGGAATGGGGCCAGCTGGGTACCTAGGGTTAAAAAGAAGGGGAGGGGGGTATGGGGCTGGAGAGGTAGGTGGATGAGGTGTTCGGGGAGGGAAAGAAAGAAAGAAGCACCAGGATCTGAACAGACCACACCCAGGGCAGGGCCAAGAATAACACCCAGAGCAGCCATCCTGCCTGGCCCATCTGACTAGCCAGTGCCATGCACCCCCCTCTCTCTTTAACCTAGGGACCCGGCTGGCCCCATTCCCTGGGCTTTCAGAACATCCCGTCCCCCTGCCCTTTGCTCTCAGTCATTCCTTGGGCTGGGCAGGACGGCTGCTCCAAGGTGTTATTCTTGGCCTGTGATAATCATTCCCACCCCTGCCCTGCCCTGGGCACGGCCCTTTCAGAGCCTAGCACTTCCAAGCCCCTGGTGGGAATTTCCTGTGTCAACCCTGCCGCTCCGGATCTATTTATTGCCCGGACACATACGGCGAGGGCAGGGCCCGGGTAAATTCCCCTCTGTGCGCCCCTGGCACCGGGCCTCAGACTGGCTCCATCTCCTGCAGCCGGGCCGCTCGGATCTTCATGCCCCGTTCAGCCCTTAGCTGTGGCTGCCGACGTACCTCAGCTGTGATTGGCACTTTAATGTGCCACCTTCACTGAGCCCTGGGCGAGCTGGGCTGAGTCCCCCTGAACTCATCTCCCTGGGTGCACATCAAACAGCTCTGAGCCCCTGGAAGCAAGGCTGGATTGGCACCAGGGACCTGAAAATGCACAGGCCCTGCTATCCCACCCCAAGTCCCCAGAGTTTTAATTGGAGCCGCCTCTGTGTGAAGTCCCAGGCTGTCTAGTTCTTGACCCGCCTCACACCGCAGGGCAGCTGTGGGAAAAATGCTGCAATTGCTTTCAATGGCAGTGAAGGCGAGAGAGGAAACGGGCAATGGATGTAGCCAGAGCCGCTCTGGAGTCTGGGCCTTTTGAGCGAGGGTCTCCAGCCGAGCACGTAGCAATGCCACTGAAATGACTGTGAGGAGGGTCCGCCTCCGGCTGAATTCTGCTGGAAAGTTTTAACCAAAATGGTTCTGTCATTTCCGAGAACAAAGTCAGGGAAATAAACCCAAACGAAACACACCTCAGAGGTCATGTTTTCTAGACCTTTCGTCATTTCTGTTGCTCTTCTCTGGACTCTCTCCAATTCGTCCATATCTTTCCTGAAATGTGGAGCCCAGAACTGGACACAATACTGAGGCCTAATCAGCACAGACGTCCTATACTAGTTCAGCAGGTACTGACTGACCTTTCCTTGTTGGGGTGTGTGTGTGTGTGGGGGGGTGTTAACACCTTCTGTTGCTGATCAGTGCCCTACACTAATTAAATTATCTTTCCTGTCCAGGGATTTGCCTAGTCACAGAGGCTCATAATATAACTGCCCAAATATTACCTTACAATAGGGCGGGGGTTCCCAAACTGGGGTACAGGGACCCCTGGGGGTTCACAAAATGTTACAAGGGGTTCTCAGGAAAAAATTCCCTAATGGCAGACAGAGCTGTCCCTAGGGACCCCAGGCAGCACGGGGCCAGCAGCCCGGAGCCCCTGGACTTCCAAGAGCTAAGTAGATCAAAGCAAGCATATCTATCCCACTGAGGAGATTTAAACTTCAGGATTCCTCATAAGAAATGGAAAGGGAGGTGGATATTTTTTGCTGTTTTTAAAATGAAACAGGCAGCTAGTGTTGCTTTTAAAATGATTATGAAAGATACGTTTAAGCTCTGTTGTAACGTGCGTTGTTTGCCTGGACTGCTCAAGACCTGAATGCTTGTGTAGAAGGAACTCTTAGAGCTGGTTTCTTAAATACCTTCATGCTGTTTCACATTTGCTACTCCTGGATGAAACACAGGAGCCTTGTCTTATAACAGGCTTATTCAAAGTGATACAAGCTACGAAAGTGAGATCTTGGAAGAGTGTTGCCATTTTCATAATGTAATAAAAATACTGTAATGATCATTAATAATTAATAGTGTTTAATAAGCATGTCATAAAAACAAACTTTCTATTTCCAAGATCACTGCTTTTATAATTTATACTCAGGTAAAGGAGAAAATCCCTGGAAATATTCATTTTAAGGGGAGGGTTCACAAGATTTGACATTTTATGAAAGGGGCTCACAGGTTGTTAAAGTTTGGGAACCACTGCAATAGGGGCTACAGATGTTATAAGTGAGATTAACGCAGGCAACACCGCACAAACATTCAACAACGTCTAACCGCTGAACACGGTCTCATAATCCTAATAGCTATTTGAACAGTACTAACCTAGGTCAGCCAGACTCATTTCCAGCTGTGTATTTGTCAGGGTTCAGCTGAGCCGTGGGGATTTGGGCACGAGCTGGTGCCCAGTCTGCCAGCGTCACTCTGTCTGTCTCTCCTGTTCTGAGCCCTGCTCACTTTCAGGGGCTGTAATAATAACTAACAATAATTCTTGGACAGCGCAATATGCCGGAAGCTCAGCCCGGCTCCCAGCCCTGCTCCCGTGCCCCCCAGGGAAGGACTTTCCTTTTCCATACTGTGTCGCTTCCCCCTCTGTCAATACTTTGCTCCCATCGCTTGCTGCAGGTGTTTCCTGTTTCCCCTTGTTCGGGCAGCTTGTTTTGCTTGTCCCAGGACGGTTCCTTTCCCCTCCTCCCCTGAAGACCGGATCTGTGCATCCCTTACCTGCTGCTTTGCCCAGGTGTAGCCCAGTGGCATTGAGGGGCAAAGCAAATTGGGGCATTTCCCCCGGGCTTCCCCAAGGGTTGATGGGCAGAGGGTCCTGTCACCCCACCCGGCAGCTCTTTAGAAGCTGAGGACCATGGAGGGAGGTTCAGAACCGTCCCCACCACATGGCCAGCACCGGACTCCGTCTCTGCCGCTCGCACGCTGGCCTCTGTGGTGCCGAGGCTGCACTGGTGCCCTGGGCGTTGCTGAAAAGGATCCTTTCCCCCAAGGCAGAGTCATGGAGGGAGGATGCATGTCAGGGGTTCAGCCACTCCACTGCTGAGCCCAGCTCACTGGCTTTCACATCAGTTCCCAGAGCAGACACGGCATGACCTGCACAGTGCGGGCCAGCCCGCAGCCTGGAGTAAACGGCTGCATCTTGCAAGCCTACCCCTGGATTGGAGCCACAGGCCAGATCCTCAAAGGCGCCTGACTCCCATGAGGTAGGCACCCAAATACCTTTGAAGGTCTGGGCCAAAGTATTTAATATGCAAAGCCTGGTTCACGGAGCTGGTTCCTGGTTCCACCTAATTAGCTAAATGCAACTGTTAGAGCCAGAGATTAGCCACGCTGTGACCCGAACACCCCGTGAAACTGCAGCGCTGGGGAGAACGCCAAGACAGCAATTAAGAGCCAGATCCACCCTCCAAACTGAGTCTGTGGCTGGAGCATTTGGAAAGGCCACGGCCAGGGAGGATACTGGCCATTGCTGCAGGGGATCGTTTCCCTTTGCCACTGCTACAGTGTGGGTTGCTTATCTCCTTTCCTGTGTCTTGCTATGTCAGTTCCTGGGCTGATAGGCCTTATCAGTGCCAGAATGTAGCTGTCAGACCTGGCCGCTGTCACTGCAAATCCCCTAGAGCGGAGGCATATGGGTATGACGGTGTTTATCCCGCGACAGCTATTCCCATTTGGGAAGGGGAATGAGCCACGTGAGGGTAAGGCCCCTTTATCCCAGTCTAACTCCGTCCACACTAGGGGTCGTACCGGGGTAACTAGATCTGTTTAAAATAATCACCCTTCTCACCAACATCTTTAAACCGGGACAAAGAGGGTGTGTAGACCAGGCCCCAGCCTGGGACTGTCCTTTAATCCTGGATGCCACATTCCACCCAGGTGATATTGACTAACTGGAGCTTGGGAAGGGTGGAGAACTATAGCAAAGAGAGACAGGCAAACCCACCCCCGTTGGGGCTGCAGGGTAGATGATGGGACTACAGATGGGTCGGCTCCCGTCGGGAACAGCCTGCGGATTTGGAGTGTTAACACCGACCAGGGAGAGGAATGTTGGACGGGGTCATGCGTCTGTACAGCCCCTAGCACAGCGGGGCCATGCTCAGGGATTTGGGCTCCTGGGCATGACTGCAATGCACATGATCAATCATCCCAGCAAGGTGTAACGGGAAGGGGCTAGGAAAGGACCACTCAGGGTGCATCTCCCCAGAGGCATCCCAGTCCCCTGACACTGTCTCCCAAGGGTGCCCCATGGTGAGGCGGTGTCAGAGTTGGGCTGGGCCTGCGCGCGAGAAGGCCCTGGGAGGGGGCAGGGCAGGGGGAAATCAGGGC
Organism: Dermatemys mawii; assembly: GCA_007922305.1. Lineage (NCBI taxonomy): Eukaryota > Metazoa > Chordata > Testudines > Dermatemydidae > Dermatemys > Dermatemys mawii. The sequence continues at coordinate 3,940,766 of ML677399.1, read as the reverse complement.
AAGGGGTTATCTCATCCGGTGCCAACCACAGGGCAGATCAGCTGGTGAAAAGGAAGCTTCAAAGCTGCTGACGCTGGGTTTAGCCTCGCAGAGCCCGCACTGCTCAGTGGAGTGATCCCAGGATCCTGCCGGCAGCCAGACCCCGCCGCCCCGACCGCCCCCATCTCTGACCGATCACTCCGGGCACTGACTGCTCCCTGATCTGCAGCCCCCCAGGATGGCAGGAGCACCCCATCCCTTCCTCCTTTTCCTCCTGCTGGTTTCCCAGCCCAGGGGTAAGTTACGCAGGGCTGGAAAGGAAAGGGCGAATCTTGCGGGGGGATGAGAGAAGCAGAGGGGCCAGGCCCAAGAGCTGGGCCGGGCTGGCGGAGGGGCTCTGCCCCAGGGAGCTGGTGCAGTCTGAGCCCAGCCAATGCAAGGGCCTGATCCTGCATCCCTGACCCGCATGTTGTCCAGGCAGAGGGAATGTCAGAGAGACGCGGCACCGACTCTCGGGCTCTGTTCCTGGCTGGCCTCTTCTCCGCTCTCCCCCCTCCCCGTGCTGTCCCCACTCGGGGTTTTCCCCTTCGCCCTGTGGGGTGTTTGTTCCCAGGAGGGTGGTTTGCCAGGCAGTGACCCTCAGCCAACCTGGGTATTCACCACGGCTGCCGCCTCCATGAAAAGAACTGAGGGTTTGAGGGCTCACGGGCAGATTGTTAAACAAGACAACGACTCCCAGGGAGAGGCAGGAGGGCCCGGCGGTGAGAGCCCAGAACTGGCCGACAGGAGAGCTGGGTTCTCTCCCTTTACAACCCCGGGGTTGCTGTAACCTCAACACCACCACCACCACCACCACCACTCCACCCCAGCAGAGGCAGCAGGGAGAGCAAGGAACAGGTGGCCAGGGGATGAAACCCGCAGCCTGGCTTCATGGCGCCAGAACCCTCCCCTCCTGTTCCCAACTTTGTCAGTGACAATCACAGTGACAATTTGTCAGTGCAGGTCACGGCACCACTCCGTGCCTCAGTTTCCCCATTTGGAGCTAATTTATCACCGGCCCTTGAAAAATTCCTCCAGTCCTGCCTGATGAATGCCATTGGGTAACACTGAGTTCCTGTGTGGAAGAAGGTTTCCCCACCAACCCGCAGAAGAGGGGAAATTTTAAAGGGACAGGACTGTACTTCCCTCCTACATACAGCATGCCATGTGGCTTGATTCAGGGATTCCAAGGCCAGAAGAGATCCTTAGGAATCATCTAGTCCGACCTCCCATCTAAGACAGGGCCGAGAATTCACTGATGGGCGTAAGGGGCCCAGGGGCTCAAGCCAGTGAGGTGCTAGCAAAGGGCAAAGGGCTTTTGTAATTCACACTCCATGACTGGAGGGAGTCATGGTGCAAGGTTGGGGACGGCTGGGCTTGGTCTCTTTCCTGGACCCATTTATTCTGTGTTGTCAGACACAAGTCCTGCCATCGTACTTTATCCTCGCAAATTGGTGACTGGGATTCTGGGAGAATCAGTCGTCCTCCAGCTTGCTTCCGAGAAGATGGTCAAGCGCATCACCTGGTTCGCACCCAGCCCTCGCCAGGACGCACTCTCAGGCAAAGCACGTCTTGCTGTGGTCACACCAGGGGAGGGCGGCACCCTGCCCCGTCTCGCTGTGGAGAACGAGAGGTACAGAGGGCGACTGAGACTCCACGGCTGGAGCTATTCGCTGGAGATCAGCAACCTGACAATGGCAGATGAGGGTGAATACGGAGTAGAGCAAACTCTAGTCGGACAAAGTCAGTACCGCGGTGACTATTCCCTGCTCATCTACAGTGAGTGTCTATGTCTGTGTGTGTGGCGGGGGGAGGCACAGGGAGCGGGAGGTGATAATGTGGACGTCAAATGAGTTGCTGCCTTCGCAGGAAGCTTTTAATGATGCAACCAGAGCATCTGGTGTCGGGGATGGGGCGGGGCCTCAGGGGCGGCAGGGGCTTCCCACTGGCACTAAGATATTACAGTAGTTGGAACTTTCTGAATAAACAAAAGAGAAGGATAGATAGATAGATAGATAGATAGATAGATAGATAGATAGATAGATAAGGGGGTGTATGGGGATGGATGGATAGATAGATAAGGGGGTGTATGGGGATGGATGGATGGATAGATAGATAGATAAGGGGGTGTATGGGGATAGATAGATAGATAGATAGATAAGGGGGTGTATGGGGATAGATAGATAGATAGATAGATAGATAGATAGATAGATAGATAAGGGGGTGTATGGGGATAGATAGATAGATAGATAGATAGAAGGGGTGTATGGGGATAGATAGATAGATAGATAGATAGATAGATAGATAGATAGATAGAT
>ML677399.1:3861403-3938420 GCA_007922305.1 Dermatemys mawii | reverse complement strand
GATAGATAGATAGATAGATAGATAGATAGATAGATAGATAGATAGATAGATAGATAGAGGAGGTGTATGCAGATAGCTAGCTAGCTAGGCGTGTATTGGGATGGACAGTTCTTAGCCCAAGTCTAGGATCTGGGCTTGGGCTCACAGCTTAAAGAAAAGAAGCAGAAGGCTACTGGGGAAAGGCGAGAGAGATAGAGAGACAGAGAAGGACAGGGTAGGGGAGACACAAAGGGAAAGATGCAGCCTATTCACAGGGTCCTGCCATAAACACAAGGCTACAGACATGGCTCCTGCCAACGCTGAATCTGCCCCTTGGGGAGAGTGGGGGGCAGGTAAACCCCTCCCCTGGATGGGATCCAGCCCCTGCCTAGAAGGGTAGGGTGACCAGATGTCCCGATATTAGGGGCATTGTCTTATATAGGCAACATTCCCCCCCACCATAAAAAAGAAGTGTCCCGATTTCTCACACTTGCTATCTTATGGAAGGTGACCCCTCTCCTGTCCCAGCCACATGGTGGTGTGAGGTTGGGTGATGCTCTCACACATGGGGATCAGTCACTAAGGGAGAGAGGTCCCTGGGTGTCCCTCCCCCACACTCCCCATAGCCTCAGGCCATCAGTGGGGGGAGCCTACAGCGAGTTCTCAGCACAGCAGCCTCTGTACAATGTGATTTGGTATTTCCCACCCCCGTCCGGGCCCCAGAGCGACTATCGGAGCTGGAGATCCGGGTCCGCCCTGTGATGGTCGGGAACAGCACCTGCAACGTGACCTTCACCTGCAGTGCTGGGGAGCAGGCCATGCACACCTGGACACGCCCAGCAGGAGGCGCCGTTCTCTCCACCGAGGAATCCCTGCTGGTCCAGCACCGCCTGGGGGCCGAGGACTCGCCCGTCACCTGCATAGCCAAGAACCCCGTCAGCAACAGCTCGGCCAACGCCTCCCCCAAGGCAGCCTGTGAAGGTGATTCTCACTCCATCCCTCCCCCTCAAGCGCATGCAGCAGGGAACAGCCTGTGTGGGCCTGGCTCATACACCCTCACACCCCGCTGTTCTGGCTGGGATCTAGGGCACAGTGAGCACCACGGGAGGGCTCGCGGACTTTTTAAAGGGCTACTCCCCAATTCCTTCACCCCACCCTGGCACTGGGCAGGAAGGTCTGTCACTGGGCGGGGGGGAACCGAGGGACTGGCCCAAAGGGAACAGCTGGGTGTTTGCATCCCAGCTCACCGGGATCTTGGGAGTGGGAGCTCCCGCACCCGGTACGGAGTTGGGGTTCCAGATGGTGTGAACCCCCCTGAGCATTGATTTATTCCTTCAGGTACCGCCCCGCCACAGACCTCAGGGCTGTCCTACTGCTGCGTCAAGGGGATCCTTGTGCTGGGAATGCTGGGAACCCTGCTGGCCGGGATCCTCACGGTGCATCTCCTCACCATGAGGGAGCAGAGATGGCCCTGAGTGGAGAGGAGCTTCCACCGTGGCTGTTAATCCCCGCCTCACCCATGCTGGAGTTTCCCCGTGGGCCGACTAATGAATGAGAATTCTCCATCGCCCATTGCAAAAGCCTCAATTTCCCTTCCCCTCAGGAAACAGGAGCAGTGCTATTGCACTAGACTCAGCCAAACGGGTAGCAGTCCGTGATCCTCCGCCCGGCTGTTCTGGGCACAGGGCGGGGGGGCGTCTCCAGGATCGGAGTCTCTCTCTGGCCCAGTGACCACGGCGTTATGTACAGACAGTGGAACCGCTGTGATAGGAGCGACTGCGAGACACCCTCCCAACCAGCCCGGTGCACAGGGGACGTGGGAGATCTGGGTTCAAGTCCTGCTCTGAATCAGGCAGCACAAGGATTTGACCCCACATCTTCCACATCCCAGCCGAGTCCCCTGACCTCTAGGTGATGGGGACTAGGGACTCGTGCTCTCCCGCTGGTGTTATCTGAGAAATGGCTGAGCTGGTTCAGGTCCCCATCTCCAGATGAGGGTGCCTGGCTGAGGGCCCCGGCTGGAGAGAGGCACCTAATGCCGGCCGGCCCCGTGGTGTGGAAGCCCCAGATCAATCGGAGCTGTGAATCTGGGCCCCAAACCCCACCCCTGTCCTCTGCATTTCACACCTGGCTTCCTTTGGCAGCTGCCTGCTCAGCTTCTGGGCCTCTGAAAAGCTCTTCCTTGGGGACCTGGCTCTGCCCAGGCGTGGGACTGCCACATTTCTATTTACAGAAAATTGAACACCCTTGCCCCGCCCCTTTCCTGAGGCTCTGCCCCTTCCATGAGGCCCCACCCCTTCCACGAGGCTCTGCCCCCACTCACTCCATCCCCCCCCATCCTCCGTTGCTTCTCTCCTGGCCCTTCACTCGCTCGCTCATTTTCACCAGACTGGAGCAGGGAGTTGGGGTGTGAGAGGGGGTGAGGACTCCGATTAGGCATGCGGGCTCTGGGCTGGGGCCGAGGGGCTGAGACTGTGGGAGGGGGCTCAGGGCTGGGGCAGGGGGTTGTGGTGCAGGAGGGGGTACAGGCTCTGGGAAGGAGTTTGGGTGCAGGAGGGGGCTCAGGATTGGGGCTGTGGGTTGGGGCGTGGCGGGGGGGGTGGGCTCTGGAGGGCATTTGGATGTGGGAGGGGGTTCCCAGCTGGGACAGGGTGTTGGAGCTGAGGAGGGAGTTCGAGGTGCAGGCTCTGGGCCGTGCTTACCTCAGGCAACTCCCAAGAGGATGCCGGCATCTCTCTCCGGCTCCTAGGAGGAGGCACTGCCAGATGACTCCACGTGCTGCCCCCGTCCACAGGCACTACTGCTGCAGCTCCCATTGGCCGTGGTTCCTGGCCAATGGGATCTGCGGAGCTGGCGGTCTGGGCAGGGGCAGCGTACGGAGAAGCCATGGCCGCTTCTACGCTTAGGAGCCAGAGGGAGATGCTGGCAGGTAGGGAACCTGCCTTACCCCTGCTGCACGGCCGACTGGACTTTTAAAGGACCAGAGCTGCCACGGTTCCTTTTTGATGGGGTGTTCTGGTCGAAAACCGGTCACCTGACAACCCCACCCACGTGTTGTCTGCAGAGTTCTGGGTGCCCGACTCAGCGACAGGGCACCCAAGGGGTAAAGGTCGCGGTGTCCAGCATTGCTGCCCCTTGGGCCCTGTGCGAATCCAGCCCACAGTGACCTTCAAAGCAAAATGAAACTGGAGGGCAGGGCTGATTTTTGTGCTGCTTGGCCCCAGCCTTTCTAAGCGTTAATGAACCCTTCAGCCAGCTTTCGCGCTGGGCAGGGATTGGGCTTTTAAATCCAGGCTCAGGGCGTGTTTGCATACACGGGCCAGCTGCCCTGCCGTTCTGCGCAGTGCTGAACTAGCTCTTTCATAGGGTCTTGTCTGGATTTGCCGCTCGAGGTTTTTCTCATTAAAGAGCTTCTGGGAACCAGAATTCATGACTGACCGTCTTGCTGCTGAGCCGGCTTTTTCGGGGCGTGTGGTTAATTGCTGCAGACGCCTGGCGCCGCAGACCCAGGGAAGCAGGGTGCACAGTCTGCTTGTTAAATACGAAGTGCAAAGCAGAGGTGAGCGTTGAGTATGGAGGCTACATGGTCCAGTGGAGCGGGAGCCAGCCTGTGCTCGGCAATCCTGGCTTTTAGCCTTGACTCTGCTGGTGCTGAGTGGCCTCTGGCAGCGCTCTGTGCCTCAGTTTCCCCATCTGTAAAATAAGAATTAATCAGGAAGGAAGGAGAAGCTGGTGTTGGCGTGGGCTTCTTCAGGCCATCAGCAAACCTCTGCTCTGCTACGGACTTCCTGTGTGACCCTGGGCAAGTCACTTAGCCTCTCTGTGCTTCTGTTCTGCATCCATACAATGGGGGTAGCAGCACTGCCCTCCCCCACAGAAGGGCTGTGAGGGGATCAGATAATACTCTAATGGGGCCCAGATAAGCACCAACGAAAGAGGAGAGTGCAGGTTTCTGTGCCAGGCTAGTGTGGGGACCGTTTTAAAGCTTAACTCGTTTTTTTGCTATCATTCCTTTGTTCCCCTCCAAAGTCCCCTTGGGACTCTCTGGTTCACAATGCAGCGGTCCCAGGATGCACTGTTCTGTGACGTCACCAATAACCAGGGGTGGCAAGAAGCCTTCGGCTCTGTGGGCCCGTTGCTTTCTGGGCTGGTGTCAGAGGGGAAAAGCAAAGATAAAAGAGACGCCAGTGCATCTTTATGGCTGGGCTGGGCCCCTGCCTCCGCTCTGTGTGTGTCTGTGGGGGGGGGTGTCTTTAGCGGGCTCCAATTCCCAGAGTAACCAAACACTGCCCAATCAATAATGTATTTATCCTCTCAGCCCTCTATGCATCCTCAGTGGACAGTCCCCCGCCCCACCCTGATCAAAAAAACTTGAAGGAATCAGAGGGATAGTCGTGTTAGTCTGTATTAGTGAAAACAACGGAAAGACTCCTCGCTGTTTCTGAAGGAGGAAGAAATTCTCCTACGGAGGTAACTGACCAGGGGCGTGATACGTCTGCAATGATTTAGGTTGGTGGCGCGTTCAAATCCAGCTGGGACAAGGGGACTGTGTGTTGTAAGGGCCGGCAAATAACTCCAAGAAGAGGTCATTTACCAGGATCTTCTGACCAAAAATACAGACATTTAAAAAGTCTAAACAAAACCCACCAAGATTTTCCTGGGCCATCGAGGACTGAAAGACCTAAGCGTCTAGTCAGAGTATCACTTTGGAATATGGAGATAAATTGCTTAAAACGGGGAGATTCCAATTAACAGCCAGGACTAATACTAACACGCTGTCCATGAAATGAATCAAATAGTAAACCCTAGGAGGAAAAAGGATCTTCCAAGAATTTGTTTTACACCGATGCCATCTGCTGGATGCCAACAGAAGCAGCAGAGACACTAAGGGTGCTGAAATCAGACCCATGCTGGCCAGTTTCTAATAGAAATCAGAGGTTTGGCCTCCTCCAAAACATCTAGAAACCTGTCCCTTTCAGAAAGCCATTCAAATAGCAGGGAACATGAGCTTAAAGTGTCTTTAACACAAATACTTCCTTACTCCTGGGAGAAGGACTAGGAGTGTGATCAGTGTTAGCAGTCCTAACAAACTGAGGATCATAAGTAAATGTAATAAAAATATCCTAGTAGTTTGCACTGTTGTATGGTCTAACAGCCGAGCCTTAACCTTAATCTATGACAACTGCTGGTGAGCGTGTATTGGTGTGTGCGGTACCAGTCTCGGGTCCCTGAAGTTGATCTGTAAACGGTTGAATACATACATATGTGTCCGTGGGTAAATTAATAAGCTGTTGATTGGCGGTAAAAGCTGACCTGAAAAGAACCAAGAACAATTAGTAACTGTAAGGGGGCAGATTGGCCCCACATTGGTAAGGAGAGGGTTAATCCTTCCTTCCTAGCAGAGGAAGCCCCGCCCCTGATGCTCTACTGAGCATGCTCCACCTGGAAGTCAGGTATAAAAGCCAGCAGAGCTGATCAGCTGGAGCTGACTGCTGAGGAGGAAGGATGCTTGACAGGGAGTCCAGTCCAGGAGCTGTTACAGCCTTTTCCTGGACCAGAGACCCCACTACCAGCACCCCAAGAAGTGTCTGGTGCTGAGGAGCCTGGAGACCCTGGTACATATGGACCACTGCTGCAGGAGAGCGGGTAGGAAGTGACCCGATGATGGAGTGATACCTCCCACCCTTATGAGAGCAGCATGTTTAGGTGGGATTCCCCTCTGACCCCATGACAGGCCACTGTTAAGGCCCTGGATTGTGTCCCAGTGGAGTCAGGTGGGCCCAGGCCCCCGAGGGCTGCCATCTCTTTGCGATGGACCCCAGACACCAGCCACTAGGCCACCCTACCCTGCCTCCAAAGGTGGCTGTATTGACTCTGGCCACTAGGCTGCACTATCCCACTAGGGGAAGGGGAATTAGGTGGACTCTGGCCATTGGGCTGCACTGCCCTAGGGGCACAATGAATGGACTCTGGCCACTAGGCTGCGCTACCCCACTTGGGAAGAGGCAGTAGATGGACTTTGGCCGTTGGGCTGCACTGTGCTGACTACCGAAGCGGAGGGTCCATTTTTTTGGAAAATGGACGCAGGACAAAATGTCCAATGGGACCATCCGCACCCAGATCCCACTCAGATCTGAATAAAGTGACATTTGGGCTGCCAATAGGACGACGTGTAAAACAAGCGCATGTGTGTAATAGCCATTGGATTCCTCTTTTTAACGAACGTAAATGAAATTCCGTCTCTTCCCCAGACTGTTTACCCACCGCCTGCGGAGTGTGTCACCCTGCCACAGCTCTGTCAATGGATGCACAAAGGTGTGTCCGTGCCCATGGGTTTCAAGGAAAATTCTCCCCGTCTTCCAGGGCCTGGCAGGTTGGGGAGCCTGTTTCACAAGACCAGGGACTGGGAAAATAGAGCTTAAAAAACTGGCATTCTTGAGTGCTGTGCTGGAGGCCAACCTCTTCTTTAAAAAACAACTTTATTTGGGACACTGACTTGCAGAGGCGGTTTAAGGTTCTGTGGGGCCTTGGGCCAGAGTAAGTGGGGGGGGGGAGGGGCTTCCAATCCCCCCTGCTTGCAGTCCCACTCCCATTTTGCTCCTTCTGCTTGCAGCCCCGCCCATGGCCCCATCCCATTCTGTCCCTTCCCCTGCCCCCTTCCTCCCATGGTCTGTCCCATTCTGCCCCACACTGTGGCCCCACAACTCGTTTGTTCCTTTGTGGACATTCTCTTCCACGCCTCCCCAGCCCTGGGGCCGCAGCGGCAGGGAGGTATTGCTGCTCCAGTCCCAAGGCCGCAGCTGGGGTTGCAGTGCGCCTATTGGGAAGTAGGGTCAGGGTCTGGGGGTGCCCATTTCTCCAGGGCCCCCCAGTTGTCAGGGTCCTCTGAGCACGGGCCCCGTTGGCCCAGTGGATAATCCACCACTGCCCTAGTGCCAAAGCCGATCACCCCACCCCAGCCCTGAAAGGGTTAAGGTGGCCTGGAAAAGGCCAATTCATCTTCCCAGTGGCCCCTGAAGGGAGGCCCAGGGATTTATAAGTACGGATGCTGAGGGCGGCCAGCAGGGGGAGAAGCTGGGTAAGGAATAGAAAGGGAAGAGTTTTGTAGGAGCTGGGCGAGAGTCTGCAAGTTGCTGTCTAGGAGCAAGGAAGTGGGGAGGAGGAAAGTGGGGTCGGGGGAGAGGGAGAGAATATCCTCTGGAAGGAGAATCAACCCCACAGGAGTTGTGGGGAAATAAAACCTGAGAAGGCAGAAGCCCAGATAACAGCAGCAAGGACGGGGATGGCGCAGACCCCGGCTGCTGGTTATGGGGTCCCTGGGTTGGAACCCAGTGTAGAGGGAGGGCCGGGGCTCCCCTCCCAGCCACTGGGGTGCTGGATTGTTGGAGGTGCCCAGTGAGACTCTGGAAGCGGGGGGGATCATATAGCGACCTAGCCACCATCAGCAGTGGGGAGCCACAGGGAAGGAAAGCCGCCAGGCTGGGAAAGAGGCGCGCTTGCGGTGAGCCTGTAACAGATCCTGTAACCACGCTCAGAAGTGAAGATGGCATGATGGGACAGATTCTGGGCACGTAGCTTGGGTAATTTTAGTGGAGCTAAGCTGGTCTACACTGCAATAGACCACCGCAAGCATACAACAGACCTAGTGAGAAACAAAGGCCAGACACCTTTACCTCTAAGAGCCCAGTCTAGACCAGGAAGATACACTATTATATTATTATTATTAATAATGCTTTGTGGCCCTGGCTCACCATTATCTTGCACCTTATGCAGCTTTTTACTCTAGAGGAACGTGCAAAATGCTACCGTCCTGATCTGGGAGCATTTTACCTCCACTTTGGGTCAATTACGGCAGAAGAGATGCAGAATCAAGTGAAATTATAGATAAAGCCTCTTAGTTTCAGACTTTTATTATTATGAAATGGCGAGAGAGGTAAAAGATGACATTGCGGAGCACAAAGTGGTGAGGAAGCTGAAATCTTAGTGGAAATGCCAGACTTCAAAACACAATAGACAGTAAAAGCAGCAGAGTGACAGTTTGGCGAATCTGTTGCTGGAATAAACATTTAGTTCAAAGAATACGAATCATGGCGTAATATTCACACAGAGGAAAATTTAGTGTGGTTCGGGGTGAAATACTTTAACGTTTGCTCAGAGGCAGCACAGTTAAGCAGCAGTGACAGATGGCCAGGTGACGCCATCGGTTACAGTTTGGGACTAGTACACTTGAAGATTTTGGAAAACACCTCTGGTATCGGTTTGGCTCATTCCGTCCCGGGGAACACAAACAGGCAATGGAAGTGCTAGCCAACTGGGCAAGTGGAAGACTGACCCATTTGTGGAGGCAAACAAGGCATCTGTCCTTACAAAAGGGGGATTAAAACAAGGACTCCTCTGTAACACAGACTTACTCAGGAGCCTTTTGCAACTTGCGATATACAAGGACTGGTGTGTATACTCCACAGATTTCTGTATGGAAGAGGACTATTGGACGCTTATACAGCACTGTAATCAGCTGTGCATGCTCTAGGAGAAATTACAGTAACGTTACATTCTGTGTACAGTGTATGATACTTAGCCCACCCAGATATTGAGATTTCTAGTTCTCAGCAGCTGTTGCTGTGGACTAGCCCATTAGATTGCATGCATGAACCTTGGGTCCCCAGTATCTAGTGACAAAACACACACAGACTCCTCTTGACCATATTGGCTTGATCAGGACACCTTTGTCCCTCTGTGAGATCTGAGGGATATATAGTCCCTGGAAACATGCCGGTTCTAAATTCAGGACATAGAAAGATCTCATGAAGGGTCAAGACATAACCTCAGATTTCACACAGAAACCAAGATGAAGGTGGGTTTCTATAATCCATTCCTAGGCCTTTTATATCAGCACTGACTCCAAACCAGCAGTGAAGGGTGGATGGAGAATTCAGGGTTTTCATTTCAGTTTAATTTAGTAGATTTCTCCCATTCATTACCTGCTTTCTTACTCATTGTGAGGCACACTGAACATTAAACTTGTCGGTCTTGGAGCCTTTGGGCCCAGTTCTCTGGTACCCTGCACCTTGGACACATGGCAATGGAGTAAATGCTATACAATCAAGTACTACCTGCTCAGAATGGGAGTGTCTGTCACTAGAGCCGCTGGGAAGTTTTCGAGTGAAATGTTTTTCCTTCGGAAAATGCTGTTTCATCAATATCAAAATGTTTGTCGGGAATGTGTCAATTTTGACCATTTCATTTCAGAAACAAAATCATCATGGTGTATTCTGCTAAGGCTGGAATGTTCCATTTCACTCTTTTGGGGACCGAACGGTCCAATGATCCATTTTGAAACGATTGTTCAATATTTTGACTTTAGACAATAGACTATCATATTTGGAAAGACCTGAAATCCGAGCGAAACGCAGTGATTGACCCAAAGTAGTCCCACTCCCTCCCAATTTTAGTTCACAAGAAATGTTTGAATTGTTTGTTGTTTTTTTTGTTCTGGAATGGGAGGGAAAAAAATCAAAATTGCAGGATTTCTCATGGAACAGAAAGCACTTCCCACGCAGCTCTTGCACTGAGTTGGCACTGGTGCAGGATAACGGAGAAGCAGACCCTTCATTTTAGAAGCCCCTTAATTTTTCACTCCCCCAGGCAAGAAGGCAGGCATTCCAGAGTAGGCATACCCACTGTTTGGCATGTCCGTTTGCCATATATAGTTAAAAGAACTTTAAAGAGTTTAAAGGCAGCTGAGGAATAGCAACTATAAAGAGCGTTTTGTTCTAAGCCGTATGGATTTCAAGTGTCCACAGGAATGTGTACTTTTTTTATAACTAATTTTATTTAAAGTTTCATTATAAGTACCTTTCCACTGGTTTCCATGGCTTCTTGGCTTGGGACACAAAACCATACGGGCCTGTGAAGGAAAGTTTACATTCTTCACCTCCAGTTTAAAACTGGCATTTTAAAGTCAGCAGCCTGGTTATTTTTGGAAGGTGAAATAGCCATGCCCTGTATGTGGAATTTGCATTTTTCATAGCCGTTAACTAGTTCGGGCTGCCTCATTTCCTTCTATATGTCACATACTCTGCAAGCTCCTGGGAAAGCTTTGAGTTGCTACACATTGCGACTTTCATGACTAATCTCCTAACGTTTAGAACGGGCTAGCGTGCAGCTGCACCCCTGTCCTCTGGTGGCTGGAATCAGAATTGCTCCACTGTGTGTCATAGACCCCATACTGGTAACCGCTAAAGGAAATGCACTCTGAGCTGATGCTGTAGAGGCCTGGAGCAGTGGTTCTGAGTTCTAGCAGCCTGAAATTCCAAACCACCACCTGATGCAGCATGGTGACCTCTGGGAAGACCTAGGTTGCCACAGATTTGTTACAATTAATCTCCATAGAGAACTGACGTTCCTAGCCTCCCTTGCAGCAGTGGGTACGTGAACAGCAGGTACATTGGAGCAGTGCTACCCTTAGGCACAAACCTTCCTCTTCAGTCTTTTCCATCTCTCTTGTCCTATTGCCTTTTGGGCTAACGTGTCTCATACCTGGTGTGAACAATCCAGCCAACGGGCCTTTTTTTATTTAGGCCCACATGAAAAAAACCTCCCAGATTTTCCACCACTTGTTTTCAGACACTTCTTTTGCACTTGGGGGGAAGAAAAACAGTTTGGGTTATTGTTGTTTTTTTTAACCCCTTCCCCTGAGGGCTGTTCATTCCAAGTAGCCCCTAAGGCCCAGATCCTCAGAGGTATTAGGTGCCTAACCCCCATTGAAATCAATGGGAGCTAAGCAGCTGCAGTCAGGTTGCTTCCAGGCCCCGGACAAGTCAGTACTGGCTTCGCAGTCAGGCGTAAGTAAACAAAAGGTCTATTCCCGAGCAGTCGCCCCTTTCAGGCAGGGCACAACTTGCAGCAGCCTAACTGAGTGGCAGGGTCAGGTCATAGGTCAGACTACGGCTGACTTTCATAGTCCCACAATTCTCCTGCCTTTCCCCAGGGAGGCTCTCTCCCAGCTGGAGATCTGCTCTCCTCCCCAATCAGCCTTCATCTGAGACGGGCTCTCCCCTTGCTCCAAGCCTGATGCCAGCTGGGTGTAGTGGGCTGGGGCCAACGGAGCCCACAGCTGCCCACAAAGTCAGTGTGTGTAAAGCACAATGCCTAATACTCTTGATACCCCATGAGTATCCTAATACTCCATGAGAGCAGGGGACTGGACTAGATGATCTCTCAAGGGCCCTCCCAGTCCTATGATTCATGTGACTCCGGGCCTTCCTGCTCAAAGTTGCCCTGATTAGACCGTGCAGAGCTGGCTACGGCCCAGTAAGCTGGCTGCCACGGCCTTAGTCTCACTGGTGAGTGGCTAGTCAGACGCAGCCCGAAATAGTCCAGGGGGGTGGTGAATCGGACGATCACCAGCAAGAGGATTTGCAGCGGAGTCCTCCTGCGATCCGGGCAGCAAGAACCCGCCGCAAGGGTCCGGTTCCGATAGCCGTCCTCACGCTGAGGACGTGAGGCACTACAAGGCAATCAGAACCGGTTCCTCAGAGCCCACAGGTGACCCCCGCTCAGCGGGGCAGTCATCTCAAGGGAGGGGCTGTGATGGGAGCCCGAATAATATTTAACCCCGAGTCTTTAAGGCAAGACTGATGTGGTGGCTGTATTTGGTTTTAGTGGGTCAGGCGCACGGGCCAGATCTATGGTTGGTGGAAACAGGCTCCCTCGATACCTCCTGAGACTCTGGCCCAGAAATTTCCCTGCATCCTAATGAAAATGTATCTATGTTCCTAGCAAACGTCCCCCACGGATGGTTTCCTCTTTGTTCTGCGGGTTTGGATGCACAAGGAGGTGCGGCAGGGACTCTTTTCAGGAATGAGCCTTGCGTGTGATCAGAATTGATCAGAACCATGGGCCCGCTGGCGTTTGTCTGGCAGAGAAACCTTGACTATCCAAATGGAAAGGGTGGGGGAACCGAGCGCAGGTTGGAAAAATGGGGGGCGTAGAGAATCCGCCCCCCCCAGGGCAACGTGATGGGACGTCAACTAAGAGGGGAATGTGGACGGGTGAGGTGGTCTGCTGTTTGCACGCATGTTTCTTAATAAAACACGACAGGAATGAGCTCAAATCCGACCGCTGTGTCCTGGTTTGCACACCCCTGTTAGTTTTGGTCCAGCCAGCGTGGGTAACAATAGTGTAGAAAATGGTTAAAAGATGGACTTTGGCACGGACTGGCAACCTCAACAGGGACCCCGGGACTCTGGCAGACTAGTACTGGGGTGGCTAGCCTGGGCCACCAGATGTTAAGGGGGCCAGTGACGCATCCCCAGAAATACCAGATAGTCCAGTACTTCTGGGAACGGCGTGGGGCCAACGCGGACAGATGCCTTGTGGAACAGCACACCAGTCAGGGGCACTGTAACAGAGGGGACCAGGGGCCACCTTTTGCCATAGGCCCTTTCCCTGCCCCTCCTCTTCCGCTGAGGCCTTGTGCCCTGGCCAGACCAGCCACTGGAGCCCAAGGGAGCCTGGGCAGCTGTGGGGAGTCGCTACCCCCCACCTGCCCAGGGTGGAGGGCTTGGGTGGATGGGAACACGGGCCAGGGGCTACTCTCAAGCCACCTGGGCAGGTGGAGGGGCCCTGGCTCCCCAGCCCCGCTTCCGACTTGGCCGGGGTGGGGCCTCGGGGGGAGGAGGAAGGGCAGAGGGGGTGTGCCATGGAGGGGGTGGGGGTCCCTCCCCCCACTTTTGGGGAGGCTCCACCACCCCTGACCCCAGTCACACCAGCAGGGGCAGAGTGGCACACTCATCAACATCATGTCCTCTGTGCCTGATACCGGCCAAACCCGGGTCTGGTTTTATCCCGGTGGTGGACAGGGGCCCAGCCACAGAGAAACAGGACGGCCCAGCTTAAAACCAGACAAATGGCTGGCCTGCCGCATCTACCCTGCGATGGTTCCCCATGCTAGCTAGGGTCATACGAGCTCAGGGGGGGCCACACCTACCCTGACGGTGTAGACGTACCCTTAAGAAGACAGAAGGCGGGCGGATGGGGAAACATGGACGATGAGTCTTGGAGGTGTCATTACTGGGCAACCAGCATCGCCAACAACCAAAGTAAAGGACAACACAGAGACCTAACCAAACAGAGCCGGCCACGTGCCTGAGCGACGGGGGCGGGGCCACGGGCCTCAGACCAGCTCGAAATCGAACGCGCTCACGCAGGCGATCGGCGCGCGCCAAAAATTGAAGCTGCTGAACGGCAGGAGAGTGTCCTCTTCCTCGGCGATGTCCTGCCGGAGCTGCTTCCAGGCCCCAGGCCGCTTGCCCACCCCTCCCTGGGCTTTGTAGAGGGCCGCGTCGGTCAAACCCAGCCCCTCCAGCTCCGCCTGGTCGAGCTCCGGGATGGGCATTCTCCAGAAGAGGAAGGAGTTGTACTGGCTGTTCGCTGTGTCCAGCATCTCGGTCTAGAAGGAAGAGGACGGGAAAGTCTAGGGAAGCCCTGGGACACCGCGCAGGCCAGCCACTCGGGTTAAGGAATGATCTAACCGTCACTGCCTCAGGATTACCACACGCCCCGGCCCCAAACCTGGGAACCGGCCCGTGGAGAGAAATGTGGAGCCCCAGTACATCTGCTGGGGCCCCACCTCAGCCTATTTCACCACAGTTCCAGACGTTTTGGGATACAAGGGTCCCTTCCCCCGTCAGTGCTGCCAGCGAAGAAGGTTGCTATGTGGGCGGGTGGATAAGGCTGCAGGCTGGGCCTCGAGAGTGCTGGGTTCTAGTCCTGACTCTGTCCCAGCAGCCTGCTCTAGGCTGTAGGGCAGGTCACATAGGCCCAGCTGTCGGGCACCTCAGTACTTTTGAAGACCTGGGCCTCAGTTCCCCATCTGTAAAATGCTCCTTCCTCTGTCTGGCTTAGGGAGATTGTAAGGTCTCTGGGGCAGAGATTGTCTCGTACTCTGTATCTGTGCCATGCAATGGGGCCCCTTGCTTGTACCGCCGTACCCCTCCCAGTGAGGAAATTATGGGATGGGAACATCCCAGAAATCTTGGGACAGGGCCCAGCCCCCAAGTGCCTAGGCTTGTTCCCCTCCCCAGGCTGCAAAGGGCTGGTTTTACAGCCGCCTTCTATGCCAGCGCCCGCATGTGGTGTCTTAACGTCCATTTTGTCCTGTTTTGTTAAAGGATCAAAAGCAGTTGTTGAAGTAGTGCTCCCTAGTGGCGAGTGCACTGGCTTGGGACTCAGCAGAGGTGCGTTCTAGTCTTGCCTCTGCCACTGGCCTCCTGGTGACCTCAGGCGTGTCACCTAACAGCTCTGCGCCTCAGTTTCCTCATCTATAAAATGGAGAATGATGAAAATGATGAAAAGCGCTAGGTAAGAGCTAGGGCCTAGATACTTAAAGGTATTTGTGCCTAACTCCCTTTCAGGATCTGGATCCTAGGACTTATGATTGGCTTCTCTGTAGCATTTCCCTTGGATATGTAGATACAGACATTCTCGGAAGGAGTCACCCTAATGTTTGCATGGTAGGAAACTAATCAGGAAGGGCATGGAAATAATATCCCCTGGGGTTTGTTTCTAGCGTTGAGAATTTGCGGGTGATCGGGAACGAGAACAGAACGAAGTGTGGACAATGGGAATAAAACAGGAACCGAAACAGTGTTAGAGTTAGTAGGATTCATCATAAGGATGCACAATTAATTCTTGCTATCCTTTGACTATAACTCTCCAGATAGAAAATAGTGTGTGTGTGTGTGTGTGTGTGTGTGTGTATGCACACCTTTGCCTGTGGAGGAGACAGTGTTGCCTAGTAAGTAGCGCACTGGACTGGGACTCAGAAGATCTGGGCTCTGTTCCTGTCTTAGTCATTGGCCTGCTGGGTAGCTCACATCACAGCTCCATGCCTCAGTTTCCCCATCTATACAACAGGATAATGACCCATTTCCTCAAAGTTATATTGACCTCCATTTTAAAGCACTTTGAGCTCTCTTGATGAGAAGAGTGTAAGAGGCATTATGATTGTATCTGTATGGGCATGCATGTGTATCTATGGGAGGGGGTGTGTAGGCACACCCAAACCCCACACACACCCACAAAGACAAAGGACTTCATCCTCTTTCCACCACGCCCCTGCTCAAATCAGGAGTCACTCCACAGACATCAGTCCAGCCCCCTCTCCGCCAGGAGCAAGAGCAGAATCAGGACCAAATCATGACCAAATCCTGTAACAAAGCCCTAGGCTCCCCCACCGCACGCCTCCCTGCCCACCTGAAACGCTTCTCCTACCTCCAGCTGCTTGGCACGTCCCAAATCGCGACATCCATTGTGTGTCGAGCCAGACAGCTCCTGCAATGCCCCACCCAGATAAATTTGCTGCAGAGCACCTCCCCAACTCTGATGCCATCTTAATATAGAGTTCTCCCCACTCCCCAAAGACCTGTCCTACCCTGGCCCAAGTGAATCCAGCCCTTATTGTGCGTTTCCCTGGCCGGACTGTGTCCTTTGGTCCTCGCTGCCTTTGATTTTACAGTCAATCAGTCTCTATAGCTACATCTCTCTCGCTTTCCACTGGAAGTTTGTTTCTTGCGAGGCTTAATTCCAAAGGGTTTCCAACCTCCCCTGCAACTGGGCACTTGTCTTCCCATTGATTTACCCAGGGACCATGTGCTTCTAAATTTAAAGAATCGAAATGTAACGGGAAGACTGTGTGTCATCCCCTTCCACAAAACCAACAACTGTGGTTTTTAAATAGCACTCTGCTCGCCGGGCTAATTTTCGCAAGAGGCCGCCAGATTATTAAAATTAGTCCCCGCCTGCGTTTAGCACCGGGCAAGCTGCTTGATTTAGAAGGGCGCTCATCAAGGCCAGCCTCCAAGCCCCGAGAGGGCGGGTGATTATATAGACTAGAAAAGCGGCCGATTATTAAAAAAAGGCCATTTCCACTTCAGAGATGCCTCTGCATTGCCTGTCGTCCTCGGATCTAAAATGAAACATGTCACCTTTATGAGTGGAATCGTTAGGGTGACCAGACAGCAAGCGTAAAAAAACGGGATAGGCTGTGGGGAGTAATAGGAGCCTATATAAGAAAGACCCCAGAATCAGGACTGTCCCTATAAAATCAGGACATCTGGTCACCCTAGGAATTGTTAATGCGCAGTCAGACAGGTTAGAGGGGGGAATGGAGCCTTATTCAACTGCGGTCAAAGCCTGGTGCTAAACTCATCCTATATATTCCAGTTCTTCTCCTTCCCTGTCTCAGAGGTGTAGCCGTGTTCGTCTATATCCACAAAAAAGAACGAGGAGTCCGGTGGCACCTTAAAGACTAACAGACTGATTCGGGCACTTCTTTGGATGCACAGCCAGCCTCTGAGGGCTGCCAAACCAGCAATCCAAGCCTCAGCAAACCTGTTCTCCACCCCGGCAAGCAACTCAACTTTTCTTTTAAGAAATAATGCTGCTTTTTTTTACCTGTTTTAAGGAATCGTTGGCTCTGGTGGCTGCTAACCCGGCAGACAGGGTCTTCTTTGTGCCGAAAGCGTCTTCTGCTGCAGCTAGGCGTCAGGCAGGCTTGCAGAATTTGCTGCCTGGCTTTTGTCTGGGTGTGAGTGTGCGCGTGGGTCCGTCTGTCTCCGCAATGCAGCCCCTCCTAAATAGGCAGATGAATTACCCCTCCTCCCTGGGCTAGTGGGCCGATGATTCAGCGGTATGAAGGCTCTGCTGTTTAACTGGCTCACCCAGGCTTTATTATATGATTTGACTTCATCCACACACTTGATCTTAGCTGAAGGGTCTAGAATGTTAGGGAAACCCTATGACAATAGGATTTTAAAATAGAACAATCTTGTGATCCATGGGCATGGTCCCTCCCACCTCATCTGCTGCTTTCTGCCTGCTCACGATGGCAAACCACGTTCATTTTAAACCGGTAGGATCTGGAGGCTCTTTGGACGTTCCTCGATACAAAGCGATCTGGATCGCTCAGGAAGCTGGGCGCAAGCAGACGATAGCTGCTTTAATAGGGCTAAACATATACATCTAGCAACCAAGAATACCAGCCATACTTACAGGAGGGGGGACTCTTTCCTGGGAAGCAGCAATAGAAAAAGATTTGGGGGTCATGGGGAGGTGATCAGCTGACCATGAGCTCCCAGTGCAACACTGTGGCTAAAAGAGTTGATGCGACCCTGAGAGGTATAAAGAGGGGGATCTCAGGTAGAAGCAGAGAGGTTATTTTACCTCCATATCTGGCACTGGTGCTACCACTGCTGGGATCCTGCATCCAGTTCTGGTGTCACCAGGTCAAGGAGGATGTTGATAAACTGGAGAGGGATCAGAGAAGAGCCACGAGAATGATTAATTAGAAAACCTGCCTTTCAGTGACCGACTTCAGGAGCTCAGTCTATTTAGCTTAACAAAGAGAAGATGAAGGGGGGACTTGATCACAGTCTATAAGTACCTACATGGGGAACAAATATTTAATAAGTGACAGAGTCCTGTGGCACCTTATAGACTAACAGACGTATTGAAGCATAAGTTTTTGTGGGTGAATATCCACTTTGTCAGCTATATTCACCCAGGAAAACGTATGCTCCAATACGTCTGTTAGTCTATAAGGTGCTCCAGGACTCTTTGTCACTTTTGCAGATCCAGACTAACATGGCTACCCCTCTGATACTGGAAATATTTCATAGGGGCTGGTCAATCTCGCAGAAAAAGGGATAACACACTCCAATGGCTGGAAATTGAAGCTAGATTGGAAATCAGGCGTGCATTTTTAACAGGGAGAGCAATTAACCACCGGAACAATTTCCTGAGGGTTGTGGCGGATTCTCCATCACTGACCATTTTTTAAATCAAGACTGGCTGTTCTGGTACAAGCTCTGCTCCGGGAATGGTTTCGGGGTAGGTCTCATAGAGAAGCTGGGGACATTTTGCAAATAAACAAACACCACTAAGGAGTGACCTGACTCTGCACCACTGAGTTCTGCTCTGGAGGGGAAACTGACCTGTGAATCCCTTAAAACCTGCTCCTGCTCAGCAAGGGAGGAATGAATTAACTCAAGATGTTTTCAAGACACCGTTTGAAATAAGGCTGTGTTGTTCCGGCTTCCTATCAAATTAGCAAGGCTATAAAATTCGACTCTACTACTGGCATAGGATGAGAATTATCTTCTGGGTTCTCCACAGAAGTGGTTTTCCTCTTGCTGTGTGCACGTCATTCTGATCAAAGCCAAGCCCTCTCTGCATTAGGTTTTCAGACTGTCTATTTCTGCCTCCATGTTTTTGCTTTCAGATCCTCTTAGCTTAGAGCATGGGCAATTAGCGTAGCAGCGCGGATATGCTCTCTCGCCCTAAATAGACACACGTTTCATTTAGTTGTGTTTGCCCAGGTTGGGGTGGAGGCGGAGGCTGCACAATGTAGCAGGTGTGAGAACTCTGCTGAGGAAACCGGCGAAATCTTTCTCTCGGGTGTTTTCCAGAGAGGATGGGTAGCTTTGTTTTCCTTTGCTTTTCTGCTGAGGGATGTTGAATGACAGACCCTGTGGGAAACTGATCAGGAGCACATAGGTTCGATGGGATAAACCAAGGAGGAGGAAAATGCAGAGCTGCCTCTAGTCCTTCCATCTAGACACTTAGCTAGAGGCCAAGTGGGCAGCTAGGGTTGTCGGGAGATCCCTCGCGGACTCATTGCTTAACACAGGCGATTAAATGTCACCAAGCTACCCCTCCAGCCAGGGGCGTGGGCACAGGGGACCATGGCCCCATTACTTTTGGGGGAGAGGCAGCGCAGGGGCAAGGCCTTGTGAGGAGTGGGCAGAATGAGGGCAAGGGCTTGGGGAGAAGGATGGCATGGAGGCGGGGCCTCTGGAAAAGAGACAATGGTCTCAAGTTGCAGTGGGGGAGGTCTAGGTTGGATATTAGGAAACACTATTTCCCTAGGAGGGTGGTGAATCACTGGAATGGGTCCCTAGGGAGGTGGTGGAATCTCCTTCCTTAGAGGTTTTTAAGGCCCAGCTTGACAAAGCCCTGGCTGGGATGATTTAGTTGGGGACTGGTCCTGCAGGGGGTTGGACTAGATACCTCCTGAGGGCCCTTCCAACCCTGATATTGTATGATTCTGTGAAGAGCCGTCCCTGGAGCCTCTGACAGTGAGCCTGGGTGCAACGGGAAGGTGAGGCCATAGGGAGCGATTCTGCATTGCCCAGGCGAGACAGCGTCTGTTCTAGGCTATCCCAGCTCTGATTTCGGTGGAGGGGGCGGGGTCGCTTGCTGCAGAGGATGAAGATGAGGGAGACTCCAGGGTTCGTTCTCTCTGGAGCGACAGCCTGGCACAACAAAGGGATTGCCCCCCCACAGATCTAGGGGGTGCTCCTACAGGCAGTCCTCTCCATCTCCTTCCCCACCCCCGCTCCTGAATCTCCGGCACTGCCGCTCCCCTAGGAGGACTGCAGCCTGTTGAGTCTGTGCCTTTAGCCCCCCCATGAGAAAATAAATCCAGGGAGGGCGGGCGAGAGGGAGAGGAGGCCAAGAAAGAAAGTTTAGCAGCGCGTTATGTAAGCTGACCCCAGGGCTGCTCTATAATTCATTCCCAAAAAGCATTCTGCAGTTGAAAAATTAATGAAATTAACAAGGAGTGGAAGCTGAGCTTCTGAGACGGGAAAAGGAAATCAGAGGGGGAGATTGCTGTGAGGCCTGCCCAGGGATGTCTTATAGGCCCACTTAGCACCATCCTTACACGAGTGCAGAGCGATGGCCCACAGTTCCTGGAGGATCCATACCAGCCCCTGGGCTGTTAACACACTCTGAGTGCAACCCGGGGGTGCGAACGCGGCTCTGAAAAGCTCGGGAGGGTTCCTGGTGTAACGGTTGCATTGCCACAAAGTTGCATTCATTGAAGCTGTCTGGATATCTCATGCCCAGCGACAGCGGGGGCCCAAGGTCTGCAGCTGTCCGAAGAGGTGATGATATGTTCTGCTTTGCAACATACCGCCCAAGCTGCCAAGGCCCAAACAGGGGGACGCCGCGTGGGAGACGGAGCCTCGAGATTATTCAGGCAGGAAACCTGAAATGCCCTGGCCTTCCGTCCCCTGGGGTGAAGCAGGGCGTGTCCCCGGGGGGGAACTGACCCAGAGCAGTATGATTAGAGAGTCACAATGCGGCCGAGCTGCCAGCCTGTTCTCCCAGTGCAAGAACTGGGACCTTCCATCAGGGCATCTCTGGTGTCTTCAAACACAAAACTCAATGTAACACAAAGCAGGCCACGGGCTCCCTCAGCCCTTTCTCCTTCCACTTTGCTCCCTGTAGCTCACCTCCTCAATGGAGTCGCTTGCTGGCTTGAATACTCACCTGATCAGCCCCAGATGAGACTGGGCCCAACTCCCCTGAAAAGGCCAGCGACCCTGCAACACAAGCCCTCTGCCCTGACCCTCGGACTTACAGCTCCGAGCGCCAACTGAAATCAATGGACGTTAGGGACGTAGGTAGCTTTACAGAGCTGGGCCTGTCGGTCTCTTTAACCACAGCTTCAGGACCAGGCATTGGTGACGCGAATCAGTTTCAGCTGTAAAAGTGAGGCCGTTTGTGTGGGACTTTGGCCCAGATTCTCAGAGGTGCCGAAATACCTCGGCACCATTTCAGGAAGAAAAAGAATGGGACTGGCAACCCAGGAGGCTGGAACCATTTGTATAGTGGGGGTGCCGAGAGCCATCCAACTGTAAACCCTGTATAGAATGAAAATCACTTCCATCCAGGGGTGCCCCAAAGATCTCCACAGCACAGGCACCGGATGGACAGTGACCGGGCAAGCTCTATCCTAGCAAGCCCACATTTGGAATCAGAGGCAAGTTTAATCTCAGCCAGGAACTGAGCTCAGATCTCCAGAGGCGCTAGCCTGTCTCTTAACGACAGCCCCTCTCTGTGCCTCAGTTTCCCTAGCTGTAAAATGAGGATAATGATACTGATGACCTTTATAAAGTGCTTTGGGATCTGCTAATGAAGAGCTAGGGACAATGCTGATGTACCCCAGTGCAATAAGACTAATAGTGCTTTATGCCCATTTTGCACGGGTACAAATGACTCTATGAGGTGCAAGACAAAATCAGGCCCAGAAAATCACCACAATCATTCTGTCTATATTAAACTCTATAAAAACATATTTTACACCCATTTTTCAGAGGGGGAAACTGAGGCCCAGAAAGGTTATGCCACATGCCAAATGCAAGTGGCCTGACAAGGGGTACGTCTACACTGCGGCCGGGAAGCAGGCTTCCCTGGCTGCGTAGACGGACATGCCGGTTCTGCTCAAGCTAGCGTGCTAAAAACAGCCAAGTGGACCTTGCAGCACAGCTCGCCACCAGCGTACATACCCGACCGACCCCGTGTCCGGCTGGCTAGCCTGTGCCACCTCCCGAGCCCCCCCCCCCAATTCATAGCTTGCTAACGCGAGCAGTGTGAGTGTGTGTCTATCGACCCGGACAGAGAGCCGCGCTCACAGCTGTGGTGTAGACACGCCCCAGGTCTTGTTCCTTCTTGACTCCTCCAGGCCACGCATCACTGACGATCGCCAAGCACTTTAGGCACCTTAAAGAACTGACCCTGTGAAACAAACGAAGACCGGCTCTTACCATCTATTACATGCACACGTCACTTCCCTCAAGCCAGTACACCATTAACGAAGCACCCGCGTAAGTGTTCCCAGAGCTTCTCTCACTATCCCACTGGGGGAAAACTGAGGCAGGGGCTTGTCTAAGAGCACTCAGGGATAGAGCCCTGTATCCTAAACCCAAATCCCCTTTCCCCACCTCTGCCTGGGGATGTCCCCATGACACCCCTACAGCTACTGCCAACCACTTCTCCTGGGAAATGCGTCTCAGCTTCAGTTTCAAACCAGGGCCTTTTATTCTGGGCAACCTACTCAGCTGGGTCAATCAGCCAAGTTCACTACAAGGAAATGAGGCTAATTAGGGTGTGTGTGTGGGGGGGGGGCTTTTATTTTGAGCCAGGCACCTAAAATCAGCCTTAAAAACCCCCAGAAAACCAACAACTCTCTGGCGCTTATAACCTAGCTAGATGAAGTGTGTTCCTCTCCTCTGATCAGGAGCTCAGACAGCTAAGAGTTAACGTGGCCAGCACGAAGGGGAAAGCGGCGGGGCTGCTCTGATCCCCTTTCCCGGCTTGTGCAATGCCTGCCGGTGACTAGGGTCGGCGCTGTGCCTCCGGAGAGCGTCTATTTAACAACCAGGGTGTTGAAACCGGAGCATTTCCTCGCTCCTCTCTAGCAGAACCACACCTCGGGCAGGGGTTGAAGTTCTCAGGGAAAGTTTCCTCCTCCTCCCTTCTCGGGCACGGGGAGCCGGACTGGGGACAGAGCCCCGGAGGAAGCACCGCTGGGATCGGGCTCCAGGAAGGGGAAGGTAAGGAGATGGCTTGATTTAAAAAAAAAAAGAATCGAATTGGCACTCTGGTTAATTTCACCCTGTGTCAAGGCAGCCGGAGCTCTGTGCGTGGGAGACCCGGCAAAGGGGTGGGGGGTTAGTGGCTCGAACAGGGGGCTTAATTAAAGCAACACCCTGGCTTGATCCCCTTCCCGAGGGGTGGGGAAGGAGACCGTGTTGGAAAGCAACGTGGCCCTGCCACCCTTCGCTCGGTTCACGGACCATTTCCCACCCACCCCCGTCTGTTCCTGTCTCTGAAGTGAAACCCGATTGCACCTTCAGGAGCGCTTGAAAAATTCCAAAGCCTGGTTTGAATGCGTCCCATTGATTCAGATTTGAACTGGGACTTGTGGGAAAGTTCCCCCCCCCCCCCACTTCCTTTCCTGTAACAGCTGGAGGAGGGAGGGGGAGGTGTTTTTAAGCAGGTAGGTGAAATGCTTTTTCCAGGGCTTGAAATATTCAAACCTTCCCCCCCCCCCGCCCTCAGAAAGGCGGGGGGGATGGGGCCGGAAGTCTCCTCTCTTCTCATACATGTGTTTGAATTGAGGCAGGGAGTTCAGCTCGCTGCTCTAGCTCCTCTCACAGGGTGACTAGGTACAAAGCCTGGCAGGCTGTAACTTGCAGACCGGGGAGTGAAGGGCTGCCAGGGTGGAGGCCTGGCGCTGTGGTGTGTCTCCTTTGCTGCTGAAAGTGGAAACCCCAGAGCCAGCCCTGACTCCTGGAGTGAGGGAGGGTTGGTGGGGTCATAGCCTGGCTCTGGGCGGCGGGTTCCTGGTGGTGAAGTTGGTGACTTGGATCCAAAGGGGTCGGGGACAGGGACTGTGCCTTTTTCCTCTCGCCTCTGTGTGCGTTTGGGTCTTTGCTGGTTAGCCAGCCGTTGCCTCTGTTATGGGACCGTGGCGCCTGAGTGGTTTGTTCCCCCCCCCCCGATAGCGTGACCCACCCCAGTGTGGTGACCCTGATGTGAGGTCAGGCTCAAACCCAGGGCCTCTGTGGTGGTGGCCGAAATAAGGGTCTTCAAAGATCAGCTCAACACAAATAATGCAGAGGAATAAAAATGGTGTTGGGCCCCTTAAAGTGGAGGCTGCTGAGAAGCCTTCTGGGGAGCCTCCCCCGCTGTGATCCCTTGGCTGCGCTGATTCAGTGGTGAGTAAGAAACCGGAGACCCACTGTGGTCACGTCAGAGCCCTGATGATATCTACACAATTGCTTCATGGGCAGCCCCCCACAGAATCCAGGACAGTTGGGCTCACTGGCCCTGGCAGGATCCCATGCCCGTGATGTGTTGCCTGCTGCAGGATTTCTCAACAGCAAAGCGGGCAGACCAGGGCTGCAAGAGAAGTCATTTTTTGTGTGTGTGTGGCTGTGTCATTGTGTGTGTGTGTGGCTGTCTGGCCTGCTAAGCTGAGAACCGGATGGTTCCCTTGCCTTCCAAAGGGCTTTAGGAACAAGTGGACCCAGCCGTGCTGACTGAGAAAGAAAGATTGGGTCCCTAGAGCCTTTCTCTGTTTGCAAAGCATGGTCTGCACAGCTGCAAATCCTCCATTGGGGGAAACCTACCTACTTACCGCCCCAGCCCCTGTCCAGGCAGAAGCTGGCCTCCTTCAGTGGGGATGAGCTGCTGGTAGTGAGGACAGAATGTAGCCTGTGGCTGGGAGAGTCAGACCTGTCCAGCCTTGGTCCCTTGGAGGGGAAGCTCCCTTAGTGTGGGTTAATTGTAAGGCCTTTGCTTTTCTTAAGCAGTCTCTCATGTGATGAAAGATTGATTGATTGGTGTGTTTGAATGAGACACTTTAAATTGTGGGAACAATTCCCCAAGGGTCGTGGTGGGTTCTCAATCGTCCCTGGTGATTTTGAAATCACAGAATATCGGGGTTGGAAGAAACCTCAGGAGGTTCTAGTCCAACCTCCTGCTCAAAGCAGGACCAGCCCCAACTAAATCATCTCAGCCAGGGCTTTGTCAAACAAGGCCTTAAAAACCTCTAAGAAGGGAGATTCCACCACCTCCCTAGGGAACCCATCCCAGTGCTTCACCACCCTCCTCGTGAAATAGCATGTCCTAATATCCAACCTCGACCTCTTCAAGCCGCCTCTTGTGAAAAAGATGCTCTAGCTGAAACAGGACTGAATTTTTGCAGAGGTTCTCTGGCCTGTGCTATGCAGGAGGCAGGGTTAGGTCATCCCCATGGGTCTTGTCTGATTTTACGATTGTGGATCTATGAAGAAACTCCTCTGGTCAGCACTGTGAGAACCCTACAGAATAAACATGGTGACTCACTGCCTTTGGGTGTGTTTGCAGCTCTCATGGCCTCCCAAGGACTTACTGGGGAAATTAAACTGTGTTGCATTTCTCAGGAACTGGGTTTAATGTTGCTATGCCATGTGGCGTGTTGGGCACCCATTGTTCCACACAGTAGCAAGAAAGGATCTTGATTAAATACCAAACATCTCGTGCTGCCTTTGTTGTTCCCTGGGGGCCAGTGGGAGAAGCACTGAAACGCTTCGCAAAAGGCTCGTTCTCACAGTATTCTTGGCTGGGGGCGGACGCATGTTTGAAATCCTGCCATCTCTAGCCTGGTTTTTCAGACCCGCATGGGTGCAGCCTCCGTTCTCAGCCACGGTTGTGCAAAGCTCAGGCATCAAAGGGCTAGATCCATAGCTGGCGTAAACCAGCATCGGTGAGCCAGATCGATTTACCCCAGCTGGGCTAAAGAGGACAGGCAGGTATCAAAGCAGAACTTGGTCCTTCAGTACTTGGCTGAACATCAGATGGTTGGCCCATCTCTTTAAAAGCCAGGGCTGGAATAAATCCTCATTGCTCGGTTGAATTCAGTGAGGCAAAACTAACTTGCACCAACTGAGGATTTGGCTCATTGGCTTCAGGAGAGTGAGGTTAGGGTTAGGGTTTGCCTTAGTGGTGAGCCCAGACCTAGCTATGGGATCCAGACACCACCTGATTTTTAGGGGCACCTGGTTATGAATTTCCTATCTGTCTGTGATTACTGCAGTGAGCCGAGCCAAAACCGATGATCCAGACGCCCCTGATCTGGGGCATGTTCGCCTCCATTCTGGTACTAAATAAGATTTTTATTTGTTTTCCCATTGTAGCTAGGAGCCCCGGTCACGGGTCTCTCGTTGCGGCAGAGATGTATCCAGAGAGCTTTGTGCTGGATACTGCGAGGGCAGTGGAGCAACCCGATCCCAGAACCTGGGTATCTTGAGTGCTAATTCCATTAGGCCAGGATTATAAAAGCCAAAAAGGGGGCGTGAAGGGGCATGATTGGCCTGGAGCTGAGGTGTGACCTGGATACGACCACAAAGCCTGCGTGCAGCTGACTGGCTTTCTTGTGAAGAGTGGCTCGACTCCGAGGCAATCAGGGGAAGGGACGGCGTGTCCCATCTCCCCGTCTTGCCTGCCAGCGGCACAGGGACATCCCAGGGGTGACTCACCGCCCAGCCGTGCTGCTGGATTGAGGCATCCGGCCCGGCAGGTCTCGCTGTGACGTGGAGGGCAGAAAAGATGCCCTTAGCATGGGATGGTGATGGGTCGGAGGGAGCCCAGCCGGAATCGGTGCTGCCCGGCTAGTCCAGTGCTCCCCACAGAGGGTTAATGGAATTTAGCCGAGCTCTGCAAATGCCAGCTGCTGGGCTGGGGCACAATGGGCCTTTGGCAGGCTGAGGAATGCTCCGTCTTTGGGGCTGAGCAGATTTTCTGCCCGCAAGAGCGGGCTGGCAGGGAGGGATCATCTTTGTGGACTGGGGCTTTCTTCTCCTTCCGCCGTTGCGGGAGGAACAGCCTCAGCCATTTTCAAAGGGGGTGGGGAGCACATGGGTGCATGTCAGAGAGGCATTGTACCCCCTTTTCCCAGGAGGAGGGAGAGGGAACGGTGGGGGAGATCCGGGGATGACTGCCAGCATTGCAGCAGGAAGCCCCGGGCAATGGTCCAGCCCCGATGTGCTAGGCACTGTACAGAGACAGAGCAAAGAGACAGTCCCTGCAAATCCATCGTGGGTTGTCAGGGCGGATCTTCCTGGACGTGGCTGCTTTCTCCACGCTGCCTGACACAGCTCAGACCCCAGCGGCCTGACTGCGTCCATCAGGAGCGACTCCAGTGACGGGTGATCCGAGTCAGGCTCCCAAAGAGGAAGATGAGGTGCAAAGAGTATAAGCACCGAGCTGGAACACACACTAAAGAGTGACAAATATAGGGCTGGGCCCTCGGCTGGTGGAAATCCGTGTCGCTCTAGAGCACGAGGAGCAGAGCTGTGCTGATTTCTACCAGCTGAGGATCAGGGCCAGGGCAACCTCCTTCTCCTCCATTGTAGCCTGTGATCTCCTCGCCCTGAGTGCAGGGTGAGCGGGGCCCTGCTGCCTGAGCTCAGATGCCCAGATTTCCACCCTAGCCCCCCCGACACTCCTGCCATTCACACCAGCGGGTCAGAATTGTCTCCCGTGCCTCTGAAGCCCTCTGTGGACTCCGTGCAGCGGCTCCCCTCTCTGCTCCTTCTGCCCAGACCTGCAGAGCTGTCTCCTCCGCACCTGCCGCCCTGTCCCCTGCATCTCTCCCCTCCCCTGCTCACTTCCCAGTTTGCCCTCTTCATCCCTTTCCACTGTGCGAACAAGGATCTTCTGCTTTGCCCTTTGGAGCAGCCCCCGTCTCTCTCTGCCTCAGGGTCCCCAGGTGACGTGAATCCGTGTTGCTCCATTGACGTCAGTCCCTGATTTGCGCCAGCTGGGGGACTCTGGCTCGGCGGAGCCGAATCGTGAATTGTGTTGGCGGCTTGGAGCCGCCGTTTCCAAGGCGGACGTGATTTGTGAGCATCCTTGTTAGCGGCTGCCCCGTTGAAACGCTCCCGGGGTCTGAGCGTAGCCACGGCCCTGCTGGGGGAAACACGGCGCCTGTTTGCGGTGGAACGGGCTGGCTGGCAGCTCCGTGCACAGACAGGTCACCCCGGGGGCAGACGGCGGGAGCACAGCTCCATTCTCAACCGGTTTGAATGTGTTGCGGGGGGGAGGGGTTCTTTCTGTTCATTTTTGTTCTGTTTCCATGACCGGCTAAAATAAAAGCTGCATGTTCCCCTCCCCCACGCCCGCTCGCACAGGGGTCTGCCCATGGTGACTTCCTGGCACGTAGGAATTTTGGGCTACGCGGTTTGGCCAGGGGCTGCAGCCGGGCGGCCTCTCGATCAGTTCGGCGGCTGTATACCAGGATTAACTGGGTGTAGTTGCTACCCAGTTGGGATGGCAGCCTCTTTGCACGGGCCGAGTGATTCGGGGGTGGGCGGGGGGAACTGTTCACCTCCTTTGTGGCTCTTTGTCCTTGGAGAGGTGCCTCCCCATGAACCCAGCGCCGAGTGCCCTGGTGTTGCGACCCGAGTTTGTTCTTCCCACTGCGTATCATCCCGCGGGCCGCGGCACGGCTCTCCCTGCTACGGCGGGGGTTGGAAATCAACGTGATCTAATGACCACAGAACAGGACTCCTGGGTTCTGCGGCTGCTGAGTGCTGTGCCCCGGGGTGCCTCAGTTTCCCTCTCTGTAAAGCAGAGAGGTGCAAATCCCTCCTCCTCTGTGGGTTTGAAGTGCAGGTTGAAGGCACTACAGAAGTTCATGGTATTGTCTCTTGTCACATGTCTCCTCTTCCACCCCCTCCTTATCTGAGCTGTAGGCAGCCCGGAACAGGGACCCCGTGTCTCAGTGAAACCAGAAGGAGAACACGGAACCTGTCCTTTCCCCTCCTCTCCGCCAGCTGATCTCGGGCCAGAGGAGCCGCTTGTGATTTTTCACTAGGCTGCGGTCGTGAAAACAGGGAACTAAATTTATAATGGCCCGGGAGAGAGCAGGCTGGGCTGGGGTTGGGGGCGGGGGGAGACGAATGGAGGCTATAAATATCTACACAGAACAATACAGAGAGGAACTGCTCAGCCTCCGATGAGATGGCGGCGGGGGGGAGGGAGGGGATAAGGAGGAATGGCCTGGAGCTAAAGCAAGAGGCCTCATCTGGATAGCTCTTTGTGCGGTGGAGATCTGGTGGAGGGGCAGGGGGGGCAGAGCTCGGCGTTCCTGGGATGGTATGTCTGGGGGAAGAGTCCTCTCCACCTTGCCATGCAGCTCTGCTTTGCCTGCCTTCCCCCTGGGCCTGAGTTTGTTGACCTTCAAAATGGTGTTGCAGAGGCAGTGTGGCCTAGTGGTTAGGCTTGGAGGAAGGGGGAGCGGTGTCTCAGGAGTCCTGGGTTCTGTTCCCGGCTCTGACCTGCTGTGGGACCTAGCCACTGCCCCCCTCTTTGCCTCAGTTTCCCCTCCCATCCTTTAGCCGACTGGTCTATTTGGACTGTAAGCTCATTGGGGCAGGGACTGGCCCTGTATGTATGGGCACTGCTGGGCCCAGATCAGGGCTGGCATTTCTAGGGGCTACTGTTATAAATCAACGTGGTGTTGCAAGGCCCGCCTAGCTCCATGCCAAGGCCCGGTCTGTGCAACACACGCGGCCGTGGTGTTGGGGATCTAGTAGCCACGGGGCTGGGCTTTCTTCCGACGCCAAGCGGCTTTCCGGTTTGTAGTGTGGAGCCAATTGTTCTTCAGGTACCATCCCCTCCCCCCACCCCCGGCCTGGATTTCTACAGCACCTATGAGAGCTACAGTAGGGTGATCTGAAGAGATTGAATCGATCCAAATTCTCAACCTTAGACCCACCTGGAAGGAAAATTAGGATTAAGGGTTTGTCTACATGGGGAAATTAATTTGGATTGAGGTAGGGGTGTAAATTTAAAGAGGATGAACTATACTACATTTTTGTGTAGTGGTGTTTTTTTTTTTTTTTTTTTTTTTTTGTTTTAAAAATAATTCGCTTCAAATTCCCACCTTCAGTTAATCAGGATTAACTTTCCGGATTGCCCCTGTGTAGACAAGTCCTTATTGTAGAATAAGTGCGTCCACACAAGGAGTGAAGCAGGAATGGTTAATCAGGAATAACTCCATGTGTAGACAAGCCAAATTAGTATGAAACTGACACGCCTGGTGCAGTTTGAATCTCACCACTGGAGGCTGTCACCAGTGAGCACCAAACCCCCGCAGATGCTACTCGGAGAAGCCCCTGGAAGTATCCCTGGCACACGGCGATGGCTGCCTTGGCACGGTAGGCCCTAGTGCAGCCACACCCATGGGCACCGCCCTCGCCCGTCTCCTGCAGTTCACATCGGGCCAGCCCCACCGTTGCCAGGCGACAGCAGCAGTGAAATAAAACAGTGCATTGCACAAGTTGAGGGCACGCTGACTGGGTCACGCCCGCCTCTGTTCTCCGCTCACCTGGCTTGCCGATGGGCTGGCCCCAGGGTTACTGGGTCAGCGGATGGGGCTGGCATCAGGCTGGGCTGGAAGGAAAGGCCCTGGAAGGGGTGCGTGACATGGGCCCTTTTTCTTCCCTTGAAGGGATGCTGGGGGTTTGGACTCGGGCCTGTGTGATACAGCAGAGACGCAGGTTGGGATCCAACCATTCCTAACCTGGGGTTACATACGAGTGTAGACGTAACCCAGGGGCGGCTGACTCGGGTTCTGCTCACTTTGCAGTGCGCACAGCCCCTGAGTGGCCACGCTAACGGGGCAGAACGGACTCACTACCCGCCCCCGGTTAGATCTGCCTTCCTGCCCCCTGGCAGGGCTGACGGGATGTCCCAGGAGCAGAGCTAGCCTTGGAGGGAGGAGGCTGCTGGTCTTGAAATCCCCGTGCGCTGCTTCCACTGGTGACTTTGGCCCCGGGCAGATACTTGGTGTAGGAAGGAGCCATTTAATGCCCTGGCCTGGCTCTCCTCTGCCTTTCTCTGGTGTGAATTGGGAGTCAGCAGAGGCCAGCCCGGATCAGAATGCCCCTCCCCGCTCCAGGGCAGGACTGGCACCAGGGTGCGGGGGAGGCTGGATTCTGCGGGTGGTCTGTCTCGTGGTCGGTGTGTTTCCCCTCTTCCGTTGGCGAATGGAGAACGGCTGATAAAGGCGCATGAGTCAGTGCGGCCCTGGCTGGGTATCTGACCCCCCCCCAGGCCTGGGGACGCGTGGAAGGGAGGCGGAGGTTCCCTCAGACGCGCTCTGCTGCCGCAGACCCCCGCTGCAGTGGGCCTGTAGCACCCACTCCCCTGCTCCACTTCAGGGTTGGCTCCAGGGCCCGTCTCCTCTCACACTGGGGTTCTGACACCGGTGGGGCACACAGAGCGACTCCTGACCGACCCCAGAGGGAGCGAGAGGCGAACCGGGGCCCCAAGTTTGTGTTTTACCTGCGGGCTGCGCGCCCTGTTGCTGTGCGAGTGAATTCAGGGCTGGTGAAAGGGGGTGAGCGACCAGGCTGTGATCCGGACGGCCCCAGTGGGGCAGGAGGAGGGGGTCAGAGAATCGAAGGGGAAGGCAGCGCCGGTCTGCAGGCTGCTCTAGTCCCTTCTGGGCTCCCTGCTCGACAGCGCATCGGGGCCCAGACACTCTGATGTGGGTCAGTGTCCTCGCCACTCTGCACGGGGGTTAACTGAGGCCCGGAAAAGGTCTGCTCAAAAGCCGGCAGCAGTGATCTAACCACTAGAACCCACTCCCTTCCCAGGGACAGAACCCAGGAGGCCTGATTCTGCTCTGACCACTTGGGGTCTGGCTATGCTGCACACTAAGCCCAGGTATGAGGGAGCTGGGCTTGCGGTGTCCACACAGACCTTCCGATGGGCTCTGTGGCTTGAGCTGCATCCACACTGCAGGAGGACTGGGCCCAAGACCCAGCAGGACTCTGGTGCTGACGCACCCCTTCCACAGGGTCCAAGGACCCAAGTCCTGAGCGCTGACCCGAGTCAGACTGATTTGTGGATGGAAGAAACAGGGGCTTGGGCTCAGACCTGAATCAGAGGCCAGGCTTAGCGAGCAGTGTAGACAGACCCCTCCCAGGGCCAGAACCTCAGGAAGACTCCTGTGTGTGATCTAACCACTAGAACCCACACCCCTCCCAGAGCCAGGGATAAAGCCCAGGAGTCCTGGCCCTCAAGCCCCTGCTCTAGCACGCCGGGATGTAACCAGAGGCCAGCGCGAACGGGTTCTCATTGACCCCCTTCCTGGAAAACGGGCCAGCTGGGCCCTGTGAGTTCTGCCAGGCCATTGAATTTGCATCCCAGTGAGTACACCCTGCACATAACGTTACAGCGCCAGCTTCTCTGCTGGCATCCCTGCGCTGACGTCCGGGGAGAGGATTTGGCTCCTTTCTGAACCCTCCGTGCCTGGCATTCAGTGGAGTCAAACAGCCCCGGGCCTGATCCTGCCTTCAGTGATGTAAATCAGGAGCCACCCCACTGAAATGGGCGCATTTATACCGGCCCCAAAGCTGCCCGGGAGGGAGCGGAATAGGCCCAGCAGGTAGAATTCCCAGCAGTGACATGAGCTCACCCCGTTTGGCCCTCGGCCGTGCCCTGAGCGTTATATAACCAGCCCTCTCTGGCCCACAGGCTGGCATCTCACTGCACAGTCTCTCTTCCCCTCTGCTGCCTGACCCCGTGTGCGGATCCCTTCGGCCAGCTGAAATAGCAGCCGGGTTTGCACCCGGGCAAGCAAAAGGAGAAACCAGCCCCAGGAGTCTCGGCTCAAGGAACCTGAGTCATCCGCTCTCTCTTCCCCCAGGCCGCCCACGGTGTTCCTTCAAGGAAATGGAGCCCCGCCAGGGCACCTCTGGGCTCGCCGTCCTGCCAGGATTGCCTGTCTGGGGGTTGGCGGGGGCAGGGCGCTCTGAGCGTGGCGCAGGGGCTGGAGTCTGGGGCAGATGCAGGGGGTTCTTAGCGCCGGGTTTGCAATGAGCATCGGGGGTCAAATTCCCTGGCGTGTGCAGGGCGACTCGGGCCAGTCTGACCTCCCCGAGGGCTGGGAGCGGGCGGGTTGGAGAAGGGCGGGGGCAGCCGATGCAAATCTTGCACAGGGAGGAGTGCAAATCTTCCATTAAGGCAAGTCCCTGCGCTGTGCCCTGCTCCGAGAAAGCCTGGCTGCCACCCTGCTGCTGTGCGTGCCCCTTGCTGGAGACACCCGGGCGACGGAGCGAGGCCTTGATCCCAGCCCCTCCGGGCCACCGGTGGGAGCCACCCATCCTCCCTGGCGCTTGGAGCCGTGGAGAAGGCCCAGATCTGTTTTCCCCATCTGCCCCAGATCAGGTGCCAAGCCATGGGCTCTAAGCCCAGCCTCGAACCTGGAGCCAGCTCTAGAATTGTATGAGGTGGGATCCCAAAGCTGTTGGCCAGATACCACAAGGAGGGGCACATGGAGAGAGAGAAGCCAGCCCAACATGCAGTGGCAGTGTTGTCTAGTGGCTAGAGCACGAAATTGGGACACAGGAGAGGGGTCAGAAAGGCAGGATGGCCCAGAAACTTCACCACAGACTCACGGAGTGAGCAAGTCACTCGGTCTGTCTGTGCCTCAGTTTCCCTAATGGGGATAATAGCGTTGCCCTGCCTTACATGAGAATAAATATATTACAGACTGTGAGGTGCTCAATACTACAGTGAGGGGGTTCCAGAGACTGCAACAGAGACGGGGCTAGAACTGTCTAAGGTAACTCCCATCCCCTTCTGTGCCTCAGTTTCCCCTCCTACCCTGTGTCTCTTCAGCCTGTGAGCTCTTTAGGACAGGGACTGTCTCTCGCTGTGTCTGGGCAGCACCCGGCCCGATGGGGCCTTGATTTCAGCTGGGGCTTCTCAGTGTTCCCGTAATACCACTGCAGAGGGGTGTGTCGGGCCTGCTTTTGGGTGGATTCAGCGGCTCTTCCCTGAGGCCTGGTGCAGAGATTCACGTGCGCACCTCGAGCTGGGAGCCTGCGACGTGACTGAGGTGAGGTGGGCAGCAGTTTGGAACAATTTTCCTGTTCTCCCCCCTAGTCCCCATCCCGCCTCCATAGCATCAGAGAGATGGGCTCTGGCAGGGACGTTTCCTGCTCCGGCAAGCGGCGGATTCCTCCCTGCTCCGGGTGGAAGATTCAGCCGCGCCGAGCAGGTCGGGGCAGGACAGGCAATTCCAATCAGGCCCAGCCCAAGGCGCGTTCCTGCGCGGCAGCCGTGGCCGCAGGGCCCAGTCTGCACACAGGCAGGTTGGGGCCGGCCGCCTGCGCCAACTGATCGGGGGGTGGGAAGAGAAGGGCGGGTGTAGGGGGATTTCTCGCCCCCGCTGCCCATTTCCAGCAATGCACCCAGGCTCCTGTCTGCACCCTACACCTCCCGCACGTCCATCCACCTCCCACGTGCACCCCATCTGCATTGTCCCTGCGCCCGCCTTCTCCCCAGCCTTCCTCTGCTTCCATTCACATCTCAATGCATTCAGATTAAGGCCACTGTCGTTCCGAACGGGCCCATCCACCCAGGGGTTTAATGCCTTTTAACGAATCCCCTCTTTAAAGTCACGTCTTTTAGTTCATTCAGACAAATGTCGAGACCAGGCCTAATTCAGAGTAAGGGGCTCTTACTCTGGAATAAAAGTGTCCACCCGTGGAGTAGCTATTCCGCTTTGAATTCGCCCCCTGCCTTAATCTGAATTAATGTCCCTGTGTAGACAGAGCTGTCTGGGCACCTGGCCCTCTCTCCTGCCTCCAACACCCTGCTCCTCGCAGTCTGACCCCGCTGCATTCCAAGTACCATGGCTGAGAGTACCCTGTTTATGTGCAAGTCTTTTACCTGCCTCCCCCGCTCTCCTTCAGCGTGCCTGGCGGGTGCTGAGCTCCGTGGGCACCCGCAGGGAGGTGGGCTTTTGGTAGATGGTGCCTGTCCAGGCATGCGGCTGTTGGCCCGTCGGGGAGGGGGATCTGCGTGGCCTGTCGGGGAGCTGCTGGGTGGAAACCAACCTCCCCGGTGGAGCACGATGGCACCCGGCCCCATCAGCATCCTCTCCGGCCTGGGCAGCGGGATGCCCCTGAGCTGGCTCTGCAGAGACAGAGGTGACAGCAGGTCCATCTGGTACTTCTCTGATCTCTCCCCTCCCAACCCCTTTCAGAGCCAGACGCCTCCATGGGACGACTGTTGTTTCAGGCCTTGGCACGGGGCCCAAATCCCAGATAAACTCTCTGGTCGCTGGATTCCTGGAGCGCCCGGCACTTGCGCGCCTGTAAACAGCCACGTGCCTCCCTCTGATAGGGCCCCGGCTGGTCAAAGGAGCTGGGCGAGGGGCTGATGAACTTTTACGAGCTCTTTGGACGGGTTCTCCCCTGGACCCTTGAAGCTCGGCACGCTGCAAGTTGGTGGGCCCCTATTTTACTGGCTTCTGGAGCCGGGTGAGCGTAGCTGCAGGGGTGTTTGTTCCCAGGTCCGAGGCGAGTGTGAGGTTCCCAGCTGTGTGTTGCACGTGCATCTTGTGTTTGCGCGCAGTGTGGCTCCATGCGTGTGTGCATTGCTGCCTTGGAGTGTGGGTACACGTGGGTGCTTGTGTTTGCACACACATATCCACAGGCACATCTGTCTGTGCAAATGTGCCCATGTTGGCGTGCCTTGACACGGACGTTCTGCGTGCTTGTGCAAACCAAGTGGGCTTCATGCATGTGGAGGCGTGTATATTAACATGTCCAGGCATGTAATGGCTCTTTGGTGCAGTAGCAAGGCCCAGTGCTTCGAGCACTAGCCCAGAACTTGGGAGACCTGGGTGCCCACTCTGCCACCTTGTGTCCCATGCCTCGGTTTCCCATCTGTACAAACAGGAAAAGAGCCCTCCCTTGTCTCCCAGGGTTGTGAGGATAAATACGGTAATGGGGAATATATACATACATACGACCGATGCACATGGCTACACACGTTCGGGTCGGACCCAAACAAGCAACTCTGGCTGTTGGCTTGATCCGACGTGGTCCTGCTCCCTTGTGGCCTACGATGGGCCCCTTCTGACAGCCCGTGTTGACTCTTCTCTCCTCTGAGCGTGTTGAAGGCCTGGTGGCCTTGGCTGTGCTGGGCTGTTCCTGCTCTTCCCTTATAGTCCAGCGGCATCGTCGCTTAGGGGCAAAGAGACTGGAGTGTCCTTTCCCAAGGCTCCAACCCTGAGCCTGTTTGGTCCCGTCTATCTAGACCACGGGCAAGACTCTCTTCTCCGAGTGGCCCATGCTGAATGTCGGTTAATGAGGCGGCAGATGAATGAGATTGTTCCTGGCTTGCCCTGGTTAGCAGCACAGGTTCCCTGCTTGCCCACCCGCTTCGAGCCGCATCACATGGAGGCTCTGGGGCCATCCCTGCGATCAGACAAGACGTTTGGAGCAAGCAGTAGAGGCGTGTCACCCGAGCGGGTGTGGGGCAACACTGGGCCAGCCGGGCTGGGGAAGGGGCTGCCCTTTTATCAGAGCTAAGTGGGTCACCCCAAAGCTCCCCGGTACCGTGGGCCGAATGAGGAACCGCAGCTGGGCGTGGTGATGAAGTGGGTCTTTGTGCCATCCGGTATGTCGGGTGTCAGGGGCTGCATGTCAGATTAGCATGGTGTCCTATTTTTTCCTGTACTGGGTCACACCAGGGCACCTGGCCAGCTGCGGGACGCTGTCCCTGGTGAGGGCGGGCAGGAGTTCTCCCTGAGTGCAAGGATCTCTCTGGGGGAATCTTCTAACGCATTCCTGTGCTATAAAGGATCCCCTAAACCCTCTCGAACCTCTCTAGAGGTGACCGATTCTCCCCAACCCATTTGGGTCTAGCGACTCTAGGTCTGGGGCCTGTGCCTGTCACCGCAGGATATGGGCACCAGCTCGTTTGGGGGCAGGAAAAGCCATTGGCTACGAAGCCCTTTTGCTTTGCCAATTCCGGCAAAAATGGGGCCCATCAATTCCCCACTGCCTGCAGCTGCCCCGGACTCTAGCCAAGGTGGGTGGTGCAGATTAGATGAGATTCGCCAGGCTCAGAACCGGAACTAAAACGCCATCCTTCGAGAAGACAAGTCCCGTGGTGCTGAATTGGACACACGGATTGGATTTGCTGAATTGGCAGACAGCGTCTTCTGAGGCTACCGCGTGGGAATCCTGAGTGTCAAAATCCCCAGGGTGCTCTCAGCCTGGCATTCACACTGGCGTGGCCCTCTCTACACTAGCACTTCGACTATTGTCCGCGCTGGCGCGGCTGCACCCGTGGCTGCCGGGGGGCACAACGTCGGCATGTGTGAGCAGAGCTGCCTGGATGTTCGGCTGCTGGGTGGGGACTGTGGCGGGCGGATGGGGAAATCTCCATGTAACCTGCAAACTCAGCAGAGCGATTCCGGGAAATCAATCTCGGGTCCTCTCCTGGCCCCCTTCCTGTGCCGCTTTTCCGTGGAGTCCCCTTTCCTAGCCTGCGCAAGCCGGCCGGTAAACACCAATTTGTGCGTTTGCGTCAGACAAACCCAGGGGGTCCTAATAATTACTCTGCAGCGCGTGCGCGGGAGGTCTGGGAAGAAGAGGCCAGCGTTCCCCTCGGCTAGTTACGCAGGCTAAAGTCATGGATTTAATTTTCCCTCTCCCCGCCCCTTCGCGCTCTCCTAAAAATGCCTGCTCTGTTTGGAGAAGAAGCAGCTCTCGCTCAGCTTTAGGTTTCTCTTAGATTCTGTCCCAAATCCTCCTCCTCCTCTTGGCCAGGCTCTGCTATCACCCCCTCTCTGGGGAGGGTCCCAAAGCTCTCGACAAACAGTGAATATAGCCCTCACAACCTCTGTGGGAAGTGGCCAGTATTGTTATCCCTGTTGTGCGGGATAACGGGGGCTCAGAGAGATGACTTGCTAGTGATTGTGAAGTCCCTGGCTCACAGTCCCTTGCTCTAGCCACTAGAAACCACTTCCTCTGAAGCTGGACTAGAACCCAAGTCTCGGTCCCCTGTTCTAGCTGCTAGATAACGCTTTCTCTGAGGCTGGCCCAAGTACTGCACCAGACTGCTCCCGGGATGTTGAATACCAAAGGGGTAGGAGGGAGCGAGAGTCTCTCTTCGCACTTCCACCCTCTCCTGGACTGCTGCTGCATACAACCGGTATGGGGGTGGAGGAATAGCCCCTCTAGGGCAGCTCTGTGTCCTGGTGACCTCTCTGCATTCCTGGGGGGCCTCGGTGCACCTATGGCCACATCTGCACAAACCCGGCACTGAAGGCGCTAACTTTCCGGTTAATCTATGCAATGAGCTGCGTCTATCTCTCACGCTCTAGGTCCAAGGTACGTGGCCATTCTCACTGGGCTTGGCTGGTTCCATCCCTTTGTCCTATCTCAGCCCTCGCTTTCAGAGTGTCACAGGTACCCCCGTAAGCCAGGCTCCCAGCGGCTGTGCTTTGCCTTCTCTCCGAGAGCTATGCACAGGGTGGTGTGATAAGTTACCACATGCATGTGAACGGCTGCCCCAGAGGTGCCCCTCAATCTTAGGGGGCCTTGTTGGCCAAAGTCCCTCCAACTCTTCTGCAAGGATTGGGGGCCCCTTGGGACAGAGGTTCCTGTCCATTTGCTGCATCCGAGAGCCCCACGTTTTAAACCAAAGGCCCTTGCGTTGGTTGAGTCTCTGGGAAGCCCAGTTTGAACAAAGCGATGGAAACTCCCCACGGGATGGAAATTCTCTGGAGTTCTCTATAATCGTAGGTCACACAGACACAGACACACACACACACTTCCTGAAGGAGCTCTTCGGGGGGAGTACAACACGGTCGTACACAAACCATTCATAACACAGTGGTCCCCAAGGATACTGCATGGATTGCGATGTTTGTCACACCTCCCGTCCTCTGGCATCGCTGCTCGTGTTCCTTATGCGATCACAAACGGGGCCTCTTTTGGTCCTGCCACCGCTCGCTGGCAGGAAGGCCCTTAGAGACACGCCGCCCTCCCGCCTCCTCCTTCCTGCCCGCCGCCTCCGCCCACAGCTGTTTTTCAAAGCGCCTCCGAAGGGCTGGATCCTCGGGTCTGTTGCAGGCAGAGCCTGGGGAGCATGGGGCTGCGGGGAAGATCAGCCAGCCGGGGGTTGAGGGCTGATCTTCGCCACTCCCCACCTGACCTGGAGGATGTGCATGGCTGGATTTGCACAAGAGCTCGGCATCTCTGGTCCGGGGCTAACCAGGACATCTGGCCTTGCGTGGCAGGTGCTGTGTCCTTGAAAACCTGCCCCTGAATGCACATGTGATTAGGGGGTGGGAGTGCGGTGAGGGTGGAAATCTGGGGTATAAAAGCCACTTCCACAAACTTTCCAGAGCTATTGTCTGTGGCTGGGATCTCGTGACACAAGTTTCTCCAGCCCACACAGTGCTAGCTCTTATGTAAAGCCCGGTTTCCTGCCACACTTCAAATTCCCGTCCCCCAGCATATGTAAAATCCGAGAGAGAGGCTAGTTTCTCACATAAAGAACAGCTGAGAGCGTCTCCTCAACCTGCCTGGGCCGTGCAAGCGCTGTGGCTATGTTTGCACACGCGTGTGCAGGTGCACGCACCAGAACCGTGGCCACAACGGACTTTGGACTCCGCACCACGGCTCCATCTCTTCCGAAACCTGATCTAAAGGGAGAAGCTCCATTCAGTAGCACTAGTAGACTGGTTCTAAGCCTGTGGGCCTCCAGCCACTAGCAGGCACCGTCTGTAATTGTATTCACATGTGTGTGTATTTAGGGTCTGTGACTTGATATTGTCCTTAGCCTGGTGTGATGATGCAATGGATCAGCCCAAAATTGCCTGCATTGTGGTGTCGTCACTTTTTGTCTCTTGGATGTAATGCAAAAATTCCTCCCGCCCCTTTCTCTTCCCTGCCGGCGAGGGGAGGAAGAATTAAAGGAAGCCTGTCTGAATCCCGAGGCCTGCTCCATACTGTGCCCAACCCTGTGCGCTGGTCTCTGCGAACAAGGCAGGGTGTGAAGCCGCTCTGCAAGCACTTGATTTGCATCGGACGTGTTGGTGGTGACCTGCTAACGAGCAATGTGACCAGGCCTCCAGGGAAGAGGGGTGCTGGCATGTCTGGGAATTGCTGGGGGGTGAATCAGGATGCCGGGGCTTATTCCTGCCTCTGCCACTAAATAACTTTGCACCCTTGGCAAGTCACTTCACTTCCCCGTGCCTTGGTTTCCAGATCTGTCCCGGGGGGGAGGGAGGCGATGAGCATGATCTACCTCGGGGGGAGGGGTGGGGGGGGTGTTCAGCTCGCTGGCTGAATGGCACCATAGAAATGCTAATAAGACTTTGGCACGGGGAAGGAGCCCAGCTCTCTGTGGGAAGCAAGCCCAGCTGCAGCCAGGTGTACAGGGCTGGTTTAGGGGACCAGAAACGGCCCCTGTGCTTGGGGAGCCTGGAATTAAGACAGTTTTAAGTCACCTTGGCCCTCCCCCTATTCTGGGGCCGTGCAAGGCCCTTCCCAGCCCTGCGAGGCTGCCCCAGCAGGTTCTCGCCCCCCATTGCAGTGAATTCCAGATAAACGCCCCTCAGGGGGCTGGGAGTGGGGCTGGCACAGAGCCCTTATGCCTGCCCCACACTAGCTGTGCCCAGGGTTTCTCAGGGAGCGGTTCCTGCCACTCTAGGTGGCATAGAGGGGTCTGAGTGCGAATCCCACAATGCGGCGCTGAAATCGACAGCTGCCTTTTCCTCTCCGACGCTTCGGCTGGGGCAGGAGGGGCCTGTGGCAAATGTAAAGGAGAGGTGACCCCTCCGCCCCGGCCCAGTCAGGAAGCGCACGGCCCAGCCGTGCCTGCAAACGCGCCCAAGGCTCCCTTTCAAGTCTGCTGCACTCGGGCAGAGGAAGTGACCTTT
Organism: Dermatemys mawii; assembly: GCA_007922305.1. NCBI lineage: Eukaryota > Metazoa > Chordata > Testudines > Dermatemydidae > Dermatemys > Dermatemys mawii. Next base: position 3,898,339 of record ML677399.1, on the reverse strand, counting down.
CCTGTTTTCCAGCGTGTAATCAAAACAGTCCCCCCCCACTCCCCGCCAGACCTGCGTGCGGCAGGGGCTGGTGTGACGCAGCAAAGGGCTCTTGCACATCCCCCGCTGCCTCTGGGAAACATTTTGGCTGATTAAGGCCTAGACTACAGCCCGTGTTTCCCAGTAGAACTGGGCTGGGGTGGGATTGTTTTACCGATATAAATACCCCCCTACAATCCGTAGGGCGGGCTCGGTTATACGGGTAAAAATAACCCTGCCACCAAGCTCTTATCCTGTTACTTTTCCATCTGAGGCTCTGTCTACGCTTAAACCACAACGGCACGGCTGCAGGGTTCCGGCACCTCAGTGTAGACGCAACCTACGCCGGTGGGATGTGTTCTCCCATCAGCATAAGCCATCCACTTCCCTGAGGCAGTAGCTAGGTCAGGGGTGGGCAAACTTTCTGGCCCGAGGGTGATGTCGGGGTTGCGAAACTGTACAGAAGTGTGGGTAGGGAAGACTGTGCTTCCCCAAAACAGTCTGGCCCCACCCTCTATCCAAGCTCCTCCCGCTTCCCGCCCCCTGACTCCCCATCTCAGAACTCCAGACCCATCCAGCCCAGCAGCAGAGCCAGAATAAACCCCTGGTCTGCTGAGTCCCGGGATACTGGGACTAAACTGTATGGATATAAGTACTAACTGCCTCCTTGCAAGGTGGAGGTGTTGTGTAGAGTTAACACACTACACGTTGTGTGTGCTGGCAAAGTCTGGCCCAGAATTGCTGGTTTGCCCTCAGGGTTCACCCACATAATAGTATCTATAGCTCTCCAGCATCGTTCTCTGCATTTTTATAGTTGGGGGAAACTGAGGCACAGACCTCCAAGGCCAGGAATAGAACCCAGATTTCCAGGCCAGGCTCGTATCCATTTGTCTGCCATTAGGCTACAGACACCAGCACCTGATAATCCAGCTGTGAGATTTGGGGTGTTGCACTAGACCTCTCAAGTCTTACTCCAGACTTCCTGGGATTGGCTGAGCTGGGGCAGTCCTCCCTGGGCGGTTCCAAAATCCCAGTTGGTGAGTGGGTGGAGACAGTCCCCCAGGCACAGGAGTCGGAGGCAGCCTGCACCAGGATGGGCCCGTGCTCCAGGGACAGCGCCCGACCCTCTTCTCGGAGCACTGGAAACCCCAGGGCCGTTCGGCCGTCACAAGCAGTGGAGCCCCTGCCTGGGGGAACGGTTCTGTTCTGAGCTCGGGGATCCAGAAAGTCTTTCCCAGATCTCCTAGGCTGTGAAAACCCCCTTCCTGCCCCCCCTCCCCACTTGCAGAGTCATGGATTGGAGTGTTGGGTTCTAGCCAGTAACCACATGAAAAACCCACTTTTCTCCCCCTGGCTGTCTGGCCCGCTGAACTGCCCTCTGCTTATTTGTTGTTCGGGCTCTGAGTCAGTGCCCAGAGCTCAGATGAAAATCTAGACTGATTTCCCCCTTCTCCTTTTCAGACTGAAGCTTTTTAACCACTAAGACCTGCCGGGAAGGGACAGGCTATTTATAGCCCCCTTTGTCGGGGTTTGTTTTGGTCTTTGCATGGCTGGATTGTCTTCCCCCGACAGATCCCCGGTGCAATGTCCTGTTCTTGCCTCTCACTGACACTAGTGTAAATCAGGTGATGTCTCGCACGCTGTGCAGAAGGACCGGTCCTCTAAGCAGAACCACACACTTCAACGTGGCTCTAGGGTGGCTGTAGGGAGATGTTGTCTCTTTGAAGCCATGGGTGGAGGGTCCCCCAAGCGTCCTGCAGGGCTAGACTCTGCTCCGGTTGAAATCCTTCAGCAAAACTCCCACTGACTCCAAGGGGAGCCGGCTCAGGACGAGGGCTGGTCGGACCCAGCTATTGCTCGCCCCTCGCTCTCTGAGCTGTATCTGCTTCCCTTAATGAGGCGAACCCCTTTTAATTCCTATCAATCCCTGCCAGAGCTGTGTGGGAGTGAGCCGGAATCTATCCCGACTCGCGCATCGTCTAACGGGTGGGGGACAGGACGTAGGCGGCGGAAGGAACCGGGCTGCAATTTCCCGCTCCTCGTGGCGATCCTAGTGTGGCAAACTTAACATCCTCCATGCCCCCCGAAAAACCCTTTAAGCCTTCAAGTGAAGCACCCTTGTTCTGCTGCTAATTTCCCCTCTGATCTTAGACCTGCCGCTTCCACTCCTCTCAGTCTATAAAAGGGATGATGGGAAGAACACTTGTCCCCTGGGCATGGTGAGATCCTTAAGCCAGGAGGCTCGGGGATGGGGGTGGGGGATATTGAGTCTCTAGGGACACACAAATACAGACACCCAGGCTGTTCTCTGCTAAGTCACTTTTCTAACCGCGAGCTAATCTCCGGCTGCTGAGTGTCATGTTCTTGGCCCCGGCCTGCGATCTCTGTGGGTTGTCACCCTGTTGTAACTCAGTCAAGTCCCCCTGCAGCCCCGTGCGAACAACCCCCGGCCGTCCCGCCGCCTGTCCCCCCGGTGCAGGAGCCGGGTCAGACCCCGGGTGTGGACAGTAGCTAGCGCAGGCTGAGCGAGCCTGGCCGGGAGGTAGAGAACCCCAAGGCTTATGGCCAGTAGCCTCCCCTTAGCGTCATCCCCGCTGTGCCTGGACAGAACGAGCGACCCTGCAAGAGTGGCCGACTCCGGGCCTGATCCTGAGCCGTGCCAAGCTCCTGCCGGGTGGGCCGTGCACACGACCCCCGGTCGAATGAGTTAAAGAGGCTCAGAACCTGGTCTCTGCTTTTAAGATCCTTCATGGTCTATCCTTGCTGACCTCTCCTCCCCTGCCACCACTCTGCCAGCACCACCACGTGCCAGACTTTTCCCGCCAGCGCCTCCCAGCTGCGTCTCACGCCACCCCCCTCCTTGGGCAAGGCTACGCCCTCGTTCTGCAAATTCCTCCTCTGCCATGAGGCTGCAAACAAACGCCACCCTGGTTAGCTGACATGCCCAGCCGCCGCTCAGCAGAGCTGGATCTCTGCTCCCAGATGGGGAGGAGCAGAGTTTGGTGGTGGTCCTTCGAGCGATCCCATTGGCTGGGAACGGCGAACCGCGGCCACTGGGAGCTGCGGGTGGCCATGCCTGCGGACGGTCAGCGTAAACAAACTGTCTCGCGGCCCGCCAGCAGATTACCCTGATGGGCCACCACTGTTCCATAGGTTGTGTGCTCCTTGGACAAAAGCAGTCTTTGCTGCACATGTTTGTACAGCACCTAGCACGATGGGGCTTCGATCTCGCCTGGAGTCTGTTGGAGCTCCTGTGATGTAAATAATGCCACAGCATCCGGTGTAGCACGATCAGGTTTGGAATGATTCAGCCAGCCAGACCTCAGACATGGCAGGGAAACTGCCAGCCCCGGTTCGGGTCCTATAGCAGGAAGCGGGAGGCCTTAGGGACTGGAGTGGTTTTAGGACACACCAGGAATCAGTCGACTGACACGCCAGGTTAATGCGCCGCAGGGACAATAACGAGAGGCGATTGGTCTGAAAAACCTCCCCCTGCAGAGCAGACCTCATAGGACCGGAAACACTTTCGTCACCGATGTGAGAGAGAGAGAGAAAATAAAATGCAGCCCCGTTCCACTCCACTGACAGCAACTTCCTGTTATCTCACTGGACAGCCGCTTTCAAAGTGGGAGGCCTTGTCTCTTCCCCGCATCTTTCTCTAGGGGGAACTTGCGCTTGCCTTGCTGGTGAAGGAAGGAGCGCAAAAAAAAATAAAATGGCCTTTTGAGAATGTGGTGTTGCACAAGAATAATCCCATTACGATAGGGAGCTGCTTTGTCTGGCAGTTTGTGTATTTGTTTAATGAATTTAAAGGTGACCTGCAGAGGGAGGGGAGGAGCGGAACTTGGATCCTTCTAGGCCTTGTCTACTCTGGTTAGCCGGTAGGGATTTACCAAGAATAAATCACACCAAACCAGCTGGATTTCCTTATCTGACAAGTAAAACAATGAACGCTTGTGGCACCTTAGAGACTTAGGTAACTTGTTTGATGGCTAGGGGAACGTGGCGGACATAATATACCGGCACTTTAGACACAGCCCCACGTGACATTCTCGTAAGTAAACTGGAGAAAGATGGACCATTAAGTGGATACGTTATTGGGTAAACGATCGCAAACAAAGAGGAGCTATTAATGGAATGAGGTCACATTGGAATGAGGTCTCAGGGGTTCCATGGGAATCTGTTCTGGGTCTGGTGTTTAACATCTTTATTCGTGACCTGGATGTAAGAGTAGAGAACAGACTGATCAGAGCTGCAGGGGTGGGGGGGGCAGTTGCAAACCCCTTGGAGGACGGAGCTAAAATTCAGAGGGATCTTGCTAAATTGGAGAACGGGGCTATAGACAACAAAATGAAATTCAGCCATGAGCAATGGAAGGGTCCTGCTTCTCAGCACTGGTGCTGCCAAGCCAGTTTCTCCCCGCAGGCTACATTTGTGCAGTTGGTTTCTCTTCCCTTACATTAGAGAAGAGAAACCGAGTGCACAATAGAGAGTAGGGGGATCACTGGCGTGGCGGCAGCGCTGCGGAGAAGGATCTGGGAGTTGTGGTGGGTCACATCCGCCACGGGAGCTGTCAGTGCGATGCTGTTGCAAAAAAAAAAACCACAAATGCTATTTTGAGTTGCATCGAGAGGCAATTCCCAGGAGGCGATAGCACCGCTCTACATAGCACTGGTTAGGGCTCTGCTGGAGTAGTGTGTCCAATTCTGGTCATCCATGTGGAGACCCTAGGAAGGATCCAGAGGTGAGCGACAAAGGAAATCCAAGGGATGGAATGCAAGCGCCATCTGAGCAAAGGCTGAAGGAACTGGGGATGTTTAGTTTGGAAAAAGAGGAGGTTAAGGTGGGAGGGGGACGTGGTAGCAATCTTCAAATACTTGCCATAAAAAAGATGGAGGAAAAAGTGTTCCCTCTTGCCACAGAGCGCAGGACAAGAGGCCGTGGGTTCAAACTACAGCATGGCAGATTTAATCTAAATCTCAGGAAAAACTTCCTAACTGTAAGCACAGTAGGACAATGGAACAGACTGGCCTAGGGAGCTGTAAAAGCTCCTTTGCTGGAGGTTTTCAAGAGGCTGGATGGTTTATTCCCAACAAATCCTGCATCGTGGCAGAGGCTTAGATTAGATGATCCTTGGGGTCCCTTCTAACCCTCTGATTCTATGAAAATATCTTTCCGCGCCCCCTCCATTTAAGGACTGAGGAAACCATCCACTTCTGTAGATCCTCCCATGTTAAAACAGTCGCAGCTCGGTTTCCTTATGTCCCCGTTCGCATCTATGGGAGGCGGCTCCCCAGCCAGACTACATCTCCCATGATGCACCCTGGTGATGGCAGATGTAGTCCTACCAGGGTGCCTCGCCTTTAAGAGAAGAATGGGAGCCCGAGTTAACGGCACTACGACTCCCAGCAGACACTGCGGCAGCATTTCAGAATTGACAGATTTTGTTTTTCAGCCAAAAAAAAAAAAAAGCAAATACTTCTGTGGAAAAAGTTGATGAAAACAAATTGGGGTTGGGGGGGAGGGGGAGATCCGAAGTTTCCACGGTGGGTGGGAATACCTGCTTTCTGACCACATCTAATCCAGATTAAACTCCACTGCTGCATGTCACCAGGGGTGTTCTGAATAGGACATGCTACCACCACTCAGGCTACAAAGGCAAATGGGGTCTCAGGTGGTTTATTAAACAATAAATCCCCTTTGATATTGTGCCTCCCTCCCACCCCAAAGTGGTTTATAAATGAGCCATACAGACATTGCTTCTCCTGTCCCTGAAATGCAGCCACCTCTGGGGCTGAAAGCCACATGGTATCTGTTTAGCAGCCGCCCAGCACAAGTTTAGCACTGGATTTTCTCTGGTTGAAATCAGTGAGGGTGGGAAACAAACCCTAGTTAACCAAATTGCAATCTTGTCCATCTGACTCTTGTGAGGAGCATCGTGAGTTGGATCTTTCATGACCCGGAATGGCCAGGCCTCTGTTTGATGTCTCGATTCAACAGCTGCTGGATCCAGGGCGTCAGATTCAGTCCATGGTTATTTCAGTTGCATGACTTGCTTTTCTGTGACGGCTACTCCTGTTCTGACATGTTCCTGCTCTCACTGCTGAGGATTAGAGTCAGCCACACGGAGTAGCTAGTGCTGATCATGTTCCCCTTTTTTTTCCTTTTTCTTATTGAATCAAACATTTGAGTCAAAGCAAAAAGTCAGTGGATTTTCAGGGGAGTTGCGGGCGCCGTGCGGAATGGCAGTGCGGTCCAGTGGTTAGCGCACGGGATTCAGAAGATCTGGGTCCTGTCCTGGGCTCTTCTGTGTGACCTTAAGCAAGTCCCTTGCAGTTTGCGTGCCTCCATTTCCCCATCTCTAAAATGGGCGCAGTGATATTTGCCTGCCCTTGCAAAGCGCTTTGAGCTCTCTGGATGGAAAGTGTTGAATGAGAGCCAGGTGTGCTTGGAACATTGCATTGTTTTTCCATGTATCCATCAGCTCTCTGGAGATGTGGTGAATGCCCCACAACCCTGGTAGCTGTTTGCCATTCTTGTGTTTTCTTGGGTCAGCTGATTGCTGCAGGGGTCAGACGGGATCTTCCTCTACCCCTGTAACGATGATCTCGTCTATTTCTATGGGATCATTCATCATGTGTACATGCAGCCACCTCTGGGGTGGAGGGCAGCAATTGACAGGTGCAACTGGAGGGAGAGGAGGAATTCTGGCCAAGGAAAATAGGGCAGATCCCTACTTTGAACGCCCTGAGATCTTTAACGTTCGCGTCCAGCGAGGCGGGATTTGGGGCGGGTGGTGAGGTTTTTCTCACAAGCAATAAACTGTAAGGAACCTTTCTGTAGCTATGAGAGAGAGAGAGAAAGGGCGGCTGTAACTGATGGATGAAGGCCTCTAGAGCATGTGTCTCGTCTTAGGGGCCCACCCCACTGGCCAGGTGCAGCGTGGGCATTTTGTCCGTCGCTGACGGCTTGCGGATCCCGGGCAGCGGTGCCTGCCTGGCCCGTTTCCTCGCTGCACCGCCCGCTTGGGCCGGGACGCCTCAGCAGTTGCAGCGACGCTGCTCCCGGCTCCCCGAGGTCCTGCCCTGAATAACTCCGCACCGGAGAGCTTGGAACCGCGGGCTGCTCTTTAATCCTCACCCACGCCGCAGCGGAGCGGCGCTGACTCGTCCCGCTGGGCCAGGGGGTGGGGGTGGGGGGGAGTTCCCCGGATCTGAACAGGGACCGGGCCTCTCCTGAGGCCTTGGGATGGGAAGCCGTGACCCTCCCTGAGCCAGCATGGCTCCGGGACAAGCGGTCAGCATATCAGAACGGAGGAGCTGGGCTGTTTGGCTTCAACCACTAACACAGGGCGTGTTCCCCGTGCGGGCTAGCGCAGGGGCCTCCGACTCGCTCGGTGGCTAGGGCCATGTTACCCGCCGTGCTGCGGCCCGGACAGGGAGTCGGGCTCACCGGGAAGAGGGCAGATGTGCAGACCTGTCAGAGAAACAGGAGCACGTGCCTCCAGGGCCAGCAGAGCTAAAGAGCCTATTGAAAGACCTTGTTGTCAATGAAGTAAAGGCATTTGTGAGCCCTCCCTTCGTCTCTCCATTCATGTGCCCCTCTGGGCATCACCCGCTCCCCGGCCCCCAATTCCACCCCACCCCGTGCTGCTCTAAGGAGGAGGGGCTGGGAGGCAACCCGTCCAGGACATTGTCAGCAGGACTCCTGGGTTCTATTCCTGGCTCTCCCGCTGTGACCATGAGCAAGTCCCTTCCCTCTCTGTGCCTCAGATTTCCTCCCCTGATATAGGGAGAATCGTCCTTCCCTGCTAGGCAGAGCCCTGACCTGGCAGGAGGTGCCAGAGTGTGCCCTAGGCCGTCAAAAGCCTCACAGTTCACAGCTTTAACTGGGGCCCTTCCCTGTCTCCTCTTGGCCCCTACCCCTGGGAAAGAGTAGGGCTGCCTATTCCAGCCCAGCACGGCCCCTCCTGGCACAGGCTCCCACCGACGTATCCGCCGATCTTTCCTCCCGGTCCTTTGGGCGTATTGGAGGAGGTTTTAAAATGGCCCGAGCTGGGAGCCAAGCAAAAGTTCAAGGGGAACTCGCCGACACGGTGTTTAGAGCTTTGAGTTGCAGCTGCCGCCCGGGAAGTGGGTTGCGGCTGTGTCTGGGGAGAACTGCAGCCCCACCCAGAGCTGCTGAGATGCCGACCCGGCCCCTCCTCGCAAGGCAAAGCGGAAGAGGCTTGGCCGAGCTGAGCGGTGTTGGAGGATGTCGGTTGCTGAGGATCTGGCTGTTGGGAGCCCGCGGGGGTCGTGAATCCCGGGCACAGCAGATGTTTCTAGGGTATTTGATGGGGTGTGTTATTTCTGAGAGCCGGGCTTGCCTCTTCGGCAGGATGTGGGGACTTGGGGGTTTCAGCCCCACAGCGAGCGCCTGCCGATGCTCGGGGCTTCAGGAAGTGCAGTACTGAAGCCCAGCCCTACAGGAGGCACCTGCCGGGGATCAGAAGTCCCTAGACCTCCCCACCACCACCCACGTGGGGCAGAAGCTCTGAGCTCCTCAGTCTCGTAGGTGGAGAATGGGGGGTCGCCGCGAGCTGCACTTTAACTATAAAAGAGCCACAAGTGGCCTGTGAACTGCAGTTGGTCACCCCTGAGATAGACCATAAGACTTCATTCTTGGAGCATGTCTTTTAGGAAATGCATTGAAACACTCCCCAGGCTGCAACCAAAACGAGCAGAGTTCAGTGACTAGTAATGCTGCATTTCTAGGATGACCTTTTTTTGTGCACGGCACTCAAGGTGCATGTGGCACGCATTTTACAGATGAGGGAAACTGAGGCCCAGATCAGGGAAAGTGACTTGCCCCGAAGTCCATGCAGCAAGTCAGTGGCAGAACTGGGAATGGAATCCAGACTTTCAGGCATCCCCATTCTCCAACCACTAGACCACACTTCCCACAAGTGATGTGGGAATAGAATCCAGGAGTCCTGACCCCCACGCGCCTGCTCAGCACACAGCACTTGTCATAGCCAGATACTGTCACGGGTCCGTCTAGTCTGGATCCTGCCTCCTGCTGTGACCAATTCCTACTGGAATTCCAAAAGCTAAAAAATTGTGCAATGCTCTCCCATGGGGTGAGAGGCTTCCTTCCTGACCCCTGCCGCTTGTGCCCTGAAGCATGAGATCTGTTAATCAGATGTATTGTTTAACTGACCATCAGCACAACCTCTGGACCAACAGCTACTCTGGCTGGCATGAGGGAAGTCACATGATGCACAGCCTTGTAACTCAGGGGCCCTTTGTGGTGTTCTGAGATGGCTGGAGTCCTCTGGGCACAGGGGTAATTCCAGCTTGTCTGCTTGGGCTGACTCATGAGTCATTCTCTTCTCTGCCATGGTGCCCTGGCTGAAGGAGACACTGTAACCCAGCCGTGGGATGCACACAGGGTGAGGGGTATTTGGAAAGGAGGTGTGCCCCACAGACTACCTGTGCTCCAATGCATCCTGCTAAGTCTCCTAACCAAATCTCTCCTCTCTGGGTAGGTGCGGCCAGTGCAGGCTTTGAGCTGGGCGACCTGCACGGTGACACACGGCCCCGAGAGCTGAAGGGGAAAGTGACCTTCCCCTGCTTCCTTTGGGATTTCCTACCGGAGACCAACGACACCTGCTCCATGGAGTGACTCGGAGCTGGGCCTGGGCTGCCATTTCTCTTGGGTGTGAACCCTCTCCGTTCAAGGGGGAGTGAAGCCGAGGGCCGGGGAGCCTTGACCACATCTGGGAGCAGAGCGCCCCAAAGAAAAAAGGGAAAAACTGGAAACCTCTGCAAATATGAGTGACTTTTGGCACAAGCTGGGCTGCTGCGTAGTAGAGAAACCACAACCGGTAAGTCGTTTCCATGGAAACGTGTCCCCTTTTGATGCCATCAGTATGGGACGGGGTGGAAGGGAGGTAGAATGCAACATGGCCACATGGGGTTTGCCCCACCAGCTCTGCCTATTGCTCCGTGTAGTCTGATACCCTGCCTTCGTCCCAACTCCTGCCCTACCGGATCGGTTCATTGTTTCACCTAATCTGCCAGCCCCAGAGGAGGACCTCTGTCAGCTCACCCTGTTGTCACGGTTACAGATCTAGCTGCATCTTGGAGTGCAAACCCCACCTCCCCGGTGTCTGGGCTCTCCTGGGCTGGAGTTCTGCCGGTCTTCACCCTTAGCCCTTGTCTACACTAGAAATGCTACGTGGAGTGCAGAGACTTACTACGGTGACAGAAACTGTAGTGACCTCACTGTAGCAAATCCACCTCTCGGAGAGGCGGATTAATTCTTCCATCGATTCGAGCTGCGTAAACACCGGGGATTAGGTCAGTTTAGCTACGGCGCTCGGGGACATGAATTTTAAAAATTCAGATGAACTTTCCTGAGTATCCCCATGTAAACGAGGTCTTAGACTGGGCTCTAGGCTACAACATCTGTGCTTAGCCAGTGGGGCTGAGGGAGCTTGAACAGCTCCCTTCAGAAGTCTGGGACCAAAGCGTTGGTGGTTTTTAGCAGTAGGAACAAAGCATAAGAGAGGGAAGGGTTGTGAAAGAGGCTACAAGTGTCCCTGATGGTAAATAAAGCAGCTGTAGCTTCTTCAAATTGCCCCCCCGCCCCATAAGTACCTGTGTCTAAGGAGTGGTCTACAGTGAAATGTTAAGTCGCTCAGGGTGTGAAAAATCCACCCCCAAGGGACACAGTTAACCCGACCTAACTGCCAGTGTAGTCACTGCTTCCATGCTGCAACCTCTCGGGGAGGTGGATTAACCGCAGCGATAGAATCCCTCTTCTTGAAGTAGGCAGTGTTTTACGTTGAACTGCAACAGTGGTGCACTTTGTAGGTTGGTTGGTGCCAAAGATGAAATCATCAAGTGAACAGATCTGCCATTGTCTCTTAACAACTCTTAAGTGTTTGCTGAGCGGGGGCTATCTAGAGCCATTCTTTGCCTTCCTGCTTGTTTCCCCCTTGAATTAAACCAATATATTCATACAGTAACGTCCCATCAGGTCAACACGCAAGTATTCATTGATTCCAGAGCAGCTCCAAATCCATATCACCCTGTCTCCTGCATTCTGGATCAGACTACTGAGCCATCTAACACTGAAATCTGCTGCCTCTGCAGAAAGAGGCATGGGAGAAACACCCCCCTCCCCCACGTTATGCTCAGCCAATGGTGCTGATCTGCAGGAGAGAGATTCCTTCCTGGCCCCTGTTCCATTCAGCCCTGAAGCATGAGACTTGGTTGCTCTTATTTTAGGCAGCAAAGCTACAAAAATCTTTACTGGCCACCCCATTGCACGGTCTCATTTGTAAAGAGGGGCTCAGTTCAGAGAAGCAGTTTCCCAAATGAGGCATCGTGCTGCCCCTTATTTCTTGGTGACGCCAGTTCAGAACTGCTCAGTGTAGAAGTAAAACACAGGCAGCCCTGTCAGCTGGGAACCGGAGGGGTGAGCGGTGCCAGCCGAATACCAGTCTGCGAAGCTGCATTGGTCTTGGCACCGAAGGCCCCTTGGCGATAAGAGCAATATTCCCCTCCCGCGGAGCAGAGCGCAGAGACAGGAATCCGCTGGCACTTGCTGCCAACTTCCAAAGCCTTCATTAATTCACTAGCTTGTTTGGGCCTTTCTTTCCCTGGGCTGGAATGTGCTTAACCCCTGGCGTGCCCAGCCTGGGGCACGGTCGCTGCTGGGTGCGTTCCCTCCTCTGCAGGTACGTGGGGGATGTGCCGACAGGATGCCTCCTAGGCTGCATTTGGAGGTTGCACCAAGGTCTGACCTCCGAGAGTTATTGTGTGCGGCTCCCTGTTACTGCTGCGGTGCCACACTCTCCTTTCTGCTCTGCTGGCAGCCATCTGTGCCTTGCCCCCCTCCCCGACAGTTCTCATAGAAATCTAAAAATAATCTTCTGCCCTGACATGTGAACAGAAACTTGCAAGCTGGTTCCCTCTGGGCTGCTTGGAGTATCGGCATTAACCCTTTCGAGCAGGAGTTTGGGTTTTGATTTGATCAGCTTCCTCTTCCTCCCCCGGACACGCTATCCCCGTTCCTCTGCCCCATCCACCTTCCTCCCAGGCACCAAGAGAGGGGCTGGTGTAAACCCCCATATGGCACTTGGCCCTCCAGCCAGTTCATCAAGTAGGCCACCCCTTCCGGGGTTACAAATTCCAACATGGCCGCTGTCCCACTGCCGTCCCCAGCCAGCTCTCAGCCCCAGCTCGAAGCTCTGCACCAAAATCCCAGTGGTTGGTGAGGAACCTGGCCCCCGCCCCCACAGCAGACTCCAATCCAGGGACCCTATCAACCAACAACCCAGGTCCTCAGGCCCCTTTTGCTGTTTCCCTGGGCTTCCCCCTACCAGGCTCCCTATCCTCTCCTTCCGCGTTTCTTGTCTTGCTCTTCTTTCATGGCAAACCAGGCTTGACTGGTCAGTCTATAGTTGTCACCAGCTCTCATGTTTAAGTACCCAGTAGTTTATATTCTCTCATTCTGCCCCATGTCTATCAGTTAATGTAGCAACACCGTTCTACATAACATAATGTCACATTTGTAACCTTAAGCCATTTGAATTCCTCAGAGCTTTCCCCTTGCTTTATCAAAGCCCTTACATCTCCAGGAAAGGCAATCCATTGTTCCTCCTGCGTACACGTAGTCCACCTTTGTGTTTATTGAGCCGAAAAAGATTGGCATTCAGACCACAGGGACCAATTAATACTCCACAAAAAATCATTTTGTTTTCCCCATCCGGGCCCTAAGGTAGGTCATTATCCTCAACTCGAGGGCACAATCCAAAAAATCTTTTTCCTTTGGGTTTTTTTTTAATTGATCCAATTTTTTTGCGTTCCCCTCTCAAATGTTGCTGAACTAAGCTTTTAAATTCCTGTCTGCTGGAGACAAGATGTGGGTGAGGTAATATCTTTTATTGGAGCAACTTCTGTTGAAGAGCTCGGTGTGGATAAAAAGCTCGTCTCTCTCTTTCACCCCACATTAGAAGATATTACTTCACCCACCTTGTCTCTGTAATAACCTGCGCTGACATCGCTCAAACACACCAAAGGGCTTTTCTGTATCAAGCCTTCCATTTCTTACAGTGCTTTTAGCTGCTTTGCTTGCCATTTCATTCCCTGTTAGCTTGGATCCCAGTGCAGAGGGTGACAGGACAGTTCTGATTTTTGGGGCTTTTTCTTATATAGTCTCCTATTACCTGTCTGGATTTTCTCACGCTTGCTTTGTGGTCACCCTCCCAGCGCATATCAAGCTAACGCTACATTCATCCCCCATCTGTTCCAGTTCTGTTATGCGAACTAGCATTTCATTGATTTTAAATCACTTCTACCGATGGAGGCGCCCCTTTTTATTATGCTATATTGGGTCAGAAAAGATGACTGGCTGCCGTTGCTGGTTATACATCACAGATCCAGCTTAATGCTAGCATTGTTGCTACTAGTTTGACTGGCATGACGGCTACAGAATCGGCTAATCTTTTAGATGCACTAATTCCTGACTTTGGGTACACAATAAGCTGTTTCCTACTCTTCCTGTTTTGTTTTGTTTTTTGTTTTTTGTTTTTTGAACCTATCTGTATATATTTAACAAAAACGACTCCACTTTTCATCTGTAAACTAGTACACTTAATTTTTTTATACCTGTTGTCTCCTATTTACCCTTCAAATAAATCTAAATCCACATTTGGATGTGTGGTTTTTCCATCCATAACTAATTTTCCCATGGCTAAAAATTTTCACTTTGTTTAGCTTTTCCTTGTCTTTCAACTCCTGCATCCACGTTTTGACTGGACAGCAGGTGGAGGTCTAACGTTATGAGTGCTTTAGTTCGCCTTCTGAAATCCAACAATCCTCATAAACTTGTTTGCTGTGTTTCATCCCTGCAGTCCCCATTCACTTGGCCCGGAAAGTTCGATCCAGGAGTCTCATTCGTGGTGGAACTGGCAGTTCACTAGCAACTGTCTGTAGCACCCCTATGGGTGTTGTAATAAATGCACCACACACCACTCGTAGTCCCTGTGTGTGTATTAAATCTAATTTATCAAGTTCTGCTTTGATGCTTACCCAAGAGCTTGGCGGCCAAAGTGGAGAGATAACTGGTCTGATTTAAGGCTCCGTATGCCGTCAGCTGTATTTTCTTATCCACCCCCAAATTAGTCCCAACAAGACTTTTTAAGCATGTTGATCCTTCCTTTGCATTTATCTTTAGCAATCTGATCTTTCCAAAGTAATCTAGTATCAAATATACCCCTAGAAATCGAAACCTATTAACTCGATCTACTTGTTCTCCACACAGACCCAGTTTACATTCCTTTGTAGCTTTCCTCTTTGTGAAGAACAATCCTTTTGTTTTACACTGGAGAACTCGAAACCCACACGCATTTCTCCAGGCTGAAGTCTCTCGGGGTGCTTTGTCGAGTCTCTTTCCGGCTACCTCGGCATTCCTGCTCCTAACTCCTCCAGCTCAGTCCCCTGAAAATAGAGGGACACCAGCACTTATTTAATATTGGGATAGAGCTTCAAAACAGATAATGCGGGGCTGATGGCACTTCCCTGTGGTGTACTATTGTTAAAATGATATTCGACTTAACTTTCCCATCTCTGACCTGCGTGGTCCATTTACTCGGAAATTCACGCATTCTTCCCTTTATCCCCACTGCACCTACTTTGTGAAGTCAGCCCCTTTCTGTTCTCAGCTTCTTGGCTTTACAATACTGGTCCAACCCTTCCCCTGCTGGGTTTCTAGCTCAGTTCACCCAGGCCCGTTTCTCTCTCAGGTGAGGCCAGATGACTTAATTAGCCTCGTGGGCCCTCATTTGTGGCTGACATGGGCTGCACGTCTCATGGTAGCTTAGCTCTGTTGAAGTTAGGGGAGGAAAGTCTGTTTGTTAGAGCTGGTCAGAAAATGGGAAAGTCTGGCATTTTGAAACCTTCTTTTGTCCCGAATGAGAACAGAGAGTCCCAATTTCAAACTTTGCTGCACAATGACATTTTGAAGATGTTTCAGAAACCTCAAAACAACCTTACTGACGTGTTCTTTTTGGACTCTCATCCTGCTTTTTCATTTCATCCGTAATATCCCCTCTAAATTAGATGTTCCAATGACGTCCCATCAATTTTCAACAAAATCAAGGCATTCCCTGACATGTTCTGATCTTGTTGAATCAGCGTTTTTTGATGGCAAAACATTTTGGGCTAGCTCTGCCATTTATGGCCGCTGAGAGCGGAACAATGGTCCAGCCAGGCCAGTCCTGTCTCTGACCGTAGCTGATGCCGAATGTTTCACAGCATAATGTAAAATGTCCCTAATGCAAGCAACGCCTTGTATTCTGCAATTTGGATACCCTGAGCTGACAGGGGAGCCTGGCCAAAGGATTAGATCGGGAACGGGCTGCTTCCAACCTGGGCATCCCAATTCTGCCGCTGCAACGCCTCTGCACTCAGCATCCATTCTCCCGCTTCCTGTTGAAAGGACAGTGTATTTTGAAATATTTCCTGACAGTTACAGCCTGGGTTCTTGGCTTCAAAGTGCTGGTCTCTACAGCTAGCGGGCCTTGTGGCCAGACATCCTGTCACAACTTACCCGGAGAGTGGCGGGGGGGAGGGAGGGGCAGGGAGTTGAAGTCACTGTTTGCTGCCTGACAGAGGCAGAGAAGTGAAGGCCGCAGATCTGATGCGGGGATCTCAGGCCCTGTTGGGAACTGAGCGCGGTTAGGTGCAAGCATAGACGTAGCCACATCGTGTTGACAAGCTGTGGTTAGATCTGTCTCTCACCCATCACTGGAGTGTCTAGTGCTTGGAAGTCCCCCTCCCTCTTCAGAGCAATTAGGTTTACTTACCCTATTTGAATGGTGGGGGTATTCCCCGCCTCACCTCCCTCACCACCCCACACCTGCCTTCGTTCTACAATAGTCATAATCTCAAGCCCACTCCCATGTTGTGGGTTGGGAAGTTCAGCTACTACGACCAGTCTTGGGCTGGAGGTAGGGCAGAAAGGTTTGTTCACTGCTGCTGTCTTAGCTTCTGCCCTGGGGTATCTTAAAATCCTTTGCTATCTTCTCGGATAGGGTTCGGGTTCTGACTCTCCAGCTGGAATGCGTCTCCCTCGCCTTGTGATTGCCCACAATCCGTAGGAAGTACCCAAGCCAGATCGGACCCACGGCCTAACTGGCCTGCCTTTGGCAGTAGCCGTGAGCAAAACCCTTGGGAATGCACCGGGCTGGAGGGCACGAGGCTGTAACTTGGGGGCTGGCGTAGGAAGAGGATTTTGGGGATCTGCTGCCTCACGACACTTCTTCACCCCAGCGCCAGGTCTGGGGGCCAGGAAGGAATGTTCTTGCCAGGGAACATCAGCTAGGCCCTTGGCCAGGATGGGTTTATCGTCTATGGAGCAAGATTCTGCCATAAGGATCAAGCAGGTGATCAATTTCATGCAATTGCTGGGAATCCCCTGTCTCTGAGGGTTCTTCCCATCGGAGATGCCCTCCTCCCTCAGCCTCTTTGGGGACAAACTCATGTGGGCTGGCTGAGCTTCTTCTGCTTTCTGGGTCTCTTAATGACTCCAGCTCTGGAGGCAGGGGAATGCCTGACACAATACGCACACAAACACCCGCCCCCCACACACACACAACAACTTACTTCCATTTCACGGTCTCTGGGATAGATTCCACTCTCCCTCTGAGGACTTTGGGGAGTTACTCCGACTCTAGCAGTAGACCTGACAGCAGAATCTGGCCCGGCTAGAGGTCTGGGGAGAATTTCTGCAGAGCAGGAGCGGCCCAGGGCTGGGTATGTGGTTTTATGTTGTCCCCTGACCTGGGTGGGAGGACCCATAGTGGTGTGTGCTCTGGAAGATCAAGGCCGTGCATGCCAGAGCTGCTCTAACTTATTGTGTGTGGAGGGGGCAACGGCACTTAAGAGAGTCAGAATCCAGGCAGCATAGAGCCCCCTTTCCGTCAGACACTGCACAGAATCGGTGCCTGCATTGTTCTAGAAATCAGCCAGGGATCTGAGTCTAATCCTGGTGCTGCCATCAACTCTGCTGCTTTGGCCAAGTCCCTGCCCCTGTCTGTGCTTCAGTTTCCCCATGTGTAACTTGGGCACGATGAAACACTCCCTCCTATATAAAACACTTTGAGAGCCCTTAAAACCCGCAAAAAGGGGTAAAACATGTATTATGTAACCCACAAACTGCCCTTGCCACAAAGGCCAGTGGGCACAGTCCGTGCCCCAAATGCCTGTCTGTGATGCATCTCTCTCTGCCAGCAGGAAACTAATGTTAATTTCTGTGTCTAAGTCAAGTCTTCTTTTTGTTCTCCCTGCAGAAAAAGAAGAGGAGGCGAATTGACCGCACTATGATAGGGGAGCCAATGAATTTTGTACACCTGACGCACATCGGATCAGGTGATATGGCAGCTAACGAGGGGCTTCCCATGGTACCGTACCATTTACTACTTCATTTGGGGCAGAGGAGAATCTGTAAATAATACCCCTCTGCAACTGCAGGGAGAAAACAGACGGCTTGTCTACACAGGGACACAAAGGAAAGTTGATCCAGATAAACTAACGGTGGGAATTTGCAATGGATTAGTTAAACTACATTAAACCCCTGTGTGAACACCCCCATTTAGAATTAAAAGGGCCTTAATTTGGTTTCTGAATGAAGGTGTTCACACAGCGGTTTATTCAGAAACCAAATTAAGGCCATTTTAATTCTAAATTAATTTTTAGAGGTTTAATGTGGTTTAACTAATCCACTTCAAATTCACACTGTTGATTTGAATTAACTAACTTTCCTGCATGTCCCCATGTAGACAATCCCTTGTGCTACCCCAGAGAGGTTGCCACTGAATCAAAACAGACATCTCTAATTCTGACTAGAGCAGCCCTTTCTGGCTACACGTACGTCAGCCTTGCAAAACTCCACTCTCCTGCTTGCTGGGCTGGTAAATTTGCATAACTCTTTTGCAAGATCGACTTAAATGCTGTTGATTGGCGTTATTTTATTGCCCAGGATGGGAAACAGTAAATGAACTCTCAGAGCTGAGAAGCTGCTTTTGTCTAAAATTAATGTCCTGTTTGTGTGACTAAAAACTCTGTGGAGAGGAACTTCACCCTTGGGTAAGTGCTGAGCCTTTGACAGACGAGCAAAATGGTAGGGGGTGCGTGTCTGCGTGTGGCACAAACAAGAAGAGAACGTGGTCTAATGCTCGAGTTCTTAACTTGGGAGTCACGCATGTCCTTCTAATGCTGCAGAATGGGGGAGAGGGGAGTCCTGGCAGGGGATACCTGGGTGGAAACCATGTTCATGTTTAGAGGTGTGGGGGATGGCTATGTTTGTAGAGTACCTAGAACAATTGGGCCCTACCTGACTGGGGTCTACGTAATAGGGATAATTAATAACCGTCTGGGCAGCTGGAGGAATGGAGGAGACCTTTGTGCCTAAGGAACAGGACTGGATGTCCGGACACCTAGAGGCAATTCCTACCTCTGCCACCGGTTATGTTGTGACCCTGAGTAAGTCACTTGGGCTGGCGGGTTAGTCTGAGGGCTTGACTACATGGGGATATCCAGGAATATTAATCCGAATTAACTAAAGGTGTGAATTTGAAGTGGATTAATGGATTGGTTAAACCACATTAAAACCCTGTGTGAACACCCTCACCAAGAACTGAAGTGGCCTTAATTTGGTTTAGCTAAATTCACTTTCAAAGTGAATTACACTAAACCGAATTAAGGCCACTTTGTGCTGAATAACAGTGGCCTCATGGGGATTTAATGCTGTTTAAATAATCCACTTCAAATTCACACCTTTAGTTAATTCGGATTAATATTCCTGGATGTCCCCATGTAGACCAGCCCTAAAACTCCTTGGCATTCTGCTGCTAGGGGGTCTCGGTCGGGAAGGTGTAGCTGTTATTACTCGTGGGCCCCCTCTAGTGGCTGTGTGTGAACTTTATGCTTCTAAAGACGGTCTACACACCCACTTTATTAAACAATAACTGACACTGCACCAAATTGATTTTTACCAGCCTATTTACATCTGTAACATTAAAGACACTGTTAAGTGCATGGAAATGCCTCCTTGTGACCCGACACACCCAGGCTTGCTGCTGCCTGCCTTCCACTAGATCAATCACATGCAGATCTGGTCCTGAGTTAATGCTCCTAGAGGAGGGTGAGAGACTTGAGGGTTGCTGGGGGAATTTGGGCCATGAGGCTAAACGGCCTGAGCTGAGCAGCAGGAGGAAGAGGTGGGATCCAGAGACACGTGCAAATGAAAACCGGGTTTCAGAGGGCCCAGCCTGTATCAGTAAAAACAATGAGTCCTCCTTGTGGCACCTTGGAGACCAACACATTTATTGGACATAAGCTCTCGTGGGATATAACCCACTTCATCAGATGCAAATGAAAAACGCTGGCTGTTTTTCAGACTGGGAAGAATCCACCCCAGGCTTCTGAGTTGCTGGTTCACAGCGAAACCCTGGTCCCACAGAGGGCAGTGGGAGTTCTGCTGTTAGGATCTGGGTTTTGCGCTTAGTCCAGTCTAGTGAGTTTGTTTATTTACGTGTGTCCGGTGCCTGTGATACAAAGTTCCAGCGAGGCCAGCTCCTGACCTGCCACAAGTTATCTTCTCCCTCTCGAGCCACCTCATATATCCAGCCTTCTCCAGGGAAAGATCTCTAGGCCTCTCCATCCACCAGCAGGATCCTCCATTGGGCCAACAGGGAGAGGAAGATCCAGGGTTTAAGACGCTTCTCAAAGGGCACCATTCTACCAGCCCTGTCCCTTCTCTACCAGGCAGGCTGTTCACTTGAGCGCCCCGGCTGATCACAGCTGCTGCGGTATCACACTGGGAAACAGGCAGCCAGGCTCCCGAACGGATGAGAGTAAATGCCCAGGAGAGTTCACCCTGGCTGCTCTCGAGTCTGTTCCTCCTGGCCTGGCAATCTCTCTGCCCGTGTGCGTGCACCTCTTGCAATGTTCTGGTCTGTGTTGTTTATTTAAGCAGTGAAAATCTTTACGTAAGAGCTTCCTTGTGCCCAGCTGTAACGTCCAAGTGCCCTGTGCTCTCTTCTAAAGGGTATACTCCAATCCAGCTGCCTCCCGAAGCCTGGATTTATCAAGCACCACAGCATGGCATCAGGAAACGTTGCCTTCCTGCAGCATGGCATGTACTTAGCCAGGGCAGAAGCTTGAATGTACCTAAGCAGCGGCACTTAACTAAGATGTGGCTCTGGCGTTTGGAGTACAATTTGCGTCAGGAATACAGATTCTGTCACGTCCTTCTGGACTTTGGGGCTTCTTGGCTTTCACGAGCTTCTCCGTGGCACAAAGCCGTGCGCCGCGTTAGACGCTGATTCGCTGCTTTGGCACGGAGGCCCCGTGCTCCACCGATATGGCCTCCTCGAATGGAGTGAGCACGGGAGTGGGTGTCAGGAGTCCTGGGAACCTCTGCCCTGCCGCTGGCTTGAGCACTTCACCTATCGGAGCCTCCTTTTCTCCCCCAGCTGCAAAATGGAGATCACGCTCCGGCAGCAACCTATCCACTCCTAGCAGACAAATCTACAGGGGCTTTCCCAAAGGGGCGGCCGTACCTCCATGCCATGTCCGAGTCCCTTTTCCGGTCTATCCTCACAAGCGCATGTTTGCTTTAGAATGGTAACGGCACCGCGAATAGCCCCAGTTCCCTGCACCCTGTGCATGTCGCACTGACTCTGTGTGGATAGAGCCAGCTACTAGAGCTGCATCCGGGTGACTTCAGAGGGGTCTCCCTTCCGAACTGGGTGGTTCACGGAAACATAGGATGACGAGGCTGATTTCCACCCCCCACCCCTCCCGAGCGTTGGTTCAAATCCAGTCCTGGTGGTGGTAACTGGCTGCAGGCAGCTGACTGGTAGCTCCCATGCAGATCGAGCTGGTGGCTCTAGTTAGGTCTTGGAGCACAAGCATCCCTATCACAAAACCTAGCGTCACTAGTGCTGATGGCAGCGCAGGCCAAGGACTGACTGGAGCCCAAATTCTGAGCATTGCAGCTCAGGATGGAGGGGGAAGCCATCAAGGCTGGTGTCCTTGTTTGGTGGATATGGAGGCTTCAGCCAGGCGGCCAGTGTGGTGTTCTCTTAGACTGGGCACTGTCCGCTGGAGGAGCAGGTCCGTGGGGCAGATGACAATGCTGCATGGATTCCTGCTGACAGTTGTCATAGCTTTACTGTGCTGGCTATGTAATTTCAAGCCATGACCTGTGAAGGAGAAGGGGGTATCTCCTCTGCCCTCCCCCGACCCCACTCCCAGCAGTAAACATTTTGCCACCAAGCTTCCTGGAGGAGGAGAGTGTTGTGTTCTGAAGAGCGGCACGAGAGACATTTGTTGTGACATGTTGGCTGTCCTTCCTGCAGCTGACAGGAAGTTGCTCACAGCCCTGGTGAAATCCGCTCTTGACTGTGACTTGCAGATCCTAGCAGCAGGGTGTTTAATTTGGCAGGCTCCAGGGTGAGAGAGTTTCACAACAAAGGTAATCTGATGGGTCAGCTGTAGGGTATTTTTTTCTCTTTTTTTAATCTCCTCTAAATGCACTTGGAGCACAGAGCAGCCCGAGCAATTCTTTCTGCGTGGCAGACTACTCCTTTCACGGCTCTGGGTCTATTTGTCTGCATTCTTGAGTCCATTCAGGATTCTGTACTCCTGGGTTCTCTTTATATCACTACCACTGACTCTTCTCCCTTAAACAAAAACACTTCCTGGGAACCACAGACAAGGAAGAGAGCCACAGGGCTGGGCCAACAAACAGGTATGAAGTGGTTTTCTCTGGAACCCTCCTAGGTTTTCCCCTTGATCCACGTACTGAGTGCACAGAGAGCAGAGTGTGGTGTGGTTTGAGATGGGAATGGAGTAAAAGCTGGGCTCAGTGAAGTGAAGATCCTGTAGGAAATCTAGAAGATCCTCCTCTAGAGTGTTTCTGTATGTCTATACGTATATATAAAAAGCTCTGCCCTTTGGCTGCAAGCTGGTGTATTCCAAGGGCATAACATCTACTCCTCAGGAGAAGCTTGGGCCTCAAGGAAGTCAGATCTAGTAGAGATGGTTCAATGGGACCTTGATCATTCAGAGCAAGGAAAACTGTCCTTCAGTCTGCTGAGAACTTTAACAAAGTGCTGCCCAAAAGCAACTCCAGCTCATCACCCAGCTTCTCTTGATTTTATGGTGTTAAACAAACAAGCCAGTCTTACCTGAGCAAGGATAAGGAATCCAACTACAGAGGTTCCCAGGTGGCTCTTTCCACCAGTGACTGACGTCCGCACCATTCACAGGTTCTTGAATTCTAAAGCCAGAAGGGACCACAGTGGTCGTCTAGTCTGGCCCCCTGCATGGTGCAGGCCAGGGAACTGCCCTGAATTAATTCCATTTCTTTCTTGCTACTTCATGGATTTTTATGGCCAAACAGCTATTCTCTTTTTGCAGCCTCTTTAGGAACTCTCCCTTATTCCGCTGTCTCCATTCCTGACAGTGGGGGACTTTCCCTCACGGATCAGGTCACTGAAAGGCGAGGTTAAAGAAGGTGTCCACTGATTTCATACCCCCCCTCGTCCCCCAGTTGGTACGCTTTAGATGATAGCCTAGCCAGGTCCATTTGCTCGCCTCTGGGTAGAGAATGTGCGGTTTCTGACCCCAGGGTGCAGTGGTGCAAGTTATTTAGCATCTTGCAGAAGTAGCCACTGGGGAAGGCAGATACCAAAGATTGGGTATGGGCTGTGCAAAAGACGCTGCACTGGCCAGAAGATAAGAGGGCCTGATTTTTATTCTCCGGTGTGTGTGCTAGGGCCGGGGGTGGGGTTGCGTTGTGAGAACTGGGCTTGGAGGGTCTGAGCATAATTAATGAGCCCTAAGATTGGGGATTAACCGGGCATGTTTGTTTTACGATCAAAGGGTTTCACTTGGGGAAAGTGATAGAATAGGTCTGCCTGCAAGAAAGGCCACAATTAATTAAGGCCATGCTGGGACTGGGTGGAGGCGATTTGGCTGGAGCCAGTATAATCTTGTTTTGCAGGGAGGCGGAGACGTGCTGCGAACACAAATACGGTCAAAGTTAACGCGGCAGATTGGCATATGTTCTGCCCTGGCCTTTATAGGGAGCTGCCTGGCTGCCTTACGTTCTCTTAGCTGGAGCTCTGCTGGGATCTGATCCTGCCAGGTGCTCAGCGCCTCCCTGTGCCCTCGCCTCCCGTGAGAAGGGAAGGCGCTTGGCAGCTAGCAGGGTGGGGGCAGTGGTTACATAACTCCTTTTTCCACTTGCAAGTGTCAGGTCAGCCTGAGGACGAGTTGTATTTTGCCAAGTTGCTCCTGCCCATTAAACCTGCTCAACTCCGAGGGTGGGGCCTGGAAGCACACAGAGAGAAAGCACAAGTCCATGAGTAATTTTCCTTGGGATCCAGCCTACCTTTGCCAGGCACGCAGACACACTGTGCACTGAAAAAGGGCGGTGAATGATGGCAGTGAACTCTCTCAGAACACCTTAGAGTGTAGCCAGAACTAAAGATCCCAGGGTCTTTTTGCAAGCGACCTTCTATACTGATGTTTCCTTCTAGAGGAACCAGGGTTTGGGCTTTTTCAGTCACGGAACCAGCTTCAATCAATGGCTTTGCACTGATGCTAATCATTTCTCTTCATGCGGTGCTGCCCTAGCTGAGAATCATAATGCACTTTACAAACAGGAATGTATGACTACCTCTAAACCCTTCTCGGCTACGAGAAGGGTCTGCGGTGACCTGTCTCCTCTCCCCTCCCCTTTTAGATGGGCCAGAAAGAGGAACTGACTTGCCACATTCACACATTTGTAGAGTTGGGAGTCAGGACTCCCGAGTTCCATTTCTGGGCCCAGCTCCTAGACTTTGCTCCCTCCCAGACCTGGGAATGGAACCCAGGAGTCCTGACGCCTGGTTCTGTTTGCTGTGGCCATTGGTTCTCCTGAAACGTTAATCCTGAACAAAGTTGGTTAGCCTGCTAACAATCTCTTTGGGGTCTATGACCATGACTCATGGTTAATGGTGCTTATATGACTCCCTTGCTGCTGAAGAAACAAAACCAGGAAGGTAAATCTTGAAGATATTAAAAGAGTATCACAAGGCCCTGCAATAAGTTGGACAGCATCTCCTTCAGCACGTGTTCTCTAAGATCCACTGGCCTAAAACATAAGCAGCATCTCAGCTGGCTGAGCTGATGTGATCAAGCAGAGCTTAATGAGCAGCTGCCTGAGTTGTGAGGGGAGAGAAGTGGCAGGAGACACACAGCTAAGGTGGTGGGGGAGAAAAGATGAATTCAACATGGCCACATTAAGCTAGGGGGAGAGTAAGGAGAAACTGCCTCCCTAGAGCACCTTCTCTCTCCCATCAAACTCCCAAGAGAGGGGTGTGGGTGGCTTGGGATCCTGGGCTTTAAAATCGCATCCCCCTGATTTTACCATCTTGCCTTCCACCCTTAAACCTGATTTAAGTGGACGCTTTCTGCAGAAATGCTTTCTGGTCCTAGCAGCACACAGAAGCGCTAAGAAAAAGGCATGTTTGGTGCCCCAGCCAGCCCTGCCTTGACGGGTGGGAAAAGCCAGATAGGAACTAGACCAGGGCTGAGCACAGAAGGGGCAGGAAACAAACAGCCAGTGTCTCTTTTCCAGCTGCAGCTCAATGGCAAAGATCCTCCCTCAGACTGAGCAGACAGCCTCGGCCCTTGTGTTTGAGTGGCTGCCGGATCCAGGGTTCTCTTGCTGCAGTGGTGAGGTGGGAAATGACAAATCTATCTGAGCAGAGAAGCCGCCTAGCATGTAGGGCAGGATAGGAAACAGAGAGAGAATATCTGAGATTCCATAGAACTCTTCTGCAGAAAGCCAGCTGTGGCCGTGCTAAAGACACCCCATCACCTCTAATTTCCATGATTAGGGCTCCTCTGTGTCTTTTGCGTTCTTGCCCAGACAAGGGGCACTCCCAGTGGGTGAAGGGATGTAGATTTTTTTCCTCTGTATGCTCCTCTCCACTATGGAGGGGTTGGGAGCAAACTCTCTAGTGCTGCCCATCTGCCACCTTGTCAGGTAAGGCAGCACTATCTCTCCCCCATCTTTGTGCTGGGGGAAAATGACTTAGCCAAGATCATACAGCAAATCGGTGGTAGAGCTGAGGCTAGAACCCTGGAGTCTGGACTCCCAGTGCCCTTCGCAGCTTTGGATATGAAACCCAGGAGTTGTAACTCTAAGCTCCCTCCTCGAGGAAGGAATTCAGGAGTTCTAACTTTTGCAGAACTCTGCTCAAACCACTCCACGGCAGCTTTGTCAAGTGACCGAAAGCACATTCTCAGTAGATGCTGGTTGATCTCTGGGCAGCTTTTTCTAATCAATGTGCAGTCCAGCTTCGTAGCAGCTCTTAGCTGGGCCATCACTAACACAAATGTTCTACTCCTTTGCACAAAAATATCCTAGCAGTGCAGTTTTAAATGACTATTTTTAAAGCGTGTGCTCTCTCTCTCTCTCTCTCTCTGTCTCTCTGCAGACAGGCGCTGTTCAAGAGATGAGATCCAAAGGCGGACGGGAGAGACAGTGGAGTAGCTCCAGAGTTTTGTAGCTCTAGCAACAGAGTGTAAGTACCTGGCTATCTATTCGAATGTTGGAAGAGGAAATTCCCCCTTCTGCATGATGACTGCATAGAACATAGTATCTCAATCAATTCATCTGATTAGGTCCAGATATAAAATCAGTCAGCTGCTGGACTGATCACTTTTCAGTGAGGTCCGGTAGGTTTCACGCTTGGGCTGGGGTTTGAGGCCTGACTCTCAGTGAAATTTCAAAAGTGCCCCGTGATCTTGGGTGCCTTAATTTTTGGCTGTCCAGCTTGAGGCGCTCTAAGGGTATGTCTACACCGCACCATTAGCCCAAATCTGCAGGACCTGCGCTTGTGGATTCGGTGCTTCCAAGCCCGGAATTGAGAGTCCACACTGCACTGTAAACCTGGGTTTACAAGTGCTGGACCCGGGTGTCTGCCGTGTTAATGTGTCCATACTGTACTACGCAGCCCTTCTAACTCAGGTCCACAGCTTGAGCTGACCTGAGACACAGTTGGACTCTGGCTATAACCCACCCTCCGAGGCAGAGTCCTAGTACATGGGTCCTGAGTGCTGTCTGACACAAGTCAGACTAATTTAGAGTGGACTGCGGGGAGGGCAGGTTGGGCTCAAACCTGAGTCAGAGCCCGGGCTCAGAGTGTAGTGTAGACAGACCCTGCAGGGCCCTCACCTTCTGAAAATAAAACCGGCACCTTCGTAGTGTTTCAAGTTGGGCTGGGTACTTCTGAAAAGCTTGGCCTTAAAATATAATCCTCCCCCAACCCTTCCTAATAATGTCATATGATTATTCCAGCACTCTGATCTCCACATGAACAGAGAGCACACGCTGACAAACTGCTTAGATCAGAATAGAAAGCTGGGGAAAAATAAAAGACCAAACCATTTGCCACCTCCTAAGTTCCTTTCTCATCGTGAGTGAAATTCATCCTCCTGCTGAAAATCAGCACAAGGGTGGGCACAGCTCTGGTGAGCCATTCACAAACTTTTGGAAGCTGAAATCCTGCCCCTTCGGAAACCAAATTGATCAAACACCCTTTCCTATCTACACCCTACCCTCAGGTGGTGGTAAAGGCAAATATAACTCAGTGTAGACATATATTTTCCCAAGTCTAGTCTCTGGCATGTCCCTCGCTCCCTCTCCTTTCTTACATGCTTTGAACAGTGAAATCAGTTTTTCATTTTTAAAGACGTACACTGTAACTGATAAGCCAGCCCATGCTCCCTGGCTAGTCCTTTGTGTCTTCACCCAGTCCAGGGGCAGCTCAGACTCCAGGCAAGATTGGTTTAAGTGTGCTGACTTTCTGCACAGGGATGAAATTCACCCACTTCTAGCTCTTCTTCTCTGCCACGAAGGGCAGATTTTAACTCTTGCTTTCATCTGTTTCACTTTGCAGGTTCTAGGCTACGTCAACAGCCCACACTTGAATTGCCTGTTTGCCAGACAGGTGGAAATACAAATATCTAGTGCTTTATTCACTTGATAACTTATGCAAACTGATCCCAAACTTTGATTATTATTATTTTTTTTTTTTTTTTTACTTTTTCTCAGCATCTAATACGTTTCATTGAAAGTGCAATGTGGGTTTTTTCTTTTTTTAATACTGAAAGCTCTGCTCCTAATGGCTTCCCCTCTCCCATGTGAATCCCAGCAGCTTGTATTTTTGCTGCTGTTGTTGTTGGATTTTTTTCAGAGCCCTCTAACTCTATTTCTGACTATAAGCACAAAAATAACAGCCAAGCACCAGTCTATTTGACAGTTTTTCAGCGCTGCCATGAAGAATCAAAAATCAGCCTACAAAACTGTCAGAGCGTCGCTCGGTCCCACTTTCGGTGGGAGGGGAAAGGATACCGCTAAAACATGCGCTGGTCTTCAAGCTATATCATTTCCTCTTTGGAATTTGATCCAGTTCAGGGGTGGATAATCAGGATCGCTGTCAGAGCAAAACACACCCTTAACACCAATCGGTTTGGCTTCACTGGTCTTTAACAGCTCCAGAAAATATTCACGCTCGTGGCTCTACGCAACTTAATTAGTCGAGCTTTAAGATGGGAATATTCATGGGCGATGGAGGGTCTGGGTGAGAACGGAACTCCCGAGTGCTAGTCCTGCCTCTGATGCAGATTTCTCTTGCAGCTTGATCTGAGGTGCTTTCGTGAGGCCTTAGGCCTACATGTTAAACAGTCTCCACTAATTTTGGGTGCCCAACCTGAAGGCACCTCGGGGGCTGCTTTTCTCACCTGCCAAGCTTCTGGAGTTTGGGGGCCTGGCCCAGCTGAAAATCAGGCTCTTGGTGTCGCAAGTTGAGCACCCAAAATTAGTAGACTGCTTTCAAAAGGGTGGCCTCCTTGCCTCCAGTTTCCCCAGCTCATAACAACGTGCCTACCTCACAGGGCTGTTGTGAGGTTTAGCATTCTGCAATGAGCTGTTTGTGCTATATAACAGAACTTGTAGAAGGAATGGATTTACCCAGTGGTCTTGATACTTCTTCAGGTGCACAATGAAATGCTCAACGCAGCAATCAACAGCATACTTAGGACACATTAATGGCCAAGATCTTCAGAACTGAAGAGTGATTTTCAGGGCCTCCGTTTGAGACACCTTAATGTGGCTAGATTTTCAGATGTTTCTGAAAAACAGCCCTCCTAAAGTCCAAAGTCACTTTGGAACAACTTTGGCCTGAGGCTTTAAGACCTGTCTCATGCAGTGTGTGGAACAGTTGTCTGTGAATAGACCAGTTCTGTAAGAAGTGGTCCATATAAACTACAGTCATGGTTGAAAGGGATCTTCCACCATGTTTCTGTTCAAGATGCCAGTGTGCTACAAATACACACATGCACGGTTTTTTTGTTTTGGTTTTAAGACAGAAAGCTAATTTAGAAGAGTCCTCAGCTATGTCTCAGCAGTACTGTCCTAATACTGCTGAAATAGACAGTGGCCCCAGAGAGAAATTCCTAAAAGTGAATCACCTAGCGAGGATTCAGTATTCAGTTCACCCCGTAAACACGTCTGAAGAATTAAGGTTACTACCTCTTTTTGATTGAGGTGTCCTCCAGGAAAGAGAATCGGTCTTCATGAAACTGTACCTGAAATACATTTCTTTTAAAGTGTACCTATGCCAGCAGAAACTGGTCCCATTCAAAGTCACTGCGGATACAGTCAGAATACAATTTTAAGGCCCAGTCCAAAGCCTGCTGATGGACAGAAATACCATTGGGTTCAAGGAGCTATGGAGCAGGCCTTTAATACGTGACAATAGTTTCAGTAACAAGAAGTGTGGGTCCGAGGGATAAGGCAGACACTGCCTGCTGCAACGATTCCAACACATCCACAACCAAGGGGAATAAGGCTGTTTTTGACGGTGACTCTCTCTAAGTGAAATATGTTCTGGGAATGCAAAATCTCTTCAAAGTGTTTCGCCTCTGGATCTCTCCCCTACATCCACTTTTGAAACTAGTCCCCTGGTACATTTCCCCAGAAGAGCAAGCAGCTGATTTGTCTTTCATCTATGGGGGCGATATTGCTCCCCATTACCCCGGCTTACAGGCAATGGGCCCAATTCATCTCTTTGCTGGAGTAACTCCCACTGAGCTCAGTGCAGTAACCCTTGACTTATGACTATACACGTGAGAGCAGGAGCTGCCCAGGGTGTAAGTCAGCAGAGAATTTGCTCCGTAGTTGTACAAAGCAGGACATCTGCCATCAGGGGAAAGAGGAAATCTTGGAACAGCAAATGAATCATTGGGGCCTGATTGGATATGCCGCTAACGGCCACTATGGCTCTGCTTCAGTATTCCTATAAATGAGAGTGGCAGTCGGTACAGTGGACAAGAGCTGCTATGGTTGGTACAGAGTATAAACATCAGCGTGCTTTACCAAGGGGCTTGCATGGAGAGCTGAGGAGTACCCAAGGACTGGAGAGCTTGCTAGCCTCACCTTTGAACAGCCGTGTTTTGTGAAGGCCAGATGGCTTGGGGGACCTGGTAGTAGGATATGGAGCTTCTTAAATTCTAGGCTGCTCCTGCAAATTCAGCCCATATCAGTAGCCACGGAAAGCTATCGTTAGCCATCTGACAGTTGTTTGGTGAGTCTCTGCCCCAGTGACACACGCTGCTATTATGAGCGCTGGTAGCCTCTAAGGCAAGGCGCAGGTTTGGATGCGCTATGGCAACTGGATTCCTGTCTGGAGCAGAGTGAAAGACACTAGCTGGGCTATGTGTTGTGGGAAGCTTGCTTTGCTGCTGCCCCAGCGGGAGGAAAGATATTGGTCTCCAAAGGTTTCAATCTGGTGCCTTTTATCAGCATTAAATTCACCCCAAAATTAGAAAAAATTGTGTCTGGAACTGTAGGCGCTCACAGTTGACTTAATGTTTCATATTATATGTCCCAACATGTTTGTAGGTTAGTAAATTGCAACCACACCTCTTTGTGTATCATTGCTTAGCTATATACATGCACACTCTGGTCAAAGGTGAGAAGGAAACTATATTGCATTCTCTGTTTTTGTTTCACATGCTAGGCTCTTTTTCGCTAGTTTATGAAAAGTTTTAGCCCTGATTTGGATTGAAAGCAGAAGACATTCTGGATGAAGCTGTGAAAGCTGACCTATGGAGATAATCAGTTCTTCTGCAGAAAGCTAGTCCATGCTCTTCCACTGGTTTTCCTCCTGTAGCGTGTTGGTATTTTATAAATGAACTGCAGATGCTGATTCAGTTTTTCCAAAACCTGAAACTAAAACTCTTGCGCTATCCTGAGGGAGTGTCTCTTTTGAACTGCCAAATGCATTTGTTGACATGGAACAGTTTGTCAAAATGGGGATGCTGCCATCCATTCTATGAGCACATACTGAAGTCGGGGGGTGGGGGTGGGCAGGGGGTTAAATGGTTTGCCCTGAGCTGGAGTCTGTTTGATGTGTACAGTTAAGATCCTGACAGTCTCTCTCTCTCTGCATTTTATTTTATTTTTTAGTCCTATTTGTACATTGAAAGCTAGAAACTTACATAAAACTACTGTTTGGCTCAGGCTCTGAAGGCCTGTTGCAAATGCATCTCGTTTGCCTGCTAGTGTTCCTACGAAGTGAAGGGGCATTATTGGTCAGCATGCCAGGTTCCAGTCAGAGGAACAAGTACTTCTCTTTTAGATTAGTGGAAACGCAGAGTGCCTCCATCTAACTCAGTGTAAATCCAGAACAACACAGATGGCAACAATGGATTTACACTAGTTGAAATGAGGGCAGAACCTGGCCTTGAATTTGTGACATTTCACACAGAGTAGGAAACACGCCATTTTGTTTGCTGCAAAATGTGCATCTATTTTTGCAAGCTTTCAGAAGAAGATTTTAATTGCCAGTTGCAACCTGATCTCGATCACACAGGTGCAAATCTGGCATCTGTTCAGAAGAGTTGTGCCAGGTATACCCCTGCTGATAGAAATCAAATCTGGCCCTTTGGACTTTTTAAAAAATCACTGTCAGGTTAAATCCTATTTTAAAACCTCACAAAATAAATTTCTGTACTGTTAGATGATTGTAACTGGAAAAAGAAATTAAAAGTCAAGTTCACGTTTCACTATTTATGTAGTTTTGATTACTTTGTATGTTTCTCTAAGCTTTGACAGTGAAAATAGGTCATTTTCCCTTTTTGGTTTCTAATCAGTTTGTTTTATGTTCACCATCACTAGCGCAACACTGCAGTGTTTTGCATCTCCAATACTGTAGGGGGATGTAATGTTTGTGTGGTGGTTTTGGTTTGTGTTTGTTTTTGTTTTTTTTTAAATTATTTTCTATCTAGAGGTGGATATTGATTTCTTAACTGTCTTGTTTTTAAACAAAACTTGAGTTTTGGATCCCAATTTTACCTGACAGGTCACTACTAAATGAAAATTATCCCCTCCCTACCAACCTCTCTGGTCCGTGGTATCAGTGCAAAACCCTTTCTTTCCATGCTCTGCATGTCTGTTTGTGCTGAGAAACAAAGTAAGGACCAATATTCTGCAGTCCTTAATCAAACCAAACTTCCCATTGACATTAACAAACACCCCACTCTGACCAAGGGCCAAGTGTGATATGCTCATTTTAAGGTCCTGATCCTGTCCCATTAAAGTCAAGGGGAGTCTTGCCTCTGGGAACAAGCTTTAGCACTAATAGCCTGAAGCCAGAAGAGGCAGGAGGGGCCTGATTCTCTGTTGTCCTGAATGTTGTGCACTCATTTACATGAATGCAAATATTGCTGAACAGAATGGCAGTGACTTCACATACTTTAATAACTGCACATGGTACAGGGTGATAGAGAATGATGAGGACATTTCTTCACACATGAGTAGGAGGCAGCAAGGAACCTGTACTTGTGCATTTATCCTTCAGAGTTTCCCAATGAGCAGAAGCGATTGCAATTGGGACACATCAAATGCAAAGGAGAGATCTGGAACAGGCTTAGGCAGAGGCCAGAATCCCTGTGGATAAAATTATCCTGAAAAACCACCATCTCATTCAGTGCTGCAGAATCCGGATGGCTTTTTCTACTTTGCCAAATCCTCTCTTTGCTGAAAGTTCTTTTATTTCCTGGTTGTTTTTGGAGAACTGGGTCCTGGACCTCCATCACTTGGGTGCCCCAAATTCCCATGGAAGTTTGGGGTGTGCAAGAAATGAAGGATCTGTGGACTTTTTTATTTTTCTTTTTTGCTTGTGGCTTAAAAATAAAAAATGGCAGAACGGGTAAGGAGGAGGGAATCTGTTCAAATGCTCTGTTTGAATGAACTCACTCCATCATCATGCATTTGGAAAAGATCAGCTGTTGGCAAAGAGGGAAAAAAAGCACAGGACTTATTGCAAGAATCTGGCTCAGTTTTCCAATAACTTAATTTTTAAATAAGGTTGATGTAAAATTCTAGCTCCTGCACAAACTATGGATTTCACAGCTGGCCTGTTGAAAACAATCACTCTAATGGAATAGCTGGGCTATTCTGATGTTACCTAAATTCTTTTTTAAAGCGAGAAAGGCATTGCGTATAAAAAGGTATCACTGTGCTAAAGAAATTTAGTACTGGGAAGCTATAGCGATAGCTGTTTGGTGGATCCCTTACAATAAATCCAAATACACTGAAATGTATTTATCATAATAATCTCTGCTGTACTGAAACACTGTTGTACAGAATTTACAATTATATTCTGCTGTGCAAAAGGGTTTTAGGGGGGTGGGAGATGTGTGTCTGTGGAACAGTTGTACAGAAATATCCTTTCTCTTTTACACACCTTAGCTTTTCCTACGCAGTGTGTGTTTGAAAATAAAATAAAAGTCAAAGGTTTTGTCTGACTGCTTGTATGAAAATAGAGACTATCATGTTTTGTGAAGCGGAAGGTTGGAATGTCTCTTCCCCCCCCTTTACAAATAAACTCAACTCTATTCCATAATTTTCAGTTCCTACTATTAAATATTTATATAGAACATACGATGCCCAGGTCTATGAAAAAGGTGGCATTCTCATTCATGAAAGATTCATCATCGCAGCTTCCCCTACCTGCTACCCACTGCAGATTGTCCCGCAAACTAATTGGTCTGGTAAATATAAATTAAATCAGGGACTGGGCTTTTTGACTGGCATGGGCTTTGTACAAGGAACAAAAGCTGTAAAAGGGAGTTATGCTAGGCAGGGTAGCCTCTCAACCAGAGCAAATACAGTAGAACCTCAGAGTTACGAACAGCTTGGGAATGGAGGTAAGAAAAATGTTGCTTATCCTTTATTTGTTTTTTTTAGTAGTTTACATTTAAAGTACTGTACTCTATACAAGGAGCTGCCTATTAACTGCTGAAGAGACGCATGTGGCTCTTCAAAGGTCGGCCCTCCTTTCTGTTGGTGCAATTGGCAATAACTTCACTGTGTTTAAGTAACAACCTTTTTCTTTTCAAAGCTCTAAAAGCTGAGATCAATCTATTACTAGCTGTTATGCTCACTACAGGCAAAATCAATTTTGTTCAGGCACGGGAACAGACTAGATGGTCTAAAAGGGCTTTTTCAGATCTACCTGCTGAAAACTTTTGACCTTCAGCAACTGGCTATTTCAAAGAGACGGGGAAGACCACCTCTGCCTGTGTTCTAGCTTAGCTACGGTATCTGAGCATCTCACACTGTTTAATGTATTTATCCTCACATCACCCTGTGACGTAGGGTGGCCCCATTGCCCCAATGGGGAACTGAGGGAGAGAGAGGCTAAGGGCCATGTCTAGCAAAGGAGGGACTTGAAGCTAGGTCTTCTAAGTCCTAGTCTAGCAGCCTACACACTGCCCCATCTGTGTTCTCTGTTGGTGGCTGAGGAAAGCAACTTGGGTACAGTGGCGCTGCCAGTCTCCCTCTGTCCAGGTCAGTGTAGCTTCTCTTGTTCAAGCATGCCTCAGAACAGGGGCTGAAATGACACTCACCTTTAGAAACAATGGACTTTCCCAATAAAGCACCAGAGCAGATACTGATTTGTTAAGAGCATTTACTATAAATTTCATTGGAGGCACTAGCACGACTGATTGCTACCGCTGATAACAGACCGCAGCTGCTTAACCTTGAATACGGAGTTCATCTTCAGCTGTGCTCCTAGAGAAGAAAGAAAAGCAATTAAATAGCATTAACTTAGCTTGCTAATCGACAAAACTATATATGTTTTACTGCCATAGAATAATAAGAACAGATGAACAGCCATGCTGCATGAGACCAGTGGTCCATCGAGCCCACTATCCTGTCTTCCAACAGTGGCTGGTGCCAGATGCTTCAGAGGAAATGAACAGACCAGGGCAAGTTTGAGTGATCCACCCCTGTTCTTGGGTGCCAGCTTCTTGCAGTTGGAGATTTAGGGACACCTGGAGCACAGGGTTGCAGCCCCCTAACTATTTTGACTAATAGCTAAGTTTATGGAGGAGAGTTCATCAATGGCTAATTCTTTTCTGAACTCAGTTGTACTTTTGGCTTTCACAACATCGCCTGGCACCGTTGTAAATATTATCTCTGCCCATTACAGATGCATGTTCATATAGGAAATTCAGAAAGGCTTGAGTCTCATTTGACTAAGGTCCATTTGCATCCCTCTAGCAGTGCAAATGGGCTTTAAAGGGGTTGTAAATGCCAAGGCTGCAGTGTAAGTGTAAATCAGGCCCTAATTTTGTGCCCCTTTCACTTTACACAACAACAATATTAGATTCTAACTTCCTTAAACAGCTGAAAGTTTGCATGCCTACAACAGTTTAGAAGGCAGAACACAGAAATATATAATCACTAAGGTTAACAAATTTTGGTGAGTTTTAATAAAAAAAACCAAAAGATATTGTCCAGAGATTATGTAATGGCCATGTTCAGGAATTTAAAAATAACTAGGCCCTGATCCTGCAAACTTTCACGCTGGTTGGCCCGTTCAACAAATGCATGGTGTTTCTAGGGCAAGGCCTGCAGCATCTCAGAAATGCATCTTGCAGAAACGTATGCCCATTATAAGTAGCTTCAACAACTGGAATGAATCAGGAGTAAGAAGGCCGGATTGCTATTACTCTGCCCTTGTTCCTGCAGATACCCACCAAAGGGAAAACCCATTAACCGGCTACAATCAGGCCCATTACTATTAACAGTTCAAAGAATAATGATTCCACCAATTGCCTGTACTGTACCCAATGTACTGACAGTCATTATAGCAAAGCAGGCATTAATGCCTGGTGATTTTGCTGGTTAACCATTGAAGTAGTTGAATCCACCATTGGACCGGATACAAATTCTTGTTTCAAATGGTCTTTTTCCCTCTATTTTAAATGCATCACTATCATTATGTGTCATTTGTTCAACTACCCACGGCTGCACAGTACACGAGCACCCCTTAACTCAAAGTGCTTACGTAACACACTGGCAAGCGTAGCATGTCGTACCTCCCTCTAGTATAGTAGACGATCCCCTAGAGCATAGCAGCCTGCTACTACTGCTATTAGCTAATGAATTCGCTCAGACAGATCTATGCAGAGGTGCTGACGGCAGGTAACGACCCAGGGGAGGAGGCAGGGTATTTATATTTAGAATCTGAAAGCTTCAGTAAACTGGGACACCCAGAGGTGGAAATATTTCAATAGGTTGATTAAAAGATGCTTCCTTTAGTGCTCATAAAATGCCTTGTGAGAGGTGCATCCTGATACCCAGAATCCCAGCCCATGCCTCCTTGATAGCGTGCCTGTGCTTCCTTGCACTCCCGGACCGTGCAGCCTGGATACCTTGTCCCTGACCCTCCATTCCACACCTTTCCTAGGGGCACGTGGCAGCACAAGCCCAGCCTCACCTCCTTGAGCTGGGAGATGGTCTCTCTGATGCTCTTCCACAAGCCCTTGAGCTCCGTGCGGACGCGTATCCAGAAGTGCCGAGCCTGGCGGTATCGGGCCCGCCGGATGTCCCTGACAGCGCACAGGTAGAGGTTGGGGGCATCGCAGGTCACCTTCGCGTGGTCGCACTCACGGTGCTTGTGGCTGCACTTGCAGTGGCTGTAGCTGCATACCACCAGCTGGAAGCGCAGGGCGTTGTAGTCGTCCGGATCTAGCTGCAGGCCGGGCGCCGTGTAGGCGATGTCCCGCACTCGGGACATGCTCCCCATCTCACAGTTGCAATACCACTTGCTCCAAGCCAGCCACTGGTAGCGGGCGTCTCCCACGCCGATCGTTCCTTCAGAGCCCGGGGTGTCGCTCAGGATAGCATTGCCTGGGGTGACCGCGTACCTGCCGTTGCTGCCGGTGATGACCGCATACCCTCCACCGTTGGCTGTGGTGACCTCATAGCCGACACCTTTGCCTGGGGTGGCCACTGTCTCGCTTGAGGCCTCCAGAGTCTGCTCACCAACCTTGGGCGTGGTGGCCCCAACCAAGGCGGCAGAGAGCGTCGCCATGGCGGTCGGGACGGTCATGCGATTGAGTGTGGTGGAGGATGAGTGGGCAGTGGCTGCTTGGGGCTGGTCATGCCCCCCTGGGCCTACAGCCAAGGCCCAGGCCACCTGCAGGGCCAGGAGCAAGGACAGGGCACCAGGGAACGGCTTCATTGTCATGGGGTGGGGGGCACCCCCCCTTCCTTTCCACAGACTGCTCTGGGTGGAGACTGGCGTACCTCACAGGGGATGGGGAGACCCCAGGCTCCTAAGAGGGTTATGGGGGGGGGAACTCCCTCAAAGGCTCAGGCAATTGGGAAGGCTTGGGGCTCCCCAAGACTCTGGGAGGGGCTAAATATCCCTCAAAAGGGGTCAGGCAGGTGGTGGGGGTGTGTGCAAGGGATTTCCCCCGATTCTCGGGGGTGGGGGGG
>ML677399.1:3850756-3861003 GCA_007922305.1 Dermatemys mawii | reverse complement strand
TCCAGCTTACCTCAGACAATAGGTACGTCTACACTGCACTAGAAGACCCACAGCATGGGCATGGCTGGCCCAGATTAACAGATTGAGGGGTTAAAAATTGCAGTGTAGATGTGTGAGCGTGAACTGAAGCCTGGGATCCGAGACCCCCACATGAGGTTCCAATCAGGCCTATCGAGAGAAATTTGGGGCCCCCGCACATCATGTTCGTTGAGGCCCCATCCCTTCCCATTTCACCTCAGATACATTTTGGGGGTCCCTCTAAGCCCTTCTTCTCTCCCCTGCTGTCATCCTTGATGCCAGTGTTATGATGTGTAGTGAGGTTGGGCTTGGCAGCCCCAGTCATGGCTGGGGACCCCACAACACTAGGTGCTGCACAAACAGAACAAGTCGTCCCTTCCCCAAAGAGCTTCCACTCTAAGGCATAGTTCAAGCAGCTGCTATATCAACTGCTGCTATATCTACATCAAAGAACACAGCTGGGGTTTTGCTCAAGGGTAACATTTCCAAAAGCCCCTAAGTGACTGAGGAGCCTGGGGACACATTTTTAAAGGTACTTAGGTGCCTAAAGGTGCAGATAGGCACCTAGTGGGAGTTTTAGAAGCACCTAGGTGTCTTAACTCCACACTAATGGGAATTAGGCACTTTTGAACCTCCCCCAGCTGCACCTTTCGGTTCCTAAGTACCTTTAAAAATCTGGCCCTCAAATCCCATTTTCAAAAGAGATTAAGGCATTTAGGAGCCTAAATGTCATAGACTTTACCTGAGATTTAGGCTGGGATTTTGAAATGTGACTGGCAATTTTGGGTGCCTTGTTTGGGGAGTGGGACAACAACAGCTTGAGATACATTAAAGGTCCCTGCTTCAGACCCTCAAAATCACTAGCCCCTTTTGAAAATCTTGCCTAAGTTACTTTTGAAAATGGGACATGGGGTAAATTTTTCAAAAGCATTTAAGCACCAGGAGCCGAAGTCCCATCGCTTTTCAGTGAGATCGAGGCTCCTAAGGTCCAGCGTCTCAGACATATGTAGGTGCCCAATCCCCAATGACGTGTGTGGGAGTTAGGCACCTAGATACTGTTGAGGCTCTGGCTGTAAGGCACTTGAAAGTCTAAGTCCCTTAGGTCCTTGTGAAAATTCGACTCCCTTGTAGTACCGGGAACCCAAACACAGCAGCATCAACCAGAAAGTGAAACTGCTCAGTGCAGATGCTCTGCTTCAACCAAAGTGAAAGGCAAAACAAAAGTGAACAGCCAAGGGGTGAAAAGTGACTTTTGGGGAGTGACGTGGCTTTGGCACGCAGGGCCGTTGGACACCCATTGAAAGTGAGCGGCACCTGGGGAGTGAATTGCCAGCAAAATCTCCCCCTCAGCTCTTCCTGCAGCTTTAACAGCCTGGGGGTTTGTTGGTAATGTCACAGGCCATTCGTTGCTTAAAAATGTCTGAGTAACACGGGGTTAACTCTGGCAGCTTCCTCGCCCCCGTGCATGCCGGGTGCGGGGGCAATGATATGCGGGTCTGAGGACACACATCCGAGAGATGTTACACTGATCAAGGACTAAGAGAGCATGTGGACAGAGACAAACAGCAAGGAAGTGTAGTCTGGGAAAGCTAAATGCAAGGTTATACCAGGGCTGGGTGTTGGGAGAGCTGGTTAGTTTCCTCCTGACAAACACTCGGGAGAAAAACACTCTCTGTGAAATACATTTGCCCTTGTCCTGCCCCCCAGCTTGCAGTGTCTCGTCACTGCCTAGGGGAAGCTCTGGCAGGATGCTGTGAAGTCTTCTGAACCTGGGCACGGTATTTCCAGCCACTGGGTCCTGGCTGCTTCGCTGCAAATGGAGACACTTCCCTTGAAAGGTGCCAGGAATGCACAAAGCTAACGCTGCTGCACTACTTCAACCAGCAGGTCCCCATTCTCCCCCTCCCCTTCCAGGCTAACCTGGAGCTGGTCAGGGTACAAACCGGGGCGTCACTTTTCCAGCTGCCAGGACCTGGGCGTTATCTGCTTCTTGGGAACAAAAATGCTGCAGCTGGAGCCAAAGTGCCGATTCCTCCAAGGACGCAGGAGGCAGAAGGGAATCTGGCGCCTTCTTCGGGGCTCAAAGGAACTCCTGCTCCCTCGGGCAGCGCTGCACTAAGGCGAAATTACTCCCTCTCCTGAAGCTGCAGCAGCTGTGCAGGCAAAAAAACTCGTTTCCGTCCATAAAGCCAACCGGGATCAGTCCGAGTGAGACCAGCCGCCATTCTTGTTTTAGATCCACCAGGGTACGTCTATGCTGTGCTAAGAACCCTGCAGCTGGTCCGGGTCAGCTGATTCGGGCTGCGGAGCTATAAAATTGACATGTAGATGTTTGGGCTCTGAGGGACTGCAAAAGGGACGGTTAGATAGGAGGTCAGACCAGACGGTCTCACAGGCCAGAGAACCCCTGTACCGAGCCCAATAACGCATACGCTCCTTCAGTCCCGTTTCTAACCGTAACAGCACTTACATAAAAACCTGCGTAAGCCAAGCCCTCCATTTAAGCCGGCCTAACCTTAGAAGCACCCCCTGGTTTAAACCAATGCAGCCATTTAAGCTGGACCTATTTACAGAGCCTTGGCGGTAAGCGCCGGCCCCAGATACGGCCCTTTTGGTTTCTCCTTTAAAGGAA
Organism: Dermatemys mawii; assembly: GCA_007922305.1. Lineage (NCBI taxonomy): Eukaryota > Metazoa > Chordata > Testudines > Dermatemydidae > Dermatemys > Dermatemys mawii. The sequence goes on along the minus strand of ML677399.1, from coordinate 3,858,353 downwards.
CACGGGTGGGAAGAAGTAATGAAGTTACAGAGCTGTGCAACGCCACTGCCCCCTACTGGTGCTGGGGTCTCCTGCTGGGCGGCATCACCGCTGTGTGTCCCTGGAGCCGTTCCAGCTGGGATCCAGCCTAGGGGAGAAAAGGGAAGAAATAAAGGCACTGATTTTGTCCTCTGCTCCGGCCCTTGGGCCAGGAGAGAATTCCCCCACGGTAGGCCCAGGGTACCCTAGTGACCCCACACAGGGGGTGTGCCTGGCTGGGATGGGCCAGGGGACTCTGTGTTACACCAAGATGTGTTCTGGCTCCTGTAGGGTGACCAGACAGCAAGTGTGAAAAATCAGGATGAGGGTGGAGGGGGTAATAGGAGCCTATATAAGAAAAAGATCCAAAAGTCGGGGCTGTCCCTATACAATCAGGACATCCGGTCACCCTAAGCCCTTGGAGCGGCGCAGAATGCAGCAGGGGTGGGGTAAAGCCATCCCATGCCTCTTGGGCCTGCAACACAACGTGGGACCCGAACCTGAGATGAGAAGTCAGCTCAAAAGGAGGAACAGGGAGGATTTTGCTTTGCAGACTCTGGCCTCGCCTGCACCAATGTGATTTTGCACGGGGGTGATGTGCACCGGTGCAAGTTGCTGGCGCAGGCATCGACACGGCTGGTCTGAACTGGGGCAGCGACATTGCTGCTGCGTCCACTCCCAGTGCAGCACTGGGAGCCAGGATGCCTGGGTTCTATTCCTAACTCCCTTCCCTTCCCTGTATGAGGGGGTAATAACACTGACTTACTTAAGCGTGAAGGGTTAATAGCCCCCCCTCTCAGGGGGGACAGGAAGGCAAAAATTTCAGCGTGGAGGAATAAAAAAGGGAAGAAGGTGACGGGGTGGGGGAGGGGAATTTCAAAGGCTTCCACTTTGTCCTCATTCCCCTGGAGGCGGATGGATCCAGAGCTCCGCATCCCAACCCGCCGCACCCCACAACCAGCCCGAGGGGCGCCAGCCGTCGACGCGAGACGGGAAGGACACGACTCACTCTCGGATGCAGTCGGGGATGTGCACTTGCTCAAGAGGAATCTGTTGCGACAGCTCCCACAGGCTGTCCACGAACTGCACTTTCCTGCCAAACTTGGAGCTGGGAGAGGAGGCAGAAGGGGAGGGGGGCAGGTTACTGAAGTCATGCAAGCATTCATTTTCCAATCGGGGTCTCGCAGGGTGCTACGAGGACAGCCCTCTAGTCTGTTCTGGTCTACCCAGGTTCTTAGACCACCCCCAGCACCGGGGCACCTTCCACTAACGTGTTAAGCAACGTGACTTACACCTCGCTAGCCACCCACCCGTGCCCAGTGCCTGTCCAGTGTCCCAGCTCCAGCTGTGGCCAATCTCTGCTGTGGCAGAAAAAAAAAAAGAAAAAAAAACCAAACCCAACTCCAGAATACATCCGGCCCAAATTCCTTCCTGACCCCTGCAGGCCATCAGCTGAAGCCCTGAAACATGAGATTCCCCATTTGCACATCCACATGCGTGTCAGGGAAAGCTCCATGGGTTTAGGGGGAGAGATCTTGTAGCTCGTCTGTGGAGTCTCCCTGGCCTAACAGTCCTAACAGCTGATTGCACCCAGACCAACAAACCGCCAGTTGATCCCAAATTGGACTGGAACCAGCAATCTCAGCAAAAGGCACTTTTGTATGGTGCAAATGGGTGTAAATTCATAGAGCTATGCCAGCTTGCATCAGACAAGAATCCAACCCTCTTATCTCATCCCCAACCCCTTGTGAGTTTTTTGTGGCACATTCATCATTTCACACACAACAAGGGAAGGGTCTCCTTATGGCACGTTAAGAGTAGGCGTTCTGAGGGTTAAATACCCCTTTGCAGCACTCAGGAAAGCTTTCAGGAGGAGAGAGCGAGGAGCCTGCAGCAAAAGCCTGCAAAGACCTTTGAGAAGAGCATTTGGATCCGTGCCTTAGTCGTGCCTTCGAAAGCTGCACACCCCTAGAGCCAGCCGCAGTCAGTGCCGGACCAAATCGACCTAGTTCTACATTGACCGAAAATGCTCTGTGCAGGAAGGCAGATGGGTTTGTGGGTTTTGTTCACGCTTGGTGCAAATAGTGCAAGCTTAAGGTCAGGACTTTTGAAACTGACTAGTAATTTGAGGTGTCTGTTTCTGGGGGCCCCACTCAACAACCCTGAAAGGAGCCTGTTTTTCAGAGGGTTGGAGCAACATTGTCAACTCCAGGTGTTCCACAGTCACATGTTCAGCCTCAAATAAATCATGAGGGGTTTTTTAAATCTCATGATTTCTAAGCCAAACAAACAAGCTCCTTTTTATTTGTTGTCTGGTCTTTGAGCCTTTCCAATGTGCTAGGTCGCATGCCAAGCTTCCCTCTATAGCCATGAGGGCAGGAAATGCCTTTTTTTTTTTTCATATGAAAGGTGAGAGTTTTCCCCGTCATCACCTAACTCCAGGAGCAGGGGCTTTAAGACAAACATCAAACCCAGAGAGAAAAAACCCAGGCTCCATTCGGATGCTTTGAAGTGGGCCCCTGAATCACAAAATCGTTGACCTGAATTCTGCAACTCGTGTGTCTATCCCCAGTGGCCGTATGGCAAGGGGCCTGTATCGGACTCCCAGCTGTTAGCCCTGCGGTCTCAGCCACGCTCCATCCTGCTGCTGTTCTCTGGAGGGACTGTGACAGGAACTGGTACCCGTAATGGACAACACTGCCCTCTGCTGAACAGCACGCGTCAGGCTGGCTTGTGCCAACGGGCCCCCCACTTTGCTCTTGGTGGGCTGGGCCAGTCTGGTTTAGGGGCTTAGCACTTCCCCAGACAGCAGAGCTGCTTCTTAGGCAGAGGCCTGAGTTTCTTAGGGAGGGGAGAGAGGGAACCACCGTGCAGTACAAGTACAGATCAATTGCAATGACAGGCAAAGTTCAGGCGAAATCCAGGTCTTCACCCTGTGCCCATTGTCATGGTATCTGGGCACCTAGGAAATGCTGGCAGAGGGCATCCAAAAAATCCAGGGCTAGGATCTTACGCTGCGCCCGGCACCGTAGTGTCTGGATGCCCAGCGGATGCTTCCTCCATGTAGGGTGACCAGACAGCAAATGTGAAAAGTCGGTTTGGGGTAGGGAGGGGGTAATAGGAGCCTATATAAGAAAAATACCCGTAAATCGGGAGTGTCCCTATAAAAATCAGGACATGTGGTCACCTTAGCTCCATGCACCCGTGTAGCTAACAGTGCCGCTCTCTGGCATGCTGTGTGGAGACCCAGGCTCAGGGACGAAATATTGCTGAAGGTGTAAAAAGCTCTCTGCACGGAACAGTCTGTGGGGGCGGGAGGATTCTGGCCTCTCCAGCCAGCATGCTCAGGTCCTGCAGAGCAAGGGGACGCCCCAGACACTGAGGCTGTTCCTAGCGCCCCCTTACGGTAGCAGCTGGTCTTGCAGACAGTGGCTCAGTATATTGGAGTGTGGGGAGGCTCTTGGATGGTCTGATGCTAATAACGTGCATCCCACCGGGCTCATGAGCAGTCTGGGCATGATCTCCAGGGGTGTTCTGATCCTACAGGCTGGGTGGCCGCCAACCCCCTCACACACACATACACAACTCTCTATTGGTAGCCTCCCACAGGCCAAGTAAAGAGTCCAGCTCACACTACCTGAGGAAGGGGCGGATAACGGCCATCAGCGCCTTGATGTACCAGGTGGGATGGACAATAATCAAGGTTTTCAGGTTCTTCCGGAGCCTGAAACCATGCAAAGAACACAGAACACGAGGTACCAATTAGCCAGTGGAACTCACTGCCACAAGATATCCCTGCAGCCAAGCGTTCAGCAGGACTGAAAACAGGGTCAGACACTGATCTGGCCAACAAGACTTCCTTGTTAGAGTCGTCAGTGCTGAGGCTGACGTTGAAGGAGACTAAGGGGAGTCAAGAAATCTCACTACGGTTCAACAGGAGCTGCATGCCTTTGAAAATCCTAGCTTTAAAAAAAACGGGGCTTAGGAGGGTTATAAACTGTCCTGCTTCATGGCATGAGCCAACATCTAACTATTGGGGACCAGTAGGAGGTTTCTGGATGGGCCCCAGGTCCGAGGCAGGGCCTCTGAAGTCCTGGAGATTTTTCTTTTAAAGGTAGCTCAGGGTTTGTCTACATGGGGAAACTGACCAGGGTAGCTCCCCCTATGGGCACTCCATTCTGGAATAAAAACTCACTTTATTCCAGATTAAATCCTGTGCTTACAAAGCCCAGAGGCTGGGACCTGGGGGGGCCAGAGAGAGCCATAGGGTCTGCTTCTGTCCAGCAGCCTTGTTAGAGACCCCCCGCCCCTTTATACTCACCCCAGCCCAGCGAAGTCCCTTATCCCAGCCACTCCGAGGGAGGCTGCAGTTTCCATCCTCACCCAGGCTGGGATTTTTATTTATGGCCCGGTCTGTATCACTGCTGAACTGACCAGGGAACCCACCCAGCCCCACGTCCTCCACATGGGCAACAAGGCAGCCCTGGATGGGGAATGGAGTCTGTGGGTTAGTGCAGATGACACGGTGTAAAAACACGTGGGTTCTGTTCCCAGCTTCAAGAGGGAAGAGATTTAGGACTCCTGGGGTCTGTCCACAGGTGTGGTGATGGGGGGGCTAGACTCCTGAGTTCCCTCCCCCATCCTGGGGGAGGTCTAGTGATTAAAGCAGGGTGGTTGGGAATTAGGACTCGGGGTCCCAGCCCTTCAACATCTTCCTGATGTAGTCCTGGCTCGCAAGCGGGGAACAGAAAGGGGATGGGGCTAACAGCGAAGAGAGAGCTTCCCCCTTTGTGGGCCTGGGAAGCAGCGTCCCCCCTGTGTCTTACCGCCGGTCGATGGTCCGGTAGCATTGCTTTATCCAGCCGAAGGACGGGATCTGGCTGCGGAGCGTGGCGCCATTCAGACACACCAGGATGTAGCCTTCTGCCACCATCACCTCCAGGGTCCCAATAATGTACCTGCCGGGAGAGCAGAAAGGGGGCCTGGAACCAGTCTCCTCTAGGCACAAAGCGCCTCCACGTTACAGTCGTGGATTTAGCTTCACATCAGCACCCCTGCTGCAACAGTGAGGTAAATTGTCTTATCCCCCACTCCTACTTCACAGATGGGAAAATTGAGGCCCAGAGCAGGGCTGTGACTAGCCCAAGATCACACAATGGGAATAGAACGTAGGAGTCCTGACCCGCTCTTGTTGCTGGCACTAACCAATAGACCACATTCCCCACCCAGAGCTGGGCAGAGAACCCAGGAATCCTGACGCCTGGTTACCAGCACTAACCACTAGCCCATATTCTATATTAGGCATTCACAGAGCGCCCATTGCTGTAGCATTTAACCCTTCCTGTGCCAGCAGCTTCCCCTGCCCTGACAGTCCTCATGTATGGGAACGGAAGAGGGAGGGAGTTCAGAAGGGGGACAGCCCGTGTTCCCGGTGGCAGTGCTGCAGGTAGGGCTGGGGAGGAGACCGTTCTAAGAGAGAGGATTAGTTTAAAAGAAGGGTTTGGCACTTTAAGGGTCGATTTGCCAGGACAGTAAAGCAGAGAAACAGCTGTGATGGCATCCCAGGACCTCCTGAGGTTGATGGGAAGATTCCAAGAATCCCATGGCAAAGGAGCCCCCGAGCCTTACTCACAATGGACTTCAGGCCTAGTCAGGAGTTTCTCCGTTCCTGCTGCTCTCGGCAGTAGGGCTCCGATCTACAATTATTCCATCCCCGACCTCAGGGTGAGGGTGGTTTTAAGCCACCTTTGGGCTCCCCCGTATCCTGGTCCCGTGGAGTAAATTACAGGAGCCTTGGGAATTTTACCTGGAGCAGGGAATAGCCAGGGCCTGGCCACATGCCCAATCTGCCCTCTATGCCAGGGCAGGATACAGGGCCCCTACACCCGCTCCGCAGCAGCCGGGGGTGGATTTTCAGGGGCTGTTTGCACCCACTTTAAGGCTCCTTTATGTTGCCAGGGCAGCCCGAATGTAATGAACATCCGAGGCTGGCTCCCCTGCCCCTCTGTGCTCTGCTGAGCCCTGGCGGAATTGAGACTGGGGTGGGTGGAAGCCCCACCCGGCTTGGGGACGTACCCCATGCAGATGGCTTAAGGAAGCAACATCCCTTCTGCCCCTCCAGTGACCGCAACTTTACGGCGGCATCACTTTAAGTGGGGGGGCCCACAGCCATCCCTAGCCCACCACCCCCTCCCGCTTCCCCCGCTGTTACCCTTGTGGTTCTTTCACGAGCTAGCAGGGGGCAGCATGCTCACCTGAACAGGTGCTCCATCACGTACTGATAGTCAGGGATGCTGCTGTGGGGCAGGTAGCAGGAGGCGAAGAGGATGATGGCGTTGAGGCCTTCCCCGTAGTACCCTGGAGCAGCAGAGGAGAGCGAGTGGGTCCAGGAGCCTAGCCCGGCCCCCTCATGCCTCGGCACGCCTGTGCTCCCCGACGGGGAAGCTCTGGGATTGGCTCAGACCAGGTCAGTCTGGCTGCTTGGCACATGGACGGGACTGCCATTGTGAACGGCGTCCTATGGTGCTCTGGGGGTCGCAGGCTGGGCGGAACTGGGTTTAATACAGCCGGCTCGGACACCGGGGTCCCGTAGGGCTGAGGTTGTGGATTTCTTGGGGCAGGAGCTTTCTCCTATTGGCAGCGCTTACTATGCTCCATAAAGTGCCTGGGGTACTGACAGGTACCATGTAAATCATAACTCTGGGACCGCACTCCCAGAAGAACTCAGGAGTCCTGACTCCCAGCACCACCCCCACCTCATCTAACCACTAGACACTACCCCCCTTCAAGAGTCAGGACTAGAACCCAGGAGCCCTGCTGCCTCCCATTCTAAGCACCAGACCCCAGGGCTACATGCTCCCTCATACCCCCATGGGAGATGACCCTCTTGTAGGGCTCGACGACGCTCAGATCCACTTTCTGCTCCCGCTCATCCGTCAGGAAGATCCTCCACTTCCGTCCGTCCTTGTCCTCAACGTCCACCATGCGCCCCGCACTGAGCTTCTCCTCAAGCAGGGTGCTGTCCAGGCGCCGGGCCCTGGGCAGCTCATCTGTGGAGGGGAAGGGACTGGGATGGGGCGGGGGGGTTAAGAAAGGCTCCTGGGCTCTTTTCTGCACTTTTACCAATAACCAGAGTGCACCTGGGCCCTGCCTTGTGTTCCTCAATGCACGCGCCCCCCACCAGGGCACTGGGGTGCCCATGAGATGGATGTAAATGGGTGTGGGGGAATGAGGCCAGGAAAAGGAGAATCACACTCCCCAAGAGACCCCAGTCCCCTCCAAAACCTCCCCCCCCCAAGTCCAGCTCCCCTGGAACATTCCAGCCAAACATCCACCCCAAAACACAACCAACCACTCCTCCAACCACCCCAACCAACCCTTCAACTCCTCACCCCAACCAACCCCTCAACCACCCACCACAACCAACCCCTCACCTCAACAACCATCCCCCAACTCCATCAACCAACCAACCTCCAACCCCTCACCCCAACATTTGACCCTCCAACCCCTTGCCACAACCAATCCTCAACACCCCCAAGCCCTCACCACAACCAACCACTCCCGACCCCTCAGTCCCCCA
>ML677399.1:3813551-3850746 GCA_007922305.1 Dermatemys mawii | reverse complement strand
CTCATCCCAACCAATCCTCAACCCTCCAACCCCTTGCCACAACCAACCCTCGATCCCCCACAACTCCTCACCCCTCAACCATTCCTCAACTCCATCAACTAATCAACCTCTCAACACCACTAACCCCTCACTCACCAACCAACCCCTCACCGCAACCCCACACCACCCCAACTCCCTACCCAATACTTGAACCACCCCCTCAAAGCTCCATCCAAACCCCACACCTCCCTTTAACCCCACCCCTCAGACACCCCCTCCCTCTCGCACTCCCTCCCAACCTCTAACCAAAGACATTGCTCTCCATATGTTGTATGGAAATGTGTTTATGACTGTGAATATAGTGTAACTGGAATATGCTTTATGCAAAAGGTCTCTTGTAAGGTATCATAACAAAGGTTATAACCTACTAAATATATTCCTCCTATTTGTACGCATGTATCATTCTTGTATCTGCAGCTAGAAATACGAAGTATAACACTGAGGTCCTATTGTAATTATGCAAAGTGTGGGCCATTAATGGTAGTTTAGAATCTTGATGGCTCCCATTAACTAGGATAATTGGTTGTAAATTGCTGTTTACTTGCAAATCTTCCTGTGTACACATGGGTAATGAAGAATGAGGTCTCACAGGACATGTGACCAGGTCACATAATACTGGAATCCATCTTTAATCTGGTCCTTTTCCATTTAGAAGAAGGGGTGGGGACCCAGAGAGACAAAAGATCCTGGCCTTGTGCCACTTTTATAGCTTTGGGAGCCCAGGCATGAGAAAATCCCTAGTTTCCACCTAAGATGTCTGCTGGAATTAACAAGGACTGTATCAGGGGAAAGGATTGGGACCAGACTAGGAAGGAGTCTAATCTGTGAAAGAAGCTTCTTGGAACATCTCTGAGGGTGAGATTTACTTGTACTTAGTTTCTTAATGTATTAGGCTTAGACTTGCGTGTTTTGTTTTATTTTGCTTGGTAACTTATTTTGTTCTGTTATTACTTGAAACAACTTAAATCCTACTTTTTATACTTAATAAAATCATTTTTGTTTGTTAATAAACCCAGAGTAAGTGATTAATACCTGGGGAAGCAAACAGCTGTGCCTCTCTCTCTTTCAGTGTTATAGAGGGTAGACAATTTACGAATTTACCCCGTACAAGCTTTATACGGAGTAAAACGGATTTATTTGGGGCTTGGATCTCACTGGGAGCTGGGTGTCTGGGTGCTGGAGGCAGTAACCTGCTAAGCTGTTTTCAGTTAAAGCCTGCAGTTTTGGGGGAGGTGGTCCACACCCTGAGTGTGTGTTGCATCAGGCTAGCATGTCTGGCTCAACAAGGCAGCATTCTGGAGTCCCAAGCTGGCAGGGCAAACGGGCACAGAGATAATTCCAGCACATCAAGAGACAGTCCCAAGAGGGTCCCTGTGACCAAACCCGCCACACTCAACTTCCCTGGAACTGTTCCTCCAAATCTCCAGCCAGTCCCAGCCCCACTACTAGCCTGACCCCCATTTCCGCTCACCCTTCCTGACCCCCGACTCCAACCCCGCTGCCGATCCCGATCCACCACCTCAGCTTTGTCTCAGCCCTCTGCCAGTATGAGCCCCAGCCAGGCCTCCTTCCCATCCACACCCACACCTCGGCCAGACTTGCCCCCGTTCAACCCTCCCCTGCCCCGACGCACCACATAGCCCAACCCAGCCCAGCCACGGGCGCATCCTCTCTCCAGCCCCACCTTCCCACTCGAAGTCGTGGCCGCCCTCAGGCCCGTCCAGCAGCTCGCTCTCGGACGGCGTCTCCAGCTCGTCCACGTTGATGTCCAGGCTGTCGTCCGGCGTGTGCTCCGGGTAATCGCCTGACAGCACCGAGCCCTCAGCCCGGTCTAAAGACAGGCTGAGATCTGGCGCCGGCAGCCGTTTCTTCATGTGCCGCTTCCCGCACAGCTCCAGGGTGTTGGGGGCAACTGGTGGCGGGCGGGGGGTGGGGTGGGAGGAAGGATCAATGCAAACAAGAGCAAGAGAAAAGGAACGTGAAACAGAAAAGAGGGCGGGGAGGGAAGGAAAACATGGTTCAGAAAACACCGCTGCTTATGCGCCAATCGCTGGATTGGAGCCGAGTGGACAAAACTTTCCCACCCAGGCCAGCTGTGCCCAGTGTTTGGGGGACTGGGAATCTGGGGGGGGGACGTAGCCCTTGCCCTGCAGCACCCCCAGCACTCTCACACCCAGAGCCTTCCCTGCTGGTGTTCTTGGGGTGTCACCCTCCCACCGTCACCCACCTCCCTGGGCACGGCCTTACCTGGGCTAGGCTCCCCGCCAGAGATTTCATGGTCCTCCTCGGAGACCTCCTCCGGGAGAGGCCTGGAAGACAGGGGAGGATGAGACCCTCAGGGTGACGGGTCAGGGACGGCTCGTGTTTCTTAATGACCGGTCCGTGAACTGGCACCGGTCCCTGAGATCTCCCGGACCCACCCCAGTCCCTGGTATCAAAAAGGTTGAGAAACGCTGGGCTAGAGCATCCCTGCCAGCTCTGAATTGCTATGTTCCCGTAGGGGAGGCAGCTAGGAGTCTGGATTCCTGGGTTCTATCCCCATCTCTGGGAAGGGAGTGTAATCTAATGGATAGAGCGGGGCAGGGTGGGAGGGAAGTCAGGGCTCATGGGTTCCATTCCTAGTTCTGGGAAAGGAGGCGAGTGGCTAGAACCAGGGTGGGGACAGTGTGCTCGAGTGAATGTTATGTCATCACATCGTACCTCAGTTTCCCCATCTGCTAAATGGGAAAAATGACACTGATCTACCTCCACAGCTATCCTCAGTGGAGTCAGCTACTGAGCAAGATTCACACACAGGAGGCTCGCTGCTGAAACCCTGCCCTGCTGTCCCCGCGATTCCAGTCCCGGACTGCCCATGCACAGCTCTGCCAATGCCCTCCCGTCCCAACCCACAGCCCCCTCACTTGCTATCCGAGGCCTTGACTCCTCACACACACACCCAGTTCTGCCGATGCCCCTCTGCCCCCTCATCTCTAGGATGAACCGGACCAGACACCTGCACAAGATAGTGGACCAGTACCAAACCTCTGGGCTGAGACCACACAACTCATATCACATGAGGATTTGAACCCAGGTCCCTCAGAAGGCTTCATCCTGACTTTCAAATCCCACCTCAGGTCATTTACAAGGCAGATCCTTTTCTGTCCTCTCCCCGCAACAGTACCCGCTGGGTAAACAGCGGAGCTCAGCCGGCACAGCTCTCCACGTGACCGCTGGCAACAGCTGCCTCTCGGAAGGAGGTGGGAATACAACGCTTGCTGCGGCGCCGTGGCAGGTGTTTTGCCTGATGGATCCAGTCACAGACACCAACTGCCCTTGCGTGTGCTCAGAGTGTCTGTGCTGGGTGCTTTCTACTGCGGGGGTTAATATAGACTTTGCTTCCTCTTTATGACCAGCTGTTTGCTAGTTATTCTGTCCCCAGCCTGGCTGGAAGGTATAATCGTACACCGTTCTCTTCCTTCATCGATTCCCATTCTACAGGGGGGGAAAACGAGGCACAGAGCCGGGAAGCAACACTCCTCAGGTCACTGGCAGAGCTGGGCACAGAACCTTGGAGTCCTGCTTGCCCGTCCCCCACTCTATCCACTAGATTAGTGCATTCCTTGCCCTGAATCAGCCACAGAACCCAGGAGTCCTGAGACCGCCAGGCCAGGGGACTATCTGCTGGTCCATGCTGCCTCTACCAGTCACGTTGCTTCTCGAAAGACACTGGCTGGAAGGGGGTGATTGATCCCTCCCATACTCCGAACCCCTTGGCTGTGTCCTGAGCTCCCTGGTGCCAGTTGCCTCATCAGATCAACACCGGTTCTGGATTTTTTAGTCCTTCTATTTTCCCATGAGCTCCACCGTCTCCCTCCCCACCGCGCAGGCTGAACCAGTGATCCCCAAGGATACCCCCATCCTCCTGACAGCACCGCTCAAATTCACCGCAGTGGCACCCAAGGGTGGTGATGTGAGTGGGGCAGAGGCTGACTGGTCACCTCCCATTGCTCCCGTGACGGGGCGGCAGGAGACGCGGTGAGGATCCCAGCCAGCACGCAGTCCCCCTTCCCGCCACATCGCTCACCCCGGGAACTCCTCGTCTTGCCATTCCTCCTTCAGCTCCATGTCCTGGATGGATATGGCTCCCTCCCGCTGCTTGGCCAGGTCCTGCTTCTCCGGATCCCTCTGGTCCCTGCAAAGGAGAGCGTGGGCTGGAGGAACAGGGTTCGGGGCCAGTCCATGACTGAGCAGGAGAACGGTTATAAACAGGGACGACCCCCAGGGGGGCTCGGTCCTCAGCGGGAGATTTGGCCTGAAACAGGATTGCGGCCTTCCCGGGGCCAGGCCCCCCAGGCTGTGAATAAAGCCAGCCGGGCTCCTAGGAACCAGGAGCTGTTACCGCCTCGCGCATGGAACGAGTTTGCTGGGGCTCAGCCTGGTGTCCCAGACTTCCCTGCCCCAGCTGGTGCTGACATCGAGGGACCCTCGTTGGCAGCCTGGGCCCAGAGCCCCGGGAGGGAAGGGGCTCCCGTCTCGCCCCTCAGGGCTGAGGTGTCTGGCCCTGCTGCTGGGAGGCCTTCCCCGGGCTGTGGGTCTTTCCCCAGAGCCCTGGGATGCCCCCACGCAGCCGCCTGCCCAGAGGGACCAGCGCCAAACCCAGCGCTGCCAGGACCTCAGTGCAGCTGTCCGCTGCTCCCTCCCATGACCCGGCCCCTCCTATTCCCCGTCATCTAACCCCCCTCCCGCCCCGTTGCTACCACGGGTGGGTCGCATCAGCGAGGTGAGAACGGAGGTGGCAGAGCTGGCACCATCTGACCTGCCAGCTCCCCTTCCTCGCCCAGGGGATGGACTCCAGCTCCCAGACTGGGACCTGGGTTCGCATTCGGATCCCACCGCCCCCAACCCCCGAGGTTGCCGAGTTCCCCTGGATGCTGAGCGTGCAGCATGGCCGCCGTCCCCATCCCCCCACCCATGCGGTCCCCCAAAGCCCGACTCACACCCCGGCTGCAGCTGGGAAGGAACCGCAAGAGGTGCCCACCCACCCTTTCCACGACAGCCTGGCTGGCTGAGTCCAGGCCACGCCTGGCCCACGGCCCCTTGTCCCGAGGCGGAAGCCCTGTGTTGAAACATACACGGTGATCCCAGCTCCACCTGTTGGACTGTCCATCTCCAGCTAGCACCAGGCTAGACCCCCCTCGGCTGGCGTGTACGGGCTCCCGTAGCTGCCCCCCGGCCTCTTGTGGCCGTCGCTCAGTTACAAACGCGGCCGGCTGGCCTCCCTGCTGCTCGGGCCCGTCGCGGGGAAGGAAAACGAGGCGCATCGGAGCGCTGCTCAGAGCCGGCAGCTTTCCCTTCCTCGAGCCAGCTGACATCGGCCCTGTACCTGGCGGCACTCGCTGGCACGCCCAAGAAAATCAACCCAGCACCACCCTGGCAAGCCTTGTGGTCTGGCGCAGGGCCGGTCCTGTTTACACAAGCCCAGAGAGCCAGCATGGCACCCAGCCACTCTGCGTCTCTAAGGAAACTTAAATCCAGCAAGCAGGGCGGGTTAGAAAACAGGTGAACGTGGCGGGTGGGGACTAGTACTAGGGATCTGTGGTCAGCAGTAGAGGACCCCATTAGAAAACGGGGAGCGAACGTGGACTGGCACTGGAGGGCAGGGGAAAAGGATTCCGCTTCACTCCTTTGCAAAGAGGCTTCTGAATTAACTACCAAGGCTGGGGGTTTTGAAGGCTTTAGGCAGCCAGTTCCCATCCCAAAGTCACCCCTTAACCTTCTCTTTGTTAAGCTAACTAGATTGAGCTCCTGGCGTCTCACGGTAAGGCAGGTTTTCTAGCCTTTAATCAGTCGCGTGGCTCTTCACTGACCCCTCTCCGATTTATCCACATCCGTAAATTGTGGGCACCAGAACTGGATCCCAGCAGCGGTCGCACCAGTGCCAAATACGGAGGTAAAATGACCTCTCTGGCTCCTCCTCGAGTCCCCTCTTTCTGCATCCCAAGATCGCAGTAGCCCTCTTGGCCACAGCATCGCACTGGGAGCTGATTATCCAGCACAACTTTCAAATCTCCTACAGATTTGTTGCTTCTCAGGATAGAGTTCCCCATCCTGTAAATTGTGTCTGAGCAACTAAGCAGGGTCAGACCTGGTCAATATTCGGAGGGAAGACCTTTAAGGAGCCTAATAGTAATGCCTACCTATCTTTTTTTTCAGTAGGTCTCAAAGCAAGTCAATATCATTATCTCCATTTTACAGGAGGGAGAACTGAGGCACCACGAGGCAAAGTGACTTGCCCAAGGTCATCCACCAGCCAATGGCAGAGCCAAGAATAGAATGCTGGTCTCCTGAGTGCCAGTCTGCTGCTTTGCCCATTAGGCAACACTGCCTCCCTGCTCAGTTCTTGGATAGGAGACCTCTAAAAAAAGCCAGGCTGCTACAGGAAGCAGTGTCCTCAGTGCAGCAGGGCACATCTTCTCTTGTGAGCTGCTGGCGCTAGGTCCTGATGGAGATGCTATTTTTCACGTGGGATATAAAATCCCCTGGCAGATGCGATTTCCAGCATTCTGGCTTAAAATCCGTCTCCCACAAAATCACCTCCCACTTGGCAAAGCTGCACCTGCAGTTCCAACAGGGTGAGCAATGAAATCCTCGGTAAAGCGCTTTACTGCTCCGTGACACGTTGACTCTGAAGCCTAGTGGTGGTTGTTAACATTTGCTATTTCATTGCTGCTCATTTTAAAGGGGGAAAAGGGGGAGCACGGAATTGTGGGCAGTGCATAATGTCCCACCACTTCCTCTTCACCCTGCCTGTAGAGGAAACAGGCACAGAAACAATGAAACATCCACCCTCTCTGTCCAATAGCAAGGACTTGGGTGTTTTTCTGCTCCACCCTCCTTCAAAGAAAACAAACGAGTCATGAAGCAGCCTCACAAGCTGGAGCGAGTCCCTGTCTAATTCTCCGATGATTACACCCCACTTCCCTTCCAAATCTTAACACAGGCTCTCAACTGTTTTCACCACACCAGGAGCAGTAACAGAGCCTTTTCCAACTCCAGAATGCCCTGCTAACCCAAATCTATCGATTCTATGCCCTAAAGGGACCGCCCAGATCATCCTGCCTAGCACAAGCCAGAGACCTTCCCTCAAATAATGAGACACACCATCCCCACCCTGAAGAGTGTCTAGTCTAAACTGCCAAGCCAGCCAGAGGGTAAGCAAAAGAAAATATTTAATGGGATTAAAAATATTAAGCGGCAGCAATCATTTAGAGCTTGTGATGGTTGACTGGAATGCATAAGCAACATGCAGCAAAATCCACGCGTCTTATAAAACATATTGGGGCAGGGACTGTCTTGCTGTTCTGTTTGTACAGCGCCTAGCACATTGGGCTCCTGGTCAAGATCAGTGCGACCAAGACACAAATAATAAAATTTACAGCTGTGTAAATCTTTGCCATTCCATTGGTGCCACGCCCTGTGACATCAGCTCAAGATCTGACCCCAGGCTGCTGGAAACGGACAGTGTTTCAAAACATCATGTCTCTCCTTAGCAATCCTGAATCATCTTTCATGCTGCCTTCTCCCCGCATAGAGCGCCATCCCCATGTTACCCACCGGCCTGCCTACCCTCACCACGTCAAATCCCTCCTCAAGACCCACTTCTTCTGCAAGGTCTAAAATAATCAGCCAGCTAATAAAAGTCCGGGTGTTATTGTTATTATTTATATAATGGTAATGCCATGGTGATGTCATGGACCAGAATGCCATTGTGTTAGGTGCTGTACAAACAGAGTATCCAGACCTTGTGATTGTGGTTCAAAGCTTAACCCCTAAAGGCTCAAACTCCAGAAGAAAAATACAAAGAACCCACAATTCATTATTTTGAAAAATCTTGATTTTTAAGTCAATTTCATGATTTTTTTGAGGCATGACTTTTTTTTTTTTCTAACTCTGGCAGGGTTGCCAACCCTGCCAACCACAGACTCTTTAAGGAGGCCTGATTTCCAGAAATTGCTGAACCCCTATTCGGTCTGAATACCACGGATAAAATCCTGTGCCCCTTGAAGTCAATGTAATTTTGCCTGGGAATTCAGTGGAGTCTGTGATTTCCCCCACATCCCTAACAACCATCTCGTATAGCTGGAAATTCCAAAAAACGCAGCAAAAAAAATTTTTCATTCAACCCAAATCCATATTTTTTGGCAAATTAAAAAGTAAAAAAAAAAAAAAAAATTATTGTTTCAGGTCAGTTTCATTCGACCTGAGTGGAACATTTTGTTTAGATTTTGAGCATTTTAAAAAATATTTTACTTTTTTTTTTTTATAAATTGAAAGAAAATGTCAAAACAACAAGTCTTTTTGAAGTGAAAAATCAAAAAGCCGCATTTTGACTTTTGGGGACTATTTGTTGTTGACATTTTGGTGCTGCCAAATCTGCATTTTACACCCAGACAAAAAGGTTTTGACTGACAAATTTTGCCCAACATTGCAGCAGCCAAAAATCACTCTCACTTTTGCAAATCTAGGCTCCGGTGTCGATATAAAAATGAGATGTTCTGGTGTATCTTTCTCCTATGCCTTGGGGCAGGGACTGTGTCTTCCAGTCATGTATGTACAGCACCCAGTACAATGGGGTCCCAATCTGGATTGGAATCTCTACTTGCTTCTGTAGAAACAGACTGAGGTAAACCCTGTCTTGCAGGGTTTACATGACAAACTCCGAGCTTGATTCTGAAAACACTAGGGGAATAGTAGCTTACTGCAGCACACATTCCATTGCACTATGGGCTGGAATTTGAGCTCAGCTCTCATGCAGGCACACATATAAGTTAGTGCTGAGATCTTGAGAAAATCTGCTCCCAAATGTGGGTGCTAAGCACTGAAAAACCTGCCCCTCTGCATGGCAGCATCTTTACAGGATCAGGCCCTACTTTCAGAAACCATCCACTCTCTGAGCTGGATTTATCGGCCTGTCTGAAAGGCCAGGCACACTGTGATACAGTCAATCAAATCACAAGCCAAGAAAATCACAAAGACAACACATGCCTGATTCTCCATATACCTCCCTCAACAACCCCAAAACAGTGTTTGCTGGTTTCACAGTGTTTAGATCCCACACCAATAGGTACACTCAGGCAAGAATCCTGAAGCTGCCTATCCCAGCCAGTGCAGTGGACTGGGAACCTAAATCTCCTAAGCTAGATTCAAACAGCGTGGGACACTCCGGATCTCATTTACACTGGAGTGGAGTTGCTCTGGATCAGCGGCTCTCAACCTTTTCAGACTACTGTACCCCTTTCAAGAGTCTGATTTGTCTTGCGCACCCCTAAGTTTCACCTCACTTAAAAATGACTTGCTTGCAACAGCGGACATAGAAATACAAAACACTGTTCCTGCAAAATTGCCGACTGACTTTCTCATTTTTCCCATGTACTTACAAAATAAATCAACTGGAATATAAATATGGCTCTCACCTGTCAGTGTATAGTCTACAGAGCAGTACAAACAAGTCACTGTATGAAATCTTACTTTCTGATTTCACTAGCGCTTTTGACACAGCTTGTGGCAAGACTAGGCAAATGCTGAGAGGAGTTGATGTACCCCCTAGAAGACCCGTGCGTACCCCCAGCAGGGATAGGCGAGAACCACTGCTCTGGATTAACCCAGATCAGAATCTGGCCTGATTGGGGTCAAAGACCCCCAGCTGGGTTACTCACCTTTGAAGATGGAGTTTCTCATCATAGTCCACATAGGAACCCATCGTTCCAGCCCCCAGAAAACACTGACGTTAGCTGGGTCCCCCACTCCCTCTTTGGAAGCCAAATCCCCAATGGATTTTCCCTCCTGCAGATCTCAGGACACCAGTTATGGCCCGTGCACTACTCATCCCAAACTGGTTTCTCTGCATTAGCACCTCCTGACTCCACCTGGTGAGAATTCGCTGGGTCCTAGTGCCCGTTGTTCCGCCCTGCAGAGAAAGCCCTGGAGTGGCAGCAGGGGTGGGGGTAGGGGGTGATTGCTCCCTGCTAGTCCCAGTTTGCCTGCTGCTGTGTCTGGGCTGAGGAAGGCGGGCCCAGGCACAGGGCTCCATCATAATGAAACATCCTCCAAGGGCAGCATCAGCTTCAGGCAAAATCCCTGGATCCCAACTGCCCCGCTCTCCCCTGGCAGCAGGGGCTAATTACTGAGACAGAAGGACTCCTGTGTCCTATACCTGGCTCTGCGGCTGGCTCGTTTGATGACCTCAGGCAAGTCTCTGTGCCTCAGTTTCCCCCTCCAGTACAGAACAATACCCGCCTCTGTTCCCGGCAAGATTCCTGGGGGGGGCCTCATTACCGTCTGGCTAATTCTGAGCATGCACCACCAGCAGCTCCTTCAGCCCTTTGTCAGGGAGCGGAAGCAGGAAAGAGGCTAGAAGGACAATGAGTGCCAGGCTAGTCACAATTCACACACACGCCTCCAGCCCATTGAGGAGGCAGCTCTGAGAGATCCAGACTCAGAGGCATCCTCTGTATCGCAGTTGTGCCTGGATGTGCTAGGCACTGTACAAAGAGAGAGCAAAGAGATGGTCCCTGCCACGAAGGAGCTTGCAGTCTCTGGCTCCCAGCCTCTCTCGTGGTCAGGAACCCGAGGGTGGGGGAATATGAGGCCCCAGCAGGAATTTGAGCCCCAAGCAGCTCGAATTAAACTCCTCACCTGCTCTCTAGTGTGCTGGGCCAGCATGCAGGGGAAGCAACCAAGGCCGTTAATGACACCGACAAACTCTCCCCCAACCGCCAGGCCCAGCTCAGCTTTTCTATTGACTCAGAGGAGCCTGGGGTGCTGCGAAACGCCAACAGCAGCTGCCAGGAACTACACTTGGCGTGTGGGTTGCCACAGCAACTCCCCCCGCCCCTTCCCCCGACTTCCCCTGCTCCAAGGACCAGCCACTGTCTCACCAGCTTCCTTTTCTCTCTGCCACACACTTCACTCAAACTCAGTGAGGCCTTTGCCCTGGCTTTTGGGATTGCCTAGCGTCCCTGCCCTGGATGTAAGGGGCCACATGCTGTACTGAAAAGGGAAAGGAACGGAGCACAGAACGAACTCACCCTTGGGCTCGTCACGGAACCCGCTTGCCCATCCGTACTTCTCAGCAGGCTGTTGGATGGGAGGATTTTGAGCAACTCAGCTGAAAAAAGCTCTAATTAAGCGGTGGAACTGCCTTGGGGCCGAGTCAGGGGACGAGGATCTCTGCCTGCAGTTCCCAACTCTGCCACTGTGTGACCTTTGACCCATCGCTCGGGACTTCACTTTTCCCATCTGTAAAATGGCAACTAACTCTAAGCCTGTCTGTGTCTATTTAGTCTGGGCGTTCTTTGGGGCAGAGAGTCTCTCAGGTTGTGTCCGTGCAACACCCCGCCCAATGCAGCCCTGATCTCCGTTTGGGCCTTAAATTGCTCTGGTAACATAGACAAGTCTAACAAACGCTGGATCCATTATGCAGCAGAATTTCAGAATTCAGGGGTGAATTTTCCCTGGATTCATCACAATTAGTCCGCAGTTCATGTCTCCCAGCAGCCCTTTAAAATAAATAAAACTCATACAGGGCAATAGGGTGCAATTCTCCAGCTGCTGACACTCTCCAGCCTCTGTTGTACAGGTCAGACTAGATGAGCTAATAGGCCCCTCTGGCCTTACAATCTCTGAACACACACCTGTGCGCACACGCCTCCTTCATTTATAAACAAGGGAGACTTCCAACCCAGGCGTGATCTGATCATTGGCCCCAGGCATCCGGCAGCTGCAGCTGCCCTCAGCGGTACTGCTCTGCCAATGAGAGCGGGCTCTGATGAGGTCATGTTTCCAGGGTGGAACGAACTGCTGCTCACTGAGGAATTCTGGGAAGACTGGTCTTTCCGCTGAGATGAGCCTCCAACCCTCTTGCTCATGTAGTTGAAATGATTCATCAAAGCAGGGATTTTTTTTGTAAAAGAACCACCATAAGGCTTTCAAAGCCAGTCATCCTTGCTTTTGCAGGGCCCAGTGATGTGGACTGAGAATGCTTTTCAGCCTTTAAGGATAGGGGCAGACTGTTGTATTTTTAACAAAGAAAGTTTTTCTCCCTCCACGACCCCCCGGTCAGGCCTTTGAGTTAAATTGGCATGAACAACAACTAAAAGTTTGACTGAACCTGGATAAAGGCCGCTCCCCATCTCAGTCCGGTTTCATTATTTCTCATGGCACTATCTTGCCAATTCTCTACCAGTTCAGGCACAGGCCCGTGAAGATTTTTCTGTTCCTCCCACCCTCCCAGCTCTTTCAAAGCTAAGCAATCAAAGCATGTGGCTGGCACAGGTACGGGAGAGAGAACACTGCTTAGCATTTCAGTTATTGTGTTTTGCTGTTCAAGCTGCAAAATCAAACATTTATTTTCCTCATTACAATGGGATGCTGCCAGGAACTACTAGGTAAATACAGGAGCTTGGGTTACACATGTGACTGAAAAAAGCAAGTCGGGGCAAAGCCTGACTTATAAATGTGTTTAAACAGTGACCTGACCAAAAAAAAGAAAAAAAAGGATCGTTTTTTAGTCTTAGTTAAGCACTTGCGCATATGCGTAACTTTAAGCATCTTTTAAAAACGACCGCTCATTTAACTCAAATGCTTGGCAAACAGTTGGGAAGAATGCTCTCTTTGTTAAAGATCCTCCCAGCTCCAGGAAGGCTGCTCCCCATTTAGTTCTCCGAGCCCCTCCAGCAGAGGAGAGACTTGACATGCCTGATATTTCTAAAAGTATGAAACCAAGCAGGGACTATTTTAAAAGACTTCCAGGCCTTTAAACAAAACAAGGCAGCAAAAATATGGGTGTGACCCCAGTTTACTTTTCTCTTGACAAGGGACCTTTAACCCAGCTCTGGCAGGAAGAAAGGAGTGTTTAGAGTAGACTGAGATTTCCAAAGCAGCCTGTGAAATGGCAAAGGGATGTGGGTGCTTAACTGGCACAAGCCCCTGGTAAACCTCAGCCTTTGCGCTTTTATGGTGGGCATCACAGGCCCCATTGCCCTGCCCCTTTGTGCTTGGAGTGTCTTGAAACAGTTTAAAAGTGTGAGCTGTCACTTCAAATTTCAGGGGTGTTTCCTGGTTCTGCTTGCAAGAGCTCCGCAGGGAAGCATAAGACTCCATCTAGCAGTGATGGTCAGTCTCTACAGAGAGCCAGCCTAGAGCAAGGTGGAGTGAGCTGTGCCTCTGGTTTAGGGAGCAGCCTGTTTTGCCTCTCTCTGTTTTGGGGTTCTTGTGCATTATCATTCCAAAGGCTAAGAATACAGGTGTGTCGTTATGACTTTCCAGCAAGAGAATTGATATTTTTATCTAAGGTCTCTGTGTTCATGCCGTGATTGTAACAGGGCTGTCTTTTACACCCGTGCAAAGGGAGTGCACCAATTCTGCCGTTGTGATGCAGCGGTGTTTCATGCCTCACTTTGCACTGGTGTAAGGAGATGGCAAATCAAGCCTCACGGAGAAACTTGCTCCGCTTTGAGGAGGGGGGCTGCCCTGGGCACCGCTCATGTCCCCTCTGTACACGGGCGAATTTCACCCTCTGTCCCTGCTCTTCAGTCTTATCATGGAGGCAGCCCTGGACGTCAGACACACCACTCAAATTTGTGAAATGGGTGTGAGGATACCAGCATGGCTCTTTAGCCCGCTCTAGTGGCTACAGACCACAGGGCCTGATAAATCTGCCTTTGTCTACGAGACAATAATGAGTCACATGGTCTTTTAGCTCAAGCTGGAGAGGCTGGTGCTTTTAGATCTAGAAATCCTGGGTTCAGTCTCTCCCAACGACCCATCCGTGGAGGTCATCCATCCACTTGCCTCTAAGCAAGAGCAGAATGTGTCACAAAAAGGGTGGTTCGGTCTTTTGTGTTTGATGATGATCTTCTACACAACAAATACCATGAATAAGGTTTCGTGGTAGTCACCAGTATTTTTAGTAAAAGTCATGGACGGGTCACAGACGGTAAACAAAAATTCATGGCCCGTGCCCTGTCCAGGGCTTGTACTATACCCCTGATTAAAACTTGTCCGGGAGTGCTTCAAGGGGGCAGTCCAGGGGCACAGCCCAGGACCCCCCACTGGTTCATGGGGGAGGCAGCTCCCATTGGCTGGGAACTGCAACCAATGGGAGCTTTGGGCACAGTGCCTCCAGGCAGGGGCAGCATGCAGAGCCCCCTGGCCCCTCCACCTAGGAGCTAAAGGGATGTGCTGCTTGCTTTCGGGGAGCCTCCTCCCCAGAGGTGAGCGCCACCCCACACCCCAACCCTGACTGCCCCAGGAGCAGCCGGTGCGACTGACCCAGGGGCTGTCTGATCTGCGTGGGCAACCCCAGAACCAGCTGCACTGACCACTGCAGAAGTCACGGAGGTCACGAATCCTTAACCATGAATAGGGGGTGGATTCTAAAATATACACCACTACGGGCAGGGGGACAAGTGTATGTGTATTAAAGTACACACACGACAGCTCAGGAAAGCACACAAATTTAATCCTTAAAATGCAAGATCATCAGAATTACAAAAACAAAAAACTTTGGTTATGTGATAGTTCTCTTTTTTCATACAACAATTCTGAAATTACGTTTGAAACGCAGCATAGTTTAGTACACCTGTGAGCCTAAGTAAAAAATACAACACCCCAAAAGTGATGGCGGGAAAATTACCATAGCAAATTTTTTTTAAAAAGGACTAACAAAACGTTATCATCAGAAAGCACTGCCAGCTGGGAACCGCGGCTCATCCTGCTGCAGATGGGCTTGCCAAGAATGGAACAGAGAGAAAGGCTTATGGATCCACTGTGATGACTCTGGGGCTCTCATTGGTTCTCTTGCTAAAATGTGATTTATACAATGCTACACTGGATGAAAAAATGAAACCGTATTCTCTTCATTGGGCCTCCGCTCCCTCCATTTAAATAAACAGCTTCTCATCTTATTTTGGCTTTATTACATACGGTGTATTACTTCAGCTGATAATCTAGATTAACAGAAGCCTGCATCCCCAGTGAAATGGACACCCCCCTCCAAAGATATAGCCAACCCTGACTGAGGAAAGCACTTAGCATGTCTTTAACTTTAAGCACCCTTCCCAATAGGGATCCTAAATCAGGGCATGGAGGCCAATTTTGCTGGCTTATGTGATGCATTAAGCTTTGTGCTGCTCCCCTATCCCTGTGCAGGGGTGAATTAAACCCCAGCTCTGATAGAATGGAGAGTTTCCCTACCCCACTCCCCACAAGTTCAGTATCTCCCTTCCACAACCCCTCCCTCCAAAGCACATTTCTTTGTCCCACAGACTGCAAACACATCCTGGTTCCTTTGATTACCAGCCTGAGCTGGGAGCTCCTGAAATCATACCCCAGTGGAAACCAACTTGCTGACGGCAGGACACGTCCCCCACTGTGCCTCAGTTTCCCCCAGCTGCACAGCAGGAATAATGGTCACACTCACCCAGAAGGGTGTTGCAAAAACTATTGCGAAAAGGGTTATGTAATGTCACCTAGCATTCAAATGTACCTGGCAGATACTAAAGCTTTCGTTAAACCCTCCAGGGCCTTTCTGCTTCCCTGCTCTTTAGGGCAGATTGTCTGTTCTGTGTTTGTACAGCGCCTAGCACCAGGGGACTTGGTCTATGACTGGGGCTCCTGCATGCCACTACAATACACATAAAGAGGGAGAGCCCACCCGGCATACCTGGTACAGTCTTATCTCTGGTGCAAGCTGCAGGACTGACAGCCTCGGTGTGAACCTCTCGAGGTTTCCTCCATAAATAAGGACGCACATTGCTTTCGTAGACAGACAGCATTACAGCTACAAAACCCAGAGGGATTCAGACCCAGCATTCATTTCCTGGTATCGACGTCATCCGTCTGTGCAGCTCCCAGATCCACTTGTTAGAGACAGACACAGACAACAGTGTAGGAGGCTCAGGGCTCCGCCACAAGGCGGCGTCTCTCTCTAGGGTGCACGTACCATAGAGACGTACCGCGATTAGACGATTCACAAGACGAAAGGGAGGAGGGGAATTCATGGCGCACTGAGGAACGCGTCTGGGGTTTTAGCACCCGAGGCTTATTCACAGCCAATGGGGTTACACGGGGGTCAGACTATGGGGTCAGGGAGTTTGGGGTCGGACTATGGGGTCAGGGAGTTTTTCCCCTTCTCCATGCAAGTGCCTCGCAGAGTGCACTTGGCTTGGGGACCACATGCAGTGACTTGCTAACCTACGTGTCACTACCTGAGGCCTTCTTAGGAGTCACAGGCCATAACGGTTACCACGTGAGAGCCCAGAACACCAATGCTGGAGAACGCCAGGAGCACCAGAACCACTGCCCCAGGACAGTTAAATGAATAGTCACCACCTGAAAAGTACCTCATTCATCTCCTTAACGATTAGCGGCTACTTTCCCACGGGAACTATGCAAGGTGCAAGTCTAGGTACCAAACATGCCCCCAGGAAGGTGAGCAGTAGCGTTAACACCACTGGCTTTACCAATCAAAAAGGCATTCAACAAAGACAGTAAAAATGAGCCAATCTGTGGGGCACAGAGACCCACCCTGCCAGTCCCTTCAGGAGAAGGAACAGACGCATTTGGGCATTTTGTACCGTCCATTTCCCTCCCTGCAGGTAGGACCGTAACATGGGACAGGTCGCTCAGCTCTCCAGCAGGACGCTAAAGACAGCAGCAGGCTCGGATTTTGTGGCTATTCCCGCTCCCGGGCTCGGAAGCAAACGCGCCCAATTCACGAGCACTGAGGAGTTTTTTTCCCCTCATTGCGAGCCCTGCAAACTCAGCCAGGGCTCCAAAAGTCTAGCCAGGCTCCTCCCTTCTTGTGCACCCACCCCGGGGCGTGGGGAGAAACAACAAAAAAAACCCCATAAAACCTGCAACTTGAAATGAGTAACAATTCCATAGATGATGCACAAGGAAGAACAGACCCCAACCCCCTCCCCACAGAGCCAGCCTGGTCCCAGGGGCTAATGCGGAAGACCCCAGTCCCCTCCCCGCAGATCCAGGCTGGCCCCGGTTCACTAAGAGGACCCCAAAGCAGTTAGTCCTGGCCCTGGGCCCAGCTCTCTTTCACAGTCATTTTCCAGGGCAGAGCTTTAGGAACCAGTCACTAGAAACCCCTTCACACAGCCCCCGGACAGCTGGCTGGAATTCACTGCCCCGGGGAGCAGGTTCCAAAGCCACCCAGCCAGGGATCCAAAGGGACTGGACAATTACGACCACAGATACTGGGGAAGTTGGGAAGGACGAGTTTTCCTTTACGCACAGTGCTGCAGTCAAGCAGGTACACGATAGACCCAATGGCTCACAGGAGGCACGGCGGCCGGCTGGGTCACATGGGTTGGGGGCGAGGAGATGGGAGAGAAGTTCCTCTCCTTTATTGCTCTTCCCCAAGGGGGATTCTGGATGGAAACAAAGCTGTCAAATCCCCACAGGGTTCAACGAGAGTGGGGCCGAGATCCCCCCTCCCACGACGCCAGTCCATCGACGGGATAAGCCTGTGCACCCGGAAAGGGGACACAACGTGCAACGTGTCTCGGGGGCTGCTGGACCTGGGCGTTCTTCTGCATATTAGCACAGCTGCTCCCGATCCAGGTCACGGCGATGAAAGAGGCAGCAGCAGCTGCAGCGGGGCAGGGTTTAAAGAAGTCACGGCAACAGAGAAGGAGATGGTACTCGTGGGCACAGTCCGGCCAGGATCAACCCCCTGGGTGCCTTTAAAGGGCAGCTGCACTTTGCATTTGGGAGCGCCCCTCTGCTAGCCTTTTGGTTTGGCTTTCCTATGAAATCCCCCGCTGGGGAAGGAGGTCCACAGAAGTCGGTCCTAGAGCATTGCTGACCAAAGCGCCCGCGTCTGGTTGTATTGCAGAGGACAGGGTCCACGGCCCCGCCAGACGGACGGACGGACGTGTTTCATCCACACACAGAAAGAGGCCGTGCGTCTAATCCCAGAGCGCCAGGACCGTGAGTGCTTTCCTGAAACCCAAGTGGGCGCCAGCCCTGGAGTCATTTCTTCTCGGGGGTGCTGCCGGCAGTGGGGCGCACCACCGTGATGTGGCTGAACTTCTCGAAGATTGCCTCCGCCGACAGCTTGGGCAGCCCCCCGTCCAGGGGACACTCATCCACCAGGCTGTTCATGGGGGTGGGAGGCAACGGGGCGTCGTCCTCCAGCATGGCCTCCCCATGCCTCGGGCACCTGGCAGGATCTCTCCTGAACCTGGGCTCGTACTCCGGGGCACCCGGGTCTCCAGCCACATCCGAGTCCTCCGGGTTCTCATCGCTTTCGCCGCAACCAGAGGAGGAGTCTTTCGGCTCCGATCTCATCGTACCACGGGAATCCTTGGCCACAGGATGCATGGGGCCGGCTGCTGTACCCCGCTCCCTTAGGAAGTCTTTAAGGATCGGGAGGACTTTCTTACGCGATGCGACTGTGTTGCCTTGGTGGTAGGCACAGATGTTGGGGTAGAGGCTCCCCAGAGGGGAGAGGTCCAGGGGTGGGTTTTTAGCGCGCTCCAGAACTCCACACACCTAGTGGGGACAGAAACAAGGGGGTGAGGAGCCGGCTGGGAGCCAAGGACCCTGCTGAAGGCTGAACCTGCTGTCGCAACGCAGCAAAGATGGGATCATGACACGCTTAGTGACAGCAACGCCGGAGCGGAGGCTCATCCTCAGTTTGTACTGGGCTGACCCCCACAATTCCCCTCCTAGATCTCTGCCGTTTGGGGCACTAGCCACTCAGGGCCAGCTCCCCCACTGGTGTAAACTGGTGCAGCTCCCCAGATTTACACCACTTGAGGGGAGAGGGAATTATACAAAGCCTGCCTCACACTGATTGGATCCTGGGCGGGAGCCCCGTGCTGCTGCACCCCACGATTGCTGCTGCGGCACGTCTGCAAGGCCAGGGGTGTGAGCAAAGCCCCGAGCTGGGGTCTCTGCACTCAGAGCTCCCAGCCGGGCCCGTCTGATCCCAGGGTCGCTCACGCCAAGCTTGGATACAGCTCCCAGGTTGCTCAATCTGCCGGCCAGCGGGCCGGATCCTCAGCTGGTGTCAGTCGGCACATCCCAAGAGAGCGACACTGATTTACACCACCTGAAGATTTGGCCCATAAACTCCAATGGTGCTACAGGGGATTTATCTGGCCCACAGACTCCAGTGAACTACACTTATTAGGGTGATGAGTGTCAGACTCCAAGTCTCCCGAGCCTGGGCAGCCAGACGAACGAGAGAAAACGTACGTGCCTCCCACAGCCCAGGGAAGGGTTTCACGCTCACCCAGACAACACGATTGCTGTGGGGAGAAGCGAGAGGCGCCATAAGGGCCGGCAAGCTCAGGGCTCAGCGTTAAGGAACAAGTCAAATCAGTGGCCACCGGCTGGCAGGGCAGATGTGTGCATCGGGGGAGAGGGAAAAAGGCTGGGTTCTAACGATCGACATTCAGCTTGTATCTGGCCAGTCCAGCCTCTGGATTCAGCCTCCGGAGGCAAAGCACCGGGTGCAGGAGACACTAAGGGGATGGGATCATACGGAGGGTATTCCCCTTTGGAGCAGAGCCGGTGGCAGGGATGGAAAAAGGAGCCTCTTACCTCCCATCTCTAAGGCCACCGTCTCCTGCTCGGTCCCCTCGGCCGCCGGGATCTCTGACCCACCTGGGCAATTAGCCCGCGGATCCCTCCCACGGCTTTAAACCTTTGACCATGGTTAATGAGTGACCAACGATGGCACGGGATCGGCCGGGAGGGAAGGGGGAGCCGCTGCTGCATGGCTGGGGATGGGGGGAGTAAACACGGCCTCCCCCGTCCGCTCTCGTGGTATGTTCTCGCCAGGCTCTGGGAAGCACTGAAGCAAACTCAGCAGGCACGTGGGCTGCTGCGTTGGGGGCAGCCTTGGTGCCGAGGGGCGAACGCCAACGCTGGCACGGCTCGGCAGCTAGCCCCGCCGGCTACAGGAGCGACCGCGGCATGATGGGCAGGAGGTGGGAGGGGGGCTGCAGTGCGAAGCCTTGAGGGGTTGGGGGAAGGGGATTCGCGGGGACCTAGAAACATCCATTGAGGTGGCTGTGGGGAGGGGAACAGGGCTCTCAAGCGGTTTTGCTTCCACTTGGGTGGAGAGCAGCTCGACACATCGGGCAGGCGAGCAGGTTTCCAGAGCAAACAGTGCTTGGAACCAGACAGCCGTGCGCCTGGGCCCCAATTCAGCAAAGCACGTGGCCGGGTGTTTCCTAGGGCACCGACTCCCAAGGGGCTCCAGTGCTCTGCTGAGCCGGGGCCGCAGGAGGAGGTAGCTCACTGGGGACGCGCCACCGCCCTGAAATCCTCTCCCAGCCAGCCACCATTGCAGCAAAGAGGAAGGGCCTGGCGCTGGCCTACTCAAGGGAAGATCCTCTGGGAAAGCAGCGTTCCCCTCAGTGAGATTTCTGTAGTGCCTGTCGCTGTCAGAGCTAAAGCTGTCTTGCATCTGGACTCCACTCAGAAGTCTCAGCCAGGCAGGCGCTGAACAGGTCACCGATGCTTTTCTGGCGGGGCTAAGAGTGTGCTGGTCCTTTAAGGGAGGCTACAGTCCAGCCTGCTGATCTGGGAATTCACAAGTCCAGGGGCACCCAGAGAGTCTGATACCCAGCAGGGGCTCCTCCTGCAGGCAGCTCCCTTGTTTTTTATGTTGGACAAACAAAACCCTCAGATCCCAAGCTTTGACTCCCAAACTGCCGCATGTTCTGCCCCGTTTGCAGCAGGAGCAAATCCGTTTCTATTCTGGGCTCTTTGCAGAAAGAGCTAACCAAGGTCCCGTTCCTCCCCTTGCTCCATTTCTAAGAGGTTCCCAAGGGGGGGGGGGGTGTCAGGGAGGGGCAGCTTTGGGGGCAGGGATTATCAGGGGTCAAACAACGGCCAGACTACAGCAATTGGCCACTATGAGAACAAGTCAGATAAGTGCTTTGCTGGGTCAGAACCTAAGTCATACATGTGTAGAAAACATGACCTAGGAGGGAAGATTGAAACATTGGGTTTGTTTAGTCTGGAGAAGAGAGGACTGAGGGGAGCCAGGATAGCTGTTTCCAAGTACATAAAAGGTTGTTACAAGGAGGAGGGAGAAATATCGTTCCCATTAACCTCTGAGGACAGGACAAGAAGCAATGGGCTTAAATTGCAGCAAGGGAGGGTTAGGTTGGACATTAGGAAAAACTTCCTGTCAGGGTGGTTAATCTCTGGAATAAATTGCCTAGAGGGGTGGTGGACTCTCCGTCATTGGAGATTTTTAAGAGCAGGTTGGACAAACCCCTGTCAGGGATGGTCTAGATAATACGTAGTCTTGCTTTGCGTGCAGGGGACTGGACTAGACGACCTCTCGTGCTCCCTTCAGTCCTATGATTCTGTGTGACTGAAGTTAAGCACCTGTTTAAATGCTGTGCAGAATCAGGGCGCAAGCAGGGGATTTAGCACTTGCAGGCAGGAATCCCAGTGCCCTCTGTTTATTATACGCGTGGGCTGCCAGGCCTGGCCATTGACAGAGGGCGCGTGGCTCTGGAATACCCTTGAGAATCTGAGGGCAGACCGCAGGCGGCCTGCCCCGACTATGCTCACCGCTGTCCGAACGGCCGCGTGCTGGCTATACACCGCGAGCTGCCGGAATGGCTCGTTCCGCTCGCTGAAGGATATCGTCATGACTACCAAGCCGCCGTAGCCGTGCCGCTGGCAGAAGGCGCAAAGGTCCTGCTGCAAGCCAGGCCGCTGCAGGAAGGCCTGGGCAAAGACAGCGATCGGCGTCAGGATCCAGAACGCACAGGCACACGACGGGACAGGATGGCAGGCAACGCTGCCAGCTCCCACCCTTCTTACTCCCCCGTCCTCCTCCCTCACCCCCAGCACCACCCACTTGTCTCATGCACCTGCCATGTCTGAACGGTTCAGACTGCAGGCTCCTTGGAGAAGGGATGCTTATTTGGCAGCAGTGTTGTCTAGTGGTCAGTGCAACACACTGACATGCAGGAGACCTGGACTCTATTTCCAGCTCAGCCACTGGCCTGCTGGGTGACCTTGGGCAAATTCCCTCTCTGCGACTCAGTTTCCCACCTGTATGGCGGGGATAAGAGCACTGCTCCGCCTCAGAGATGCTCAGATATTACGCTGAGAAGTACCGCAGAGAGAGAGAAAACCCTCCACTGCCCTGCAAGGTAGACAGGCAGCATTATCCCCATTTCACTGGCAGAGTTAGGGAGAGAACCCAGGAGTCCTAGCTCCCAACCGCAAGACCAGCTTCTTACCACTTGCACAGGGTAACATTTAAATGGCAAAATGCACAGACACCCTGCGGCGAAAGCTGCTTTCACTCCAGGGCTCTATTCCCAGCTCCGCCACCGACTCCCTCCGTGGTCTGGGGCAAGTCACTTCACTTCCCTGGGCCTCAGTATTCCCATGTCAGATTGATCCTTACCTCCAGTGTCACGTAGACAGCACTGATGGCCAGAACGAGTCCATCGCTCGACAGCGCCTTAAGGTCCTTTCGCAGCATCTGGTCCGTAGCGAGCCCTGGGAAAACGAGAACAGCGAGGGTCAGTGAAGAAGCACATTCGTTCCCAGCGGGAGCTTGGATCACTTCACGGGAGCTTTGTATTTTGACGTTCCAAAAGACTCAGACAGCATTCGCACACACAACCCTCTGACCACTCTGCTGGGTGGATTCTTGGACTGTTTTCAGATACTCGTCTGATTTAGTACCTCCCACTAGATAAGCTTCATGCAGCCCCCCACCTTCCCCATACGTCCCATTTGATCACCGATCAATCTGCAAAAAGCTGGTACCCGACACATCGAACTTGGCTGTCTGCAGAGCCTCAAACAGGACACGCCTGGCCGGGAGATCTGGGAACTTGGATTCCAACAGAACCACGTACTGAGTATCCTTGGGAGTCACTTTCCCAGCTTCTGGACTCATATTGACACAATCCAGAAGTATCGTACCTTTAAAGCAAAGGGAACAGCAGTTCACACACAAACATGGCGTACTTTGAGCCAAGCCACGAGAAAACAGAGACCATACACAGTTGTTGTGGTCTATGAGCCTAGGAGTTAGAGCCCCTAGGTCAAGCCAGGGGCTTTGGAATATCTCCCCTAGGCAAAGCCACGCTGCAATAGACTGGCCTTGCAGGGGTCCGGGATTTGCTGCTTCCTAGGCTGATGCAGATGCAGCCCTGCTGAGCATGCTGCTGCTTAGAGGTCGATTTTACAGCCAGCAGAATAAAGCCTGAGGCAGGGGCCTGATATCTGCGGGTCTCTGCCCCAGAACTCTACCCGTCAAAGGCGGCTAGCGCTGCTCTCACCGCGCAGCAGGGCGGCCGTCTGTCTGTCCAGCAGCTCCGCTGGACCCTGCACGATCCTCTCCGTCACCAGCGTAGCGCAGGAGCCCACCAGCTCCGCGGTGATTCTGCACCGAGGCTTCCGCTCCAGGGGCCGATGGTCGATCACCTCGATCACGGCCTCCTCCAGGGCTGCGTCTCCGCTGGCCGGGCGAGACGGGGGAAGTGAGCGGTGGTGCCGGAAGATGGGGGCGCAGGCCGGGAAAGGCCCTGGTTTCGTCCCCAGGCGTTTCTCTCTGCAATTTCTCCCCCCACCTCTTGCCCCAAAACGAGGGACTGGGGGTCAATGGAGTCACCCCAGGGATGGATCTGGATCCTTTTGGCGACACCATCCACCCCAGCGCATCCCAGGGCGCTAGGGCGCACCCTGGTGGGCGTTATTGTGTATTTATAGCATCACCCTGGGGATGGACCGAAAATTCCTCCACTCTCAGGCTCTTTTCCTGCCCTCCCACGCCCCAATAAAGGCCAATGGGTGTGTGTGTGTGTGTGTGTGTGTGTGTGTCTTATTTCCTCTACACTGAAAAATATACCAACATGCAAAGGGCTGTGCTGCAGCAAGGACAGGGGATCTTCAGCCCCTAAACAGGGAAAGGATGGTCTGACAACAGAGGGGGGGCGGTGAAGTTGGGGAACCCGTGTAGAGGGAGAGACAATACATGGAGCGTGGGCAGGGGCGAGGGTGGTAGGCATGCATGGAGAAGACGAAGGGGGAACGCCATCGGGTTCGGGTTCCCAGAGACACAAGGGAACGCTGTGCAAACCTGCCTGCTCGGGTCAGAGATTTTATAGCTCTTCCCCTTTAGCAAAACCCTACCGGGGCACCCAGGGACTCAGAGCCGCTGTGGGGAAGCCGCGGCTCCTGTCTTATAGGCTCCTTCCAGCCATGAGAGGTCTCCTAGCCCCTCCCAAGGAAGCTGAAGGGATCATGAACTTGTCTGGACGTGAGACCCACTCTGGTGGGTAGCAGTCCAGTCAGCCCAAGCCCTCGGTGCCTTGTCCCAGGCTGACCTCCGTGTGCAGAGAGCTGTCCCTGGGAAAGACCCGTTTCTTTTCCAGGGCCCCTGAGCCGTGAGCTGACAGCAAGATGAGGAATATTTTAAAGCAAGTCACTCGCTTCTCTAGGGGTTCCCACCACCTGCCCTTGTGCACCAAGGACAAGACAGTCCCTCTGTTTACAAGGCTAAACAATTTAATATACTTCGATCGCAAGCTCATCGGGGCAGCGGTCGTCCTTCTGTTCGGTGTCTGTACAGTGCACAACAGGGTCCTAGGCCAGGATTTTACCACAATCCAAATAATAAAGTCTTCATTCGCCCATCATTTACTCCCCACTCTGTCCTGCCCGGAGCCCCCACTTTCCTCCCACCAAGCTGTCGTATCTGGCGCTCCATCCATAGATCGCAAAGCACTTTACAAAGATGGCTCAGTGTCCTTTGCCTCATTTTACAGATGGGGAAACTGAGGCACAGGGAGGGCGTGTAGCTTGCCCAGTGTCACCCAGCAGGTCGGTGGCAGAGCCAGGATTAGACCCCCCAAGATCTCCCAAGTCCCCCGCACCGCCTCTCCACTTGCCTCGGCAGGATGTGGTGGTCGACTAGCGTCAAGGAGAGGAGGCCAGCCCGGCGCAGCGCATGTAGGTCGATCTCATCCCGGAAGATCAGGCAGCTGTCGGGGATGTGCTGCTCCCGCAGGAGAAAGACGCTCTCCGTGCGCAGGGGGAACTCCGAGCGGGGGATGTTCAGCACGGGGATGAATGCCGTCTCGGACTTCAGAGACGTCTGCAGGAGAACGTGGCGAACCACAGGGACAATTAGCAGCAAGTCTTGGTTACAGAGAGCACAACCCGGGAGGGGCCCAGGCAATACACAGCAGCTCTAGCATGCATTGGTCTCAGTGCTATGGGGTCACCAGCACAATTTCCCCGTGTCCGCCCTTGAACAGAGAGATCCCCTTCCCTCCCCATCCCCAGTAATTCCTCCCCAGTCGAAGCAGAGCTCCAAAGCGGAGCCCAGCCACAGGGCAGCACTCACCTTTGCCAAGTAATAAGCCAGGGCAAGCGCCGATACCACGGAGTCCAGATCGCAGGCTTCATTCCCCAGCACCACGTGGACTTCCTGCCCGTGCTGGACGTGCTCCTGCCAAGAGACGGGAGGCTTTGAATCCTAGCAGAGCAGGCCCAATGCACAGGAAAAAGACTCGCTCCCGTGTGCGGACGCAGAAGGAAAACACACGCCGTCTCCCCTGTGGGCAGGCTGAGCCGTGAGCGGCACCGGGGGTCTGACATGGCAGGGTCTTCCTGCCCTGCTCCTCCCTGCCTGGCCCAGGAAGGCTTGGTCATCTAGACCCTTGGCTGGCTTAAAGACCTGAGGCTCTCAGGTTCATTGGCTGAGCAATCCGACACCACCCTTGAACCTGATCGCTCCTGGGCCTCCAGAGCATATGCCCGACCCAGGCACCTAGCCAGCACCTGCCTCACTCTCCTTACATTCAGTGAAGATGCTGAGCAGGAAAGGAATCAGCAGCGTGAGCAGAGGAAACGAAGCAGCCACTCCTGGCTTCCAGGGGCTAACAGCAGATGGGCGAGACCCTGCTTCCGGGCTCTCTGCCACCAAAATAATCCCAAGGTAACAGTCAGCGGATACCTCTGGGTTAGCGGACGTTCAGCTGATTAGACACACACCGGCACAGCGCTCTCCTTCCGCAGTGCTAGATTCACCTCTCACTCATCCTACCCACTGACTCCCCCAGATTTACAGGCTGGCAGTGTTTAAAGACACACCCCGGGCTGCCAGCCCCGCAGTGACCACCCCGACCCAGGGTGAAAGTGACAAAGAAATAGATAGAATCTCTTCGGGAACACAGCAAGAAGGAGCTGCATGAATGCTTTCCACTCGCACCCCTTCACCTGGCAGCAGCGTAGTTCAATGGCTAGAGCAGGGGACTGGAAGCCAGGACTCAGCTCTGGGAGGGCGTACGCTCTCGTGTTCAGACCGGGGAACTGGGTGTCAGGACTCCTGGGTCCCATTCCTAGCTCTGAAACTTTGTGCCTGTAAAGTAAGGTTCATGTCCAACGACACAGAGAGGGTGTGATGAGGCCTGCTGCGTGCAAACGGCTCTGAGGCCCTCGGGAGGAAGGCAATGTCAGTACCACTGGCGATTCCTTTGCTCTGTGCTCACAGGGGGTCAGTAAGCTGCAAAAGGAATGCTCCATGTTTTGAAAGGGAAAGAAACATCTGGGGTTCACTGGGCAAAAGGGAAGGCTTCTGGCAGCCTATAGCAAAACACAGGCAGCCAGATCTCAGCACAGCGTGCTCCTAACACAGCAGAGATGCAACTGAAACTCCAGCTCTTTGGTTCTGAAACACTGGGGGAGGAGAGGGGTTAAGGCACGTGCAAAGAGAGCTGCAAGGACCAGCTTTGGGCCAGATTCTCTTTTCACACCACTTTTACTCCTGTGTAACTCCAGTTTAGACCAGTATTAGGTCAGGGCACGTGGGAAGAGAAGCAGGTGCCTCTGGTTGCAGCCAGAAGTTCAGATGCAAGGAAAACGGAGCAGGACGAAGGAGGGAGGTTGAAACTGAGTCTCTGTTTCCCATGAAGTTGTTTACAACAGCGCAGCTCTGCTGACCTGCCAGCATTTCACAACAGCGGACGTGACTGCACAAAGTGCAGGGCAAATGGAGACTCGGCCCAAGACGTTTGAGGTTCAAAGTGAATGTGGGGTGAAGGGCTGGCTGAGATGCCGATGGCCTTTGAGCTGGTTCCAACACTCCAGTTTCTACGCTGGCCCTTTTGTTACAGTGCTGAAACTTGCCAATGAAAAGTTGGCCTGGAGCCTACACATGGGTACCCGGGTCTCGGTAACCGCTTATGAATGAAGCTTTTGGTACCTGCAAAAGCAAACTGATGCAGCAGCAAAGAAGTCCTCCTTGTCAGACAGCAAACAAGGCAGATTTTCACCAGCTCCCTAAAAGCTATTTGCCATTCCCCGCAGGCGCTACGAGGCAGCATCCATTTCCCAGCTACCGTCAAGAGAACAAGGCAGATGCACTCAGCGCCGGGTTCGAAGCACTGGGCTCTGGCTGGCCAAGCACTTTAGATGAGCAAGGCTGGGATAATGCATTTACGGAGCAGAGTTAAGAGCTGCGTGTTACTGAGCGACCACGCAAAACAGCAGCATATGGCCCCAGGGAGGAAAGAAAACAACCTCACCAAGAAACGCACAAGCAATTTGCACTAAAAGGCACTCAAAGGCCTCGGAGAGGGATATGTACCGCCTTTTCAAAGCTCATTTACCTTAGCACTAGCTGGGAATGGCAGTGATGTCCCAGTCATTCCTGCAAACACATTAAATCAACATGACAGGTCTGATCCATTAGGATTGTAAGAGACACACTGGCACCTTTCAGAATCAGAATGGATTTTTGGGGGGAGGGGGAAAGGATGGAAGGCAATTAAAATTGTCATTCCATCTAAGTAATATAGGCAGAATATTCATAGAGACCTAGATTTTTATGGGACCATTCTGGTCATTAGTCTGATCTACTACATACCACCGGCCATAGAACCTCACCCAGTAACTTCTGCATGGACCCATACCTTCTGGCTGGGCAAGTGTGTATCTTGTACAAAGATATCCCACCTTGACTCAATGACTGCACCACCATGAGCCTAGGAGTGTTGCTTTATCCTAGTCAGCACTGACTCCCTTCTATAACCCCAGGTGTATCTCGATTTGAGATCCTGGGACTGCAGTCCAAATAATAATAGCTATAGCAATGGTAGGTCTCTTCCTGGGATACTGGATTCAGTTCTGGCCCCGCTCTCTCCAGAAGGAAATTGCCAGAATAAAGAGGGTCTTGTGAGAAAACATCCAGATTGAAAAGGCGGAGATGGTTTAGTTTCCAGAAGCGACCCGTGAAAGGGAATATGACCAAGAATGTAAAGGAGCAGACAGTGGAGAGAAGAGAACTTGGGACAGTCCTAGTTATCTTCCCAGAACACAAGAACAAGGGGCCATTATTCAGCAGAAGGCAGTCAGTTAAAGACTGTGGAAAGGAAACGGTTTCATTTTTATACAGTGTGCACCTGGCCTGTGAGACTCACTACCACAAGATTTCAGCAAGGTGAACAGCTCGGGCAGATTCACAAGGATTGGATTTATATCCTGGTAATGAGGACCTCCAAAGATACTTTAGGTGGGATTAAAGAAAAGCTTGGAAGGGGAAAAAGCCTTCCTGCTTCAGGGCATAAACTGACACTAACTGAAAGTGACAGGAAGAAAATTTCTTTACAAGCAAGTTATTCCATAGCAGCCTACTATAAAGGTGGCTTGGACCATCCTCTGATGCAGCTGGTACCAGCCTCCATGGGAGACAGGATAGTGAGCTGGATATAGAGAGGAAGGATGGTGCAGTGATTAAAATGCTAGCCTGGGGCTCAGGAGATGTGGGTTCAAGTCCCTCTTCTACCTCAGCCTGCCTTGCACAATTTGCTTCGTGGAACATTTTTCAAAAGCACCTAAGTGACTTAGGAGCCTAACTCCTATTTTCAAAAATGACCTAGACACTGAAGAGTCCAAACCTCATTGACTCTGAATAAATCACCTGGGTGCTTTAGTACATTTTCCCCTTTGCCTTTCTGTACCTCAGTTTCCCCTCTATACAGTGGAGCTAATAGCCATGCCCTGCCTTGCAGGGTGGGCTGTGAGGATAAGTACGTTAGACTGGGAGGTGTTCAGATGCTACGGTGATGGTGGTCAGCCCCACTCTGGCAATTCCTATATTCCTAGTTTGTGCGATGCAGAAGGCTGTGGTTTGTCTAACTGGGTAAGAAAAGAAAAAAAGTTCAACTTTTGAGCTACTTCTGCCACTGTAAATAAAAAATGCCAACGGTGCAGACCTGGAGTGATGGCAGAATCTGCTGACGAGGAACTGAGTCAAGGCCTGACTCATTCACACTCACAGAACACGAGGTTTATCTCAGGCGCTGCATTCATCTTTTGGGTTCCAAACTGATAGGAGAAAGGGAAGCTGATACGGAAGGGTAACATCAGTGCAACTTTGGAGATACAGCCAGAAAACAAATTGGGAGGGGGAACGGCTGCAGGGAAAGCAGAAGAGATCCTAACCCAGCAAGCCAGGTGGCTCACGGAGCCTTGACTGGCAAGCTGCCGAACTACACCAGAGTTTCTCCGTACACCATGAGCAGACAGACACCGTGGGGCTGAATGACTGAATTCTGGACTGGGAGAACAATGGGGACAGACAGAGGTTATGTCTACACTGCAATCAGAGGTGTGACTGCAGTGAAAGGCGCAGTGACACAGGCTTCAGTGCAGGTTGGAACAAGCCCGCCAGGGACCCTGGATATGCGGTTGCATTGCTGGCTCACACAGGGGGTGGGGGGGGTCCATGCTGCTGTGTCCTCACTGCCAGTTTTAGCCGCGCTAGCCATTGCAGGGAGACTAGCCGAGCTGCAACCACACCTCCACCTGCAGAGTCGACCTACCCTGAGTGAGAGCACAGCATGGGTGGGCGTCTACTTGAAATGTCTGCATCCAACTAGAGACAAAGACGCTGCGACTGTCTGCTTACAGTGTAATGGTCAGCGATTTAAGCTGGTAATTCACAGAAGCAGTAGCATAGCTATATATACAGGGCATATACCCAGCAGGGGATTGGAGAGGGTTGTCTCTTTGGAAGAAGCTTGATGAAGGGAGGTCACAGACCCCCCCTCCCAAGCCAGGGTAGTATTCAAAGCTATTTACAGCAGTTCCTAGAGAGGTCTGCACTAAGAGTGGAGCCCCAATATGTCAGGCACTGCACCCCAAGACAGTTCCTGCTGCAGAGAGCTTACAGCCTAAGTAAACAAGACAGAAAGGGAGGGGAAACTGAGGCAGGGAGCAATTTGCCCACGGTCACCGGCAGAGGTAGGACTAGAACCTGCGGCTACTGAGGCTCACCTCAACGGGCTATCCCACTGGGCCACACTGCTGCTCAGGCTTGTAGCATCACCTTTTCTCTATTTTTTAGCCTTGCAAAGGTAACGCGCATTGTCTCACACCCAGCCTGCAGGCATCATTAATTTGCAGGCCCAGCAGCAGCATGACTTCCCCTGAGTCTCAAGCAAATGCAGCGGACTTATTTTTGCAGCGGGCAAAGACGCAGGCGAATAGCAGCCAGGCGATGTCACTGACGCGCTCAGCGCAAACAACCCGCACTCAGTGGGCCGCACACAGAGGCTTGTTTATGTGCAGCCCCAAACAAACAGTTATTATGGAAGAACATCCACCCTGCATTCATCCGACCGGCTCCTCTCTGCAGCCCGCAGAGCCGGGAGAAAGCAACTTTCTGTCCCGGCTCCCCGCACTTCCACTCCTCCCTGTGTTCTGTTTGATCTCTAGATTAGGGAACCCCTTCCTCAGGTCAGCATTTAGGTTACACCCCACCTCTGAAGCGTTGTCTCTGGCCTGGCTTTTAGCCACCGGAGTTGTTCCGCTGATGCCAATCCCTAGTCCAGATGTAAACGAAGCCTTATGTCAATGCAGCGTGTGTATCATATGGGCCTCGTTCACCCCAGTGCCCCGTCAGTATAAACCCCACACTGATTCAGCAGCGAGGCAGCTTTGGGTACACGGCCAGGGGCCTATTTACCAACAACTGCCCTTCTTCCCAGGTCCTACTGCCACAGATGCAGTCAGAGCGGGGCGCTTCCATAGGAGAGATGGTGCCACTGGTGGAACTTTCTCCGTGAGGCCTTTTAGTTTTGAATGGTCCTTCCGCCCTGGCCTGAACCAGTCCTGCCGGGGTACACGGCCAGGTCCGTTTGCTTCGGTAACAGACACAACTCCAGCGGAGACCGTAAAGACGGGAAATATGGTTCTAGCAGCCGGAGGGATGATTTACGCTAACAATGGGGCGAAGGAGGCTTCCTAGAGCGAACCACGCATCATGGAGCACTTCGAATCAAAGACACAGGCTGCTTTTTTATAGTTTCATGCGAGTTTAGGGTCAGAAGAGTCCGATTAGATTAGGGGTCGGGAATGACGAACCGGGGCCAATGGGAGCTGTGGGGGGGCCGTGCCTGCGGACATCAACAAACAAAATGTCTCGTAGCCCGCCAGCAGATTACCTGATGGGCCACGTGCCGAAAGTTGCTAACCCCTGGATTAGATCATCTAGCTTGGCCTCCTCTATAACACTTTTTGCCCAGACACCCCCATATTAAGCCCAAAGACTAAACCAAAACATTTCAGCTCTCAGGAGACTAAACTGTGTGCCACAGGCAGAGAACGGGAGAGACCAAGGTGCCACCAATGGCAGGGAACTGATTAGATGGATTATGCCCAGAGGAGGAAATTCCTCCCAGATCCTGAATATGTGAGCAAGACCCATCAGCCAGGCGTCTAAGAAAAAGGATTTTCGGTACCACCTCAGAGCACTGGCCCGCCCCGTCCAGTGTCCCATCTCCAGCTGTAGCCCATTGCTGATGCTTCAGAGGAAAGCAAAAATAACCCCAGCATACATGAACTAAATTGTGCATCAGGGAAGAATATTCCTTTTTGACCACCCCTTGCATTTTTACAGCCCCCAAAATAAATACTTGATACCGAAACCTGCACCGGTGTCAGTGATCGCACACGGTGCAGAACCAGGGAGAATCAGGCCTGAGGCAGTGAACACAAATGTGATACACAGCTGGCTAATAACCCTCACGTTAAATAAGGCTTTAGTCCCTCCGCTAGCTCCTTGCTGCTACCCAGCGCAGAGAAGCAGGCCGGTCGGTGAGCAGCACGGGCAATGACGCCAGGCAGCGGGGGGGGAAGGAGAAAGGAAAAGTGAAGTCCTACTCTTTGGGAGTCTGCGTCCCAGCCCTCCCCTCCTCACTGCAGCACTGGAAGGGAGGTTTATGGACTGTCACCTGCCTTCAAGACTCTAGCAACATGGGAATGTGGGGACTGTCCTTCAGCAGAACCTCCATGGGATGGGAGGACAGGAATGCCTGCCCCCCTGTATGGAGGCCCCACGCTCCTCCCACAAGTGTCACCATCCAAAAGGCAGCAGCTTCAGGGTCACCCCAAGCAGCACCTCCAGGGACAGACGCAGGGTGCGCAGAGAGATGGCGACGAGGCAATTTTAGCACTAATTCAAGAGTTCCTTGGGTATCTGCTCACGGCAACGCCCTTGGAGGCAGACACGTGGAACGTGCTCTGTCCATGGCCTAGCATTCAAAACACACGCTCAACACTGGGGAAGATGAGCCGCTCCTGGAAAGGGTAAGACGCCACATTGCTAACCTATCCATTTCACTGGGGAAAGTGGGGCTAATTCT
The DNA here is from genome assembly GCA_007922305.1 of Dermatemys mawii. Classification (NCBI taxonomy): domain Eukaryota; kingdom Metazoa; phylum Chordata; order Testudines; family Dermatemydidae; genus Dermatemys; species Dermatemys mawii. Next base: position 3,817,999 of record ML677399.1, on the reverse strand, counting down.
CCACAGCACTGTGTAAGTGTGGGGAGGAAAGCTGGTCTTGCGGCCAAGGCACTGGACTGGGACTCAGGAGATCTGGGTTCTAGGAAAGTCACTTAAATTGCTCTGCACCTCAGTTTCCCCATCTGCAAAGAGGGGATAATCTTCTTCCTCTCCTTCCACCTTTTGTCTATTTAGATTGTAAACTCTTCAGGACAGGGACTGTTTCTTACTCTGTGTAGCAGCTGGCACAATGGGCCCCTGATCTCGGTCATGCTGCATGCATGCAGCAGCCAGTACAACAGGTGCCACAGCTCAGCTACTCAATATCTGTGCAGCGCTAGGCTCAATGGGGCCCTGATCTCAGCTGGGGCCTCTGAGTGCTACCCTACTACAAATAATAGCAGTAGGTTTTAGGAACAGGAGACATTACTGCACTAGCTTTGCTCTTCATTTCCACCCCCCAAGAACTGAGGAGGGTATTCAGAAAGAACAATCAAAGCCGGGGATTAGTCGAGAAATAGGGAGGTTCTACTGTATATTGAAATGTCAAGTAGATTTTTTTTTGTAAATCTCAGCTGATATTTTTACACCTCTCTGCAGAGAGAGATTAAACATATTACTGGCTGCTGACTAGCTCATCTCTCTCCTCAAAGAACTGCATAAAAATACTCATCTATCATTTCCTTACCATAACAAGGTATCAGTGTAGAGAAATATGACAGTGCTACACTCTGGTTAGGAAATCAAAAGCTATTCGAGGAGAAATGTAATTTAAATTGCATAGTAAACAGGATCAAAACAGACAAGCCTCTTCTGCCTTTCAGATCTTCCATTGTTCCTCAAGCACACTGATATTACCACTGCCTGTAGCTAACTGAGTGACCTACTTCTCCATTGCATCTATTAGAAGGTCTCTGAAAAAAAGCATTGTATCAGGTTATCTAGGTTTTGGAGCTTTTATTATCTTTTTATCCCTGGACCAAATAAGATGAATGACATTTTCCAGATGCAGAGAGACATGGCATGAGATCTAGGCTCATGTTCGTGGCATGAGAATTTCCGATCAAATACAAACTTATGTCATGGCCACAAACAATATCGGGATGTCAGAACTCATTGCAATGAAACACTCAGCAATGATCAGCTGTTTACCCCACACAAACCTGATCACATTGGACCGTTGCCTTCACCAGAATTTTGGCAGACTTGGGGAGATGGGAAGAAACACACTCTCGATTGTAAGAGGCAGGCAACCTTCCATTTGTGTTTCCCCACTTGGGTTATGTTCTATCTGATAGGTGCATGCTAAACACAACATCCTCAAGCTTCTCAAGTATATCACCATCTCAAATACTTCAGGGGCTAGCAATGACTGTCTTATTGCATATCCCAGCCTTACTAACTTATTCCACATAAGCAAAGCAAGAAAGTACTAGGCCTCGAAAAGACAAGCAGGGCCCACTCATATTTCATTTGTCTGACATCTCTTTGTCCACAGGGTCCTTTTGAACATGATAATTAGTGCTCACAACACTCTATGCTAACCCCTCTCTGAAAAGATTGCTGCAAAGATATAGGATATCAGATGTTCCTCTCCCACAGCCCTGTGCAATAGGGAGATGTTGTACAGATAGGGAAACTGAGGCCCAGAGACTTGTCCAAGGTCACATGAGACTTCTGCAGCAGGAACAGAACCCATGTTTCCTGACTTGCAATCATGTGTCTTAACTACAAGTCTGTTCTTTTGCCACTTTGCTTGCATGTTGGAATGCCCCACATACATAGCTGTCAGCCTGTGACTGCTGTTGGACAGTTACAAGTTGGTGAGGGTGTCCTAGCCCAGTACAGAGAATTCTCTCTAGACTCACAGTGCAGTAAAGTCTAAGATCTGACACATAACTTCGCCCTTACCATGAGTTTATAGGCCGGGCAGAGATCACTTGTAAACTAGCAAGCAAGACCTTTGCTGATTTTCAAATTAGTGGCACACCTTAATTTCTAAAATGTATCTTTTAAATGTTACAGCCAAGATCAACCTCATTCCTGGAGAGAAGTCTACAATACAGACAAAGCAACACTAAATTCTAATAGGTCTTTACCTCCTCTACTTCCTGCACTTCTTCTTTTGACACTATAACACTTTCACTATAGCACTGTGCACAGCTGCCCATCACAGCTGAACTGAAAATGCTAAAGAACTGAAAACAGCTTCTTCCTAAGGGCAAACAACAGCATCCACTTCTGACACTCCCTCTCCCTGCTCATACACACTAGCATTAAACACCAGCCCCTTTGTTTCCACAACTTTTCAGCTGTTTTCATAATATTTCTCATTCAACAGGTCCCACAGGTAAAGGAAATGATATGGGTCCAGGACATGCAAAAGCCAGTTTGAATTAGCACCAAAACAACACACTAGTCTGATGGTAGAATTTAAGTCCAGCATCACATGAAACATCAGAACCAGGTGCCATTGGAAAATTGAACCTCTTGTGATTTGAAGTGGGGTATATGTATTTCTTATAATCTCTGGTAAGCCACTTTAAAGGTGTATCTTGCTTAAATTTAGTTCTCTACTTAAATTCACTCATGATTTTAGCAGTCACTAGTTCCAGGGGTTCATAAGAGAGCAGACAGTGCTTCAAAGTCCAGCACCCCAGTAGCAGAAAGCCTTAGGCTGGGATTCCCCTAGGAACTTGAAAGGAGTTTGGTACCCACCTTTCATTGAAAGGCAATGGGATTCGGAAGTCTAACTTCCCTGTAAGGAACCGTTTAAGATGCCAGCCTCTGTCTCTAACTCTCCTGAGTCAGGAGAGATCAGCTGCTAACTCATTTTGGAAAAGCCGGAGGGGCAGGGGGAAAGCACACTAGTAATCAGAGCACTGTGATTTTCCAGTTTGTGGTATAAGGTCAGTTCCAGGACCAATATGTTTTGCTAAGTGCTGGTTCCAATCCCATCACCAAACAGAAAAGACAGTGGAATACCGTACTTCCCTTTGTCCTAGTTCTGCAAGTGTAAATGGGCTACATCAAACTAGGCTCTTCCATTGATGCCCATCCCTGTGGCATCTGGGCACCTCAGCCTAGATCCCTGGCACGTCACAGAACCAGGACAAGGAGAGATGGAGGGTCATGGGGGCAGCATGAAGGGGGACAATGAGGGGAGCAGGACAGAGATTGAAGCTGGGGGGCAAAGGAGACCATGGACTAAAGGAGCAGTGGGGGCAGCAACAGATGGGGTGAGCTGTGGAGTGGAGGTCAGGCTGGGGAGGTGGGTTGGGCTGCAGGAGAGGCAGGACCAGGCTGTGTGGTTCTGGGGGGCGCAGCAGGGGGAAGTTCAGGAGGCACCAAGGCTGGGGGAGCAGGAGGGAGAGCAGGGGCTTGTGCGGGGGGCAATGGAGGGGAAGCTTTATGGAAGCCAGAGATGAAGCTCTCTCTATGGTCCCCCTGTGCTCCCCGCAGCCCATGGGCCTCCCCATGCACTCCTGACATCCCCCCAGCCCCTGCCCCCTACTTTCCCCAGCTCCCTCATCCCCTGCCCCCCCATAGCTCCCACAGCCCTTCATCCCCCCATGTCCCCTCCTGCTTCCCCCAGAGCTTGCCCTCCATAGCTCCTGCCCCCCATAGCTCCCGCCCCTTCCACAGCCCCTCGTCCCCCCAGCCCCCCCTACTTTCCGCAGTTCCCACAGCCCTTCATTCCCCCACTTTCCCCAGCTCCCTCAGCCCCTGCCCCCCCATAGCTCCCACAGCCCTTCATCCCCCCCAGTGCCCTCTCCTGTTTCCCCCAGATCTTACCCCCCATAGCTCCTGCGCCCCATAGCTCCCGCCCCTTCCACAGCCCCTCGTCTCCCCGGGTGCCCCCAGCCCCTGCCCCCCATAGCTCCCGCCCCTTCCACAGCCCCTCACCCCCCCGGGTGCCCCCAGCAGCTCCCGCCCCTTCCACAGCCCCTCACCCCCCCTCCCCAGAGCCCCGCCCGGTACCTGCAAGGCGGCCCGGCGGCTCCGCACGAAGCGCTCCATGGCGGGCGGGGCAGGAGGCGGCGGCCGCAGCGGGCCCTGGCTCCGGAGCGAGCGAGCGGCTCCTCCCGCCGGGCTGGGGAACCGAACCCGGCTCCTCAGCACGAGGCACGCGCGGGCTGCCGGGAAATGGAGGCGGCCCCGGGGAGCGAGAGAGCGGAGGTGTCACTGAGCGGGGGTGTGGGTGTGTAGGGGCGGGTGTGACTGCGGGGTTGTGTGTGTGTGTGTAGGGGATGGTGTAACTGTGCGGGGTGTGTGGGTAGGGGAGGGTGTGACTGCGGGGTTGTGTGTGTGTGTGTCAGTGTGTGTGTGTGCGTAGGGGAGGGTGTGACTGCGGGGTTGTGTGTGTGTGTGTCTGTCTGTGTGTGTGTGTAGGGGATGGTGTAACTGTGCGGGGGGTGTGTGGGTGTGTGTAGGGGATGGTGTAACTGTGCGGGGGGTGTGTGGGTGTG
>ML677399.1:3775215-3813451 GCA_007922305.1 Dermatemys mawii | reverse complement strand
GGGGGGGGAAGCTGTGACTGCGAGGGTTGTGTGTGTGTAGTGGAGAGTGTGACTGCGGGGTTGTGTGTGTAGGGGAGAGTATGACTGTGGGGTTGTCTGTGTGTGTAGGAGAGGGTGTGACTGTGGGGTGTGTGTAAGGAAAGGTGTGACTGCGGGGGCTGTGATGGGGAGTGTGTGTGTGTGTGTGTGTAGGAGAGGATGTGATGGGAGAAACTGTGGGGGTTGTGATGGATGTATTTGTACAGTAGTTATGAGTGTGTGTGTGTAATCAGGAGTGTGTGTGATAACTTGTGAGTGTATAGGAGGGTTATGAATTTAGCAGGGAGTGTGGGGGGCTGTGTTGCGGATGTGTGGGGAGTGTATGGGAACTTGGTTTGAGAGTGAAGGGTTGTGATGGGGAGGGAATGTAGTTGTGAATGTGTTGGAATACTGTGCATGTCAGAGATTGTGATGTGTGTGTGTGCAGCTGTGAGTAGCATGTAGGGGTTCCAATGGGAGAGTATGTTTGTGTAGTGAGTGTGTACAGGGTTGGTGTGATTGTGGGGGATTGTAGTGGGGGAGTGAGTGTATAAGGGCTGTGATGGTAGAGTGTGTAGGAGAGGGTGTGGCTGGGCAGTGTGTGTGGTTGTGAATGTTGGGAGTTTTCTGTGATAGTGGGGGTTGTGATGGGGGAGCATGTCTGCAGTTGTAAATGAGTATGTATGGGGTTCTGATCAGGAGTGTGTGTGTAAGGGTTGTGATGGTGGAGTATGTGTGGGAGGGGTGTATGTGCAGGATAGGGTATGTAGTGAGTTTGTGCGTAGGAGGGTTGTGAGTCTAGGGAGTTGTGATGTGTATGTGTAACTGGGAGTGAGTGTGTACGGTTTCTGATGGTGGAGTGTGTGTAGGAGGGTTATGAATGTAGGGAATTGAGTCAGGAGAGAGTGTGTGTAGTTAGTGTGTTGTTTGGTGTGAGTGTAGGGGATTGTGATGTGGAGTATGTGTGTGTAATGAACAGAGGCTTGGTAGTCTAGGAGTTGTGATGGGGGGATGTGTGTGTAGTTGTGTGTTTGTATGTAGGAGGAAGCATGTTTGCAGGGAGACGGGCGAGGCTGTGTTTGTCTGCCGTGGGGTCTGGAAAGCATAATCCCAACTATACATATAAAATGATGGGGTCTAAATTACCTGTTCCCACACAAGAAAGAGATCTTGGAGTCACTGTGGATAGTTCTCTGAAAACATCTACAGTATTCAATGTGCAGCAGCAGTCAAAAAAGCAAAGTTGGGAATCCTTAGGAAAGGGATAAATAACAGGACAGTAAATATCATGTTGCCTCTCTATAAATCCATAGTACACCCACACCTTGAATACTGTGTGCAGATGTGGTCACCCCATGTCAAAAAGGATATATTGGAATTGGAAAAGGTTCAGAAAAGGGCAACAAAAATGATTAGGGGTATGGAACGGCTTCCGTATGAGGAGAGATTAATAAGACTGGGACTTTTAAGCTTGGAAAAGAGACGGCTAAAGGGAGATATGATTGAGGACTATAAAATCATGACCCGTGTAAAGAAAGTAGGTAAGGAAGTGTTGTTTACTACTTCTCATAACGCAAGAACTAGGGGTCACCAAATGAAATTAACAGGCAGCAGGTTTAAAACAAATAAGAGGAAGTACTTCTTCACACAACACACAGTCAACCTCTGGAACTCCTTGCCAGAGGATGTTGTGAAGGCCAAGACCATACCAGGGTTCAAAAGAGAACTAGATACATTCATGGAGGATAGGTCTATCAATGGCTATTAACCAGGATGTGAAGGAAGGGTGTCCCTAGCCTCTGTTTGCCAGAAGCTGGGAATGGGTGACAGGATGGATCATTTGATGATTCCCTGTTCTGTTCATTCCTTCTGGGGTACCTGGCACTGGCCACAGTCAGAAAACAGGATACTGGGCTAGATGGACCCTTGGTCCGACCCAGTAGGGCCATTCTTATGTGGGGTGTTCATGTGCTGTGGGGCTGAGTATGTGAAGGTGTGTGTGGGGAAGTACTTTGCAGGTGAGGGGCTATATGGAAATACACATGGGCAGCAACTGTGAGTGTATGTAGTCGTGGGATTTGCAAGAAAGGAGTGGGCGAGTCGGTGCTGGAGTATATAGGGTCTGTGTGTCAGAAAGAGAAGAGGTTGTGTGTTGATTCAGTTTGACGGGAGTGAGGTAGATCATTCAGGCCAAGTGACCGGGACAGAGGGAGCTCTGTGGAAGTACTGATGGGGTGGGGGTCTGGCTTTTTGGAGTCACACGATTCCCCATCTCCCCTCCAGCTGTAACTGTTGTTGCCCTGAATTCTGATTTGTTGTTCGCTACATTTCTTAAATCTAAAACCTCAGAAAACAATATTCCTCTGCTACCTAACATCCAAGTTGTGTTATTTACATAACCCACTGACTCTCCTTTAAGAAGGGCTTATTTCTGGACTGATTCTTTTTCCTATGTTGTTGCAGCAGCCTTGCTTATTATTGTGTCTTCTGAATTACTCCTCTTGCCTTTAGCTAAGCTTCAAATGTGAGACCCAAATCCAGTGCAGCAGCTGGCTTGTAAGAGATGACATTTCTTTGACAGCTGTGCTTCAGAAATAGGGAGGCCAGTGTGTGAATGCATGTCTCTGTCACACACTCCCTGTACAAGAAATCCTGTAATTAAAAACACAAATCATCACAGGGCAAAAATAACCGGCAGCAAATTGCAATTAGGCTGACAATGTTGTCTGTGATCCAGTTTCACTTCCCAATAAAGAAGCGCAGATTAAAGAGAAAAGGGTACATCTAAAGGATAAAAAATCATATTTGTTTTTAAATCATGATTGGCTTAAAATTATGAACATTTTTATAGCACCGTAACATTTGAGGGTTGGTGGGGGTCTTCTCTTTTGCTTTCTGGTGCCTGAGACTTTAGGGTTCAATTGCTTCATGTTTTTAAGCATTTCTCTTCAACCATAAGGACAAGAAAGTTATTTTTTCTTGTTTCCTTTTTAAGGAAAGCTGAAGAGCCTCTTGCAATCTCGTGACTCCAGCAGCTGGAAATATCTTAATATTTGGAAATAGCTGCAAATCTTGTGAGGCTTGCAATGAAATCTCGAGAGGTAGGAAGGCTGCAGGAGTGACTATGGGTTTTGTGATGCATGCACTGACCCTGCCAGCTCATTTCAGAGAGGCTGATATTTTTTTGGCCACTTAATTACCCGGGCTAGGTTGGAACCAGTGACCTAAACAGGAATGGCTCTGCACATCCGTGTGTTGTCCATTATGCCAATCAGGATGATTTTTAAAGGTCTTCTGGTGATATTTGTTCAGGGTGAGAGTAGAATTGGCTCTGCTGGAGGGAGGCATCAGGTAGAAAACCCCCATGAGATGTGCCGTACTAGTTTTAATGTCCGAGTGGCAGCATTTCTTATGGAGATAGGCAAGAGGGATTTGTTAGTTCATCTGGGAGGATATAGGGGTGACTCATAGAGACCCTGGCATGGGGTGAGGATTAGAGAGGAGGACACACGGCTGCTGGTATAGGGACAGAGACGAATGGGAGACATAGGGGGAGGGGAGAAGGGAGGGATAGGAGAATGGGGTAACACACAGCCCTCAATATGGGGGGAGAGAGAAATGGGCATTGGTGAAATGAGGGGCATGCAGCCCCTAGCATGGGGGATGTTGGAGGAATAGGGAGGGGTACACAACCCCTGGCATGGGGAGCGGTGGTTACAGAGAGTCCCTGGAACAGAGGAGTATGAAGCGTGATACCCAGGGAGCTGGGGTGGGGGAGGAATTGAGGAATGCGAGAAGCCCCTGAGGTGTGCAACTGAGCTCAGCCTAGGCAAGCTGCAAAGTGTGCCCCCTCCTAATTAATGTCATTCCAGGGCTAGGTCGATTGGACTCTTTGAATTATCTGATCATTCTTGTTACTGCTCCTCTGCTGCTGTCCTAAATTTAAAGCATATCCCACAACCGTTTATGGAGGAGTTTCCCCTGAAGTTGAGTCAGGTTGGGTAAAAATCACATGGCTTTTTTTGTTTGCTTGTTTTTATTTTTTAAAGCAAGGTTCTTTTTATTTGCCGTCAGCTGTCTCAATCACGTTTCCCAGCTTTTCTCTGCAACCGTGAAAGCTAGAAGCCTACTTAAAACACACATACCACATCTAAGAGTCACACCTAATCACATGCCTCCAGCAGCTGGAGCGCTAAGAAACACACACCAAATATTGCCAGACTCACAGTAAAGTCACAGGAACTGGGCGCTGGCTGCTGTTGGATAAGAAACTAGATGGACCAGCCATTTGACTCAGTATGTCAGATCCTGCAGGCCTTAATGTTTCAGTGTAATCCCCAGTAGGCTGGTTTGCTAATTCTGCTTTGCTTTGGCCCTGGACTCTTATCCTATGAGACAGCTCCTGCGCATACCAATTAAGGCTCATTTCGTTGGTACTGGTTGCCCTGCCTTTCTTTCTCCAGCCAGCTCTTGTTTATTGCTTCAACTAGAAGGGAGGGGAAATAATCTCTTTTCCTGCCCCCTTGGCTGCTGTAAATCCTCCAACCCAGCAGATGTCTCTTCCGCAAACACAAAAGCTAGGCCAAGAAACCCAAGCAGCTCTCCTTTCCCCAGCAGCCTGGAGTCCTGTCCTTGATCAGGGGGAAGAAAAAAAAATAAAAAATAAAAAACTTCCTAGAGAAGGCAGCAAAGTAGCACCAGAGAGTTCCAGGGGCGTGGGGGTGTTCTGGGCACCCCATGCAGGCAGGAGAGCTTGCATGCATCTATATGTGGGGGGAGGGAGGAAAGATACAGGGTTTACAGTAGTAGTAGTAGAATCTGGATTAGTTGCGTTTACATGAGCACCAAGAGGGGAGAGCAGCGCAGTGCTGACCACAAGAGGAGGGTGAGAAAAGTCGTCCCTTGCCCTGGAGCAGCTTCGGAGTGAAATCTGCAAAGAAACTTCTGCACATACCCCCATATCAGGTAAAAATCTGGAGGCATGCAGCTTGCGGAGTGGGGAGTGGGACAGATGCCAGCTGTGAAAGAAATATGGCTGCAGAGGAGCAGAGGGTGTATGTGTATGAGTGGGGGGTAAATGGGAGCGGGGTTTGGGATCATTGTCACATCAGTAATGTAGGGGGGTGGTTTGGATCTGCGAGGTGACAACTCATTTGCTGACTCAGGTTGGCTGGTGCCCTGTAATAAAGTATTTGGGGGCCGGGGTGGTTCTTAAGAGCTGATCATCTCTCCTGTACAGCTCTAAACACTGCTGCAGGCCATTTCCCTAATTCCCTAATTGGTCAAAAGCTTTGCTTTTAAAGTCGGCGGGGGCACCCATATGGGCAAACCCAATGCTTTGCTTTGCGGCTCAGAACCTGTCTCTGAAGCTTGTTGGTGGTTTGTTTGCAAAGGGAGCTCAGGAAGATCATGGAAAAAATACCAAGCCACTTAGGGCGCGGTGCTTCTATAATTAAGGGACAAACTTGGGAGTGTCTCTTTGCCCGTGCGCGTTGCAAAGCTTAAGACAAAGATTGCTATGTGGTGAGACACAAGGGGGGGTGGGTCCAAAGGCTTGTGACTTGACTTGGAGGAGTTATCCAAAGCAGGGGGGTAAACTTTTCCTAGGTGGCATTGAACCTCCTGGCAGTGTCAGCCTGAGTTCATTAGGCAGTGAATCGGGTGTGGGAAGTTTGCGGGGACCCTGGTCTGCTCTCCGGTGCCGGCCTAAGGCCTGCCATCTCCTCCCCAGATGTTCCTTTTATTTTGCTGCACCGGAGCGTGCAATCCAGAAGGAGAGAGGGGCCCAGACAGAGACGCCCCTGGCTCTGAGTCCACGCTTGGTGTGCCCCGGAGAGCCACACAAGCCATGGTGGCTGCTGAGAGCACACACAACAGGACTCCAGTTAAGAAACTGGGTCACTCCAGGCTAAACTCGTCAATCCGTAATTTGCAGTCAGGAGTGGATCGTATTCTGGGAAGGGGATGAGTGCCGTCTATGACCCTAGTTTGCCTGTTTAAAAGCTGCTCTCTTAACCGTATCTCTCATGGAGGATGGCCAGTGAGCTCTCGTCCTTGCTTTGCGGTCCCCGTGACGCTGTCCCCTCCGCTGATCCTACAGGACACAGCAGTAAAAAGGTCAGCCCACCTTTTTTGTAGCTATTTGTAGAGCATCCATCGCTGTGGCATCTAGGTCCTAAGGCCTAGCTATTTGAAGCCAGCTTCTCATGTGGGAACAGAGATCCCTTCTCCATTCCACCCAGGCCTCACTGACTTAACCCTTTCTATCCTGGGGCCAAATTCATCACCGGTGTAAAGGGGTGCAACTCCGATTTCAATGCAGTGCTGTAGTCCCATCTAGCCCCATGGTTTCACCAGCTCCGATTCTAATCAGTGTCCTTGTCCGAGGGCTTGCAGAACAAATTGCTTGCTGTCTGTACAAAGTAAATGACAGTAGTTACCCATCACAAAACTTTCAACTGAATAGGGGCTGCATATAAAGGCCCCCCCTTCCCCATGTGTTTTGGTATGATATGTGCTGTTATTCTCATTTTACAGGTGGGGAAACTGAAGCATGGATCTGGGAGTGGTTTACCTAGTGGGCTACAGTGGCAGAGATGGGGACAGAACCCAGGAGTCCTGCTCTCCCCACTCGCCTCCATGCCTGCTAGCCATTTAAGACTGAGCATGGAAATAAGCAAGTGATGCAGTCTAGTGGACTAAGGCTGAGGAGGAATTTGGGTGAAAAGTGTTTTCTCAGGGTTTCACTTCTGATAAGTTGCCTTTGTCGGCTGTGATGCAATGGGTGTTTCGACAGTGCCGGGGAGCGGCCGGGGGAAGGAATGTGAGATTCTGCAGCACAACATTGACCATCTCTTGTAATTTTTGGTTTTGTTGTTGCAAGGCTTGTGATGTTTGATGTGTTTCTTAAAGCCCCAGCTCCTGGCATCGTGTGGGAGAATCTCAACTTTCCTTTTTTTGAAGGTTTCTAGCCCTGGTGGTGGTGGAGAAAAGATTGAAAACATGAAACCTAAAGGCTCAGTTATTACTTATATTATAGTTGTCAATTAGGACCCCACTGTGCTAGGTGCTGTACAAACAGAACAAAAAGAGGGCCCCCATTCCAAAAAGCGTCTAATCTAAGTATAAGAAAAGAGAGAACAGATGGATACAGTCAGACGGAGAGCACAAAGAGACAGATAACGGGCAGTGCTCTCAAAAGCTGAGAAGTGACTAGAAACAACCCCCCATCTATATTTTAGTGGCAAGACATGTAACCCCCCACCGCTTCTCCCACTGCCAGTGTGCCTCAACCTTGATCTGGGGAGGGGTCCCCCCAAGGGGAAGCTCCTGTCCATGACACATTCAATCCTTAGTCTTGGCAGAGAGGTTGCCCAGGATGGGTCAGATGGTGACTAAACTGCAGGTGGCTTTGAAAGCCTGTTTTCAGACATTAGACTTACAGAGAAGAAGGTGGAAGCAGGATGCTTCTGTGGCGAACGGTGGGCAGCTAGATCCTGTCTCTGTGTCATCTATTACAACAGACTCCATTACCGCTCGTGCTTTGGCACTAAGGGAGCTGGCAGTGAATTACAATGGCAAGGCAGAATTCACAGCTGCATCCGTATCATCTTCTACCAATGCAGGGTACACAGGCTTCCAAAGCACTGTAGCTGGCAACTCTTCACCACTCTTCTGTCTCCCTGTAATCCCCTGTGTACTCAGCATGCAAAGAGAGGAAGCTTTAATGTATCCTGGCTGCTTTTAAGGATGCTTTTAAATTTCTCTGGTCCTGATCCAGCAAAGCACTTAAGCACGTGCTTAACTTTTAAGCACAGGAACAATTCTAATTGACTTTAGTGGTACTACCAATGTGCTGAGAGTTAAGTATGTGATTAAGTGCTTTCCTGGATCAGGGCTGAAATTACTTGACTTTCCTCTTTTTTTTTTTTTTTTTTTTTAAAGCTGTGGTCGTATCTGGAAAGGGGTGAATTTTACATGGTCGCTTTTTCCGTTCCACTCGTGTGAATCAAATCCGTAGATCTGTATTCAGGCCTGTTGCAGTTCTCAGCCCTGGTTGTAGTTCTTTATCCCTCGGTGGTAGAGCCGTCAACAGCTGACTGCCAAGGCTTTAGTTCTGCTCATACCATCAGGAGGTGGGAAGAGCCAAGAAGGAATGGTTAAGGGATTAAATTTGCAACACCAACACTTGGGGAGTGTTGAGGGAGTGTTTATTGACTTGTAAATCCAGCGAGTCTTAACGATCAAACTGTCCTTGTAACATACGGTAGGTACCCTGTCAGCTTAACTTTGAGCTAAAATTTAGATCCTGTATAAACAAATGGAGGACCTCATCCAAAGCCCATTGAAGCTACTAGGACTCTTTCCATTGACTTTTAGCTTGTCTACACACTCATGCTGTATCACTGTAAAGCAGTAAACCTCCCACTCCTGGCTCATGTCTACGGTGCTTGGCTGGTGTAGCCATAACTCTTCACACAGTGCACCGTCAACCTGTGGAACTCTTTGCCAGAAGATGTGGTGAAGGCCGAGACTATAACAGGGTTCAAAAAAGAACTAGATAAATTCATGGAGGATAGAGCCATCAATGGATATTAGCCAGGATGGGCAGGGATGGTGTCCCTAGCCTCTGTTTGCCAGAAGCTGGGAATGGGCAACAGGGAATGGATCACTTGATGATTCCCTGTTCTGTTCATTCCCTCTGGGGCACCTGGCATTGGCCACTGTCAGAAGACAGGACATTGGGCTAGATGGACCTTTGGTCTGACCCCGTCTGGAATTTCTTATGTTCTTATCCTGGTATATTATACCAGCAAAGCACTCCTGCAGCGGATGCTGTGGGCAGGTCCACACTTAAACAGCTGCAGCTGCCCCGATGGAACTGCGCCACTGTAGCGCTTCAATGAAGACGCTGCTACGCCATTGTGAGAGCATGGGAAAAAAGGCCCGGAAATGGGAAATGCAGCCAGGATTTCCAAAAAGGGACCAATGCCGCTGGCCTCGTTTCTGGGGAGCCAACTTCAGTCACTTTTTAAAGGACCTGAAGAGCCAGTTTGCAGCTCTGCATGATAAACAGGGCCCCCTTAAGGCATCTGAAGATGAGCACCAAAAAACTGGTTGCTGGGGAGTCCTGGCCTGTATTGCTGTGTGCCAAGCAAAGCTGATATCTGTTAGGTGTGTGTCTGTCCAGCTGCATATGAGCTGACCTGGAATGATGATTGGCAATCTTGTAATGGAATTATTAGCTCACTCTCTTTCTCTTCTCTTCTGTGTGTTTGTTCAGTGAACAGGGAGGAGTCTTACTGCTGGAGCTCCAGCTGACAACTCCAATGCTGCTGGTACCCCAGCCCAGTTAAATCACGAAAGGGAGAAAAACAGCTACGGAAGAAAAACTGGAAAGGCAAGTCAACGCAGGAGGTGGAAAGACCCACAGGTCTGGTCAAAACAAGATAAGAAAGCACCAGCTCTCTGCTCTGTTAACCTAACTTCAAGGCTAGTGAGGAGGAGGCTAGAGAGGACTTTGGGTAAAGAATTGAGAGGAATCAGGAGATTCCAGACCATTGATAAGGCAAGAATTAGCCAAACAACCCCACCAGCTTTGCTTTTTTTATTTTATGACTTTAAAATACTTTTTGTAAGAAAATCTTTGCTCTATAGATTGAGGGGGGCGGGAACATACATTTTCTATAATTACGTCAGTCCTGTTTTGCAAGCCAGTTGTTTTGTCGTTGTTTTGTTTTGAGTTAAATCTCTTGTCTTCTTTCTAGATTGTTGTTACTTTTCTACACCCTGTAAAGCATTGAGAAGCCAGTTTTGCAGACACACTTTTTAAAAAAAAGGTGATCTTGAGCTATAATTATCCGAAGTATACACACAGAGCAGGTGGAATATTGCATTTAATCAACGCTGAGTAATTGAATTTAAAACAGGAAAGAAAAAGGGATTGGGATTAATTTACCTTGAGGAAATTGATCAATAAGAGACAGGCCAAGCATCAGTTTGGAATCAGGATTTTTTGGGAGGGGAAGACATTTAAAAAAACAACTTTCATAGAAACCTCAAAGTACCTCACAAAGATTTTTTTAAAATACCCTGGACTGACCAAACAGCACTAAATAGATTCTGGAACAAGAATTAGATCATTTGAGAAGGAGCTATTTATTATAATCTGATACTTTTTTATTAATTTGAACAAATTTAATGGGAAGGCAGGGGGTTCTAAATTAATAGACAGGAAGAGGAAAGAGCTCTGAACCTGATAAATGAATAAGAGTTAGTTTTGTTTAAAACAAACTAGTTTTATATCCTCAAAAGGAACATAGTCCTTGAGTGTGACTTGACAGACTTGACGTGTTTGTAAAAGCTAGGTTACACGGGGGTTTGTTTATTTTTTTTTTTCAGAAGCAGGTTGTGGTTTTTGGTTACCCCCCTCCACTCGGGTTCAGTGGAATCGGCTTCCCTGAGAATTTGTAGAGTCAGGGACGGGAGTGAAATCCGAGACAAGAGTCAGACTGCAGCGGAAAGTGAACTGGGATTGCAGCCGGCGCTGCTTGCTGGAGAGGGACCAGCCTGAGCAGTCCTCTCCCTGTCCCGGTGAATGTACTAAAGACCAGAGGGGCGCTGCGGAAGGGGTTTTGCCTGGGGCAGATGGAGCCCCGACTCGAGCAGGTGGATCTCATGGCTACGAAAGGAGATGATGTAAATACAGAAGTCACCAGACCTGAAATCAGCCAGGCCTCTCTGGGGCTAGAGGAGGACACTGCTGGCGTCGGGGATGGAACCCAGGCCGCAGCAGGGCAGGGCCGCATGCTGAATGGGCAGGAGCCAGGAAGCCCAAAGGGGATTGGGGTAACGCACAGCGAGGAAGCTCCTTCCGGGCAGGGCAGCCTGAGCTGCCAGCAGGCCGCAGGCCGGGAGCACGAGGACACCGCAAGGAAGGATCCGTCCCTGAGAGCAGGGCCCAGTGACGAAGCCAAGCAGCTGGAGCGTGGGGAGCCAGAAGGAAGGGTGGACCCCAAAGAGAAGCAGCCTCCCCCAAGTGGGAGCATCCAACCGGGAGGAGTCGCTTCCCCACCGGACGACCCCGTCTCCAGCCCTAGCCCGGGTGCCGCAGAGCAGGCGTCTGATGCCACCAAGGCCCGGCCCCCAGCTGGCAAGCCCGAGCCTGACTTCTATTGTGTGAAGTGGATCAATTGGAAAGGGGAGAGGACCCCCATCATCACCCAGTGTGAGAATGGGCCCTGCCCACTCCTGGCCATCATGAACATCCTGTTCCTGCAGTGGAAGGTAGGTGGGAGCTAGGGGAGGGACCAGTACTGCCGGGCAGAGCAGAGGCACTGGGTGTGAGGAGGGGGCAGTAAGGACCCAGAGGTCTAAAATAATTCATGCGAGAGGCTGTTATCTAGTGGCACGGAAGAGGCTACTTGTACTGAGAGGTTGGCTGGCCTGAGGGTTAGGTCACTGATCTAGTACTGGGGAGACCCAGATTCAAATCCCTGCTCTGCCACAGACTCTGAGACACCTTGGGCCAGTCATTTAGCTTATCTGTGCCTCAGTTTCCCCAGATGTAAAATGGGGATAATGAGATTGATAGAGTGTGGGAAGGTGTTTAGCTATTGATGGATGAAAAGTCCTGTAAGTGCCACCTTATGGTTGTTTTACTGCCATCCTCTGAAACACCAGGTGTTGGCTGGTGGTGGTGTGGGTTTCCTGACGTGGCATAATGGGTTACGAGGGCTAATGGTCTGAATCACTGTGGCAGTATGGACCAAGTGTCTGACCCCGGTATGGCCAAAGCAGGGCTACCGGGTTAGCTGGACTCTCTCATGTGGCATGGCAAAACTGGGTAAGGATGTTACTGATATTGATTATCCCTGTGCCCTGATTCAAGGGTAAGCCTTGAGGGTCAAAACAGTGCTGGGAGAGAGGGTCCTTTGCTAACTTCCATGCCCCCACCCCAATCTGCAGGTGAAGCTCTCCCCTCAGAAGGAAGTGATCACGTCGGACGAGTTGATGGCGCATCTCGGTAAGTGGTGAATTCAGGAGAGCATCCCAGCGGCTTCTCTGGGAAGTCTTGGTATACAAAGAAGAAGGCAGGACCGGACCCTTAATGTTCTCTCCTGCCTCCTTGTGTGCCCCAAACACAGATGGGAAACAAATTGCATTTAGTGCATCTGTGTTCTGTTCCCGCCCATCCCTGTCTTCATCCCCTGATCCCACCAGACCATGCTGCAGGGCTGGACAGCGCGCCATCAAGGGGCCTTTCTATTGAGTTTGTGCAGGAATTGTCATCTTGACCATAATCCAGCCCACGCCCAGGGATAGGCCAAGCCCTTGCCCTGGTCCTAGAGGCAAAAAGAATACTCAAGTCCCTGGCTCTGCCACAGACTCCATGTGTGACCTTGGGCAAGTCACTTTGCCTCTCTCTGCCTCAGTTTCCCCATCTGTACAATGGGGATAATAGCCCTGTTCTGACCCAAGGGGCGGGGGGGTTGTGAGGATATGAACATTAGAGAATGGCGTCCAGGTATTGAGGGACTAGATAAGTACCATCCATCAGTAATAGGGACTGGGCGTTTTCTTGTCTCTAAGGCGACTGCATCTTATCCATCAAACCCCAAGAGAATTCGGAAGGGCTGCAGCTCAACTTCCAGCAGGTGAGACCATCTGGATCCACCCCCTCCTTCTGCGGAGTGCCGAGGGAGGTCTGGGCGGCAGGGCGCTAGCATGAGCCATGTTTAAAAAGGCCTATCCTGTCATCCCGAACTGCAGTCCCACTGCGAGGGGGAGAAACCTCGCGTGCCGCAAAAGGAACCTGCAGATCGGGGAGCTGTGTAGCGAGCAAGAGTAGTCTAACAGTTAGAGCGCTGGACAAGGACTTGTTCTGCCATTGGCCTGGTTGATGGCCTTGTGCGAGCCACTTAATCTACCCGGTGCCTCAGTTTCTCCATCTATTAAAACAAACAAAAACCCCAATATGTGCACCTATATAAAATGGGTGGCCAAAGCGTAGTTCACAAGCCACGTGTAACTCTTTTACAATTAGCCTGCGGCTTGCGGAGCCTCCCATGCTCCCCCCCCCCCATTCTCCACCTACCAGACTTGTGGGGCGAGCTAGGGACCTCTGTCTTGCAGTGGGGAGGATGATCTCGGGGCTTCCGCTCCATGGAGCATGCCTGCCGGGGCTCAGGGCTTCAGCAGAAATGGGGCTTCATATGCCACCCGTGGGGCAGAAGCCCCGAGTCCCGGCAGGTGTGCCCCAGCTCTCAAACTTCTGTAGATTGGCCAGCCCTGATATGAAATAAAAATTATTTAGGTAACACTTTCCATTTGGGTTATAGAGATTAAAAAAATTCCCCGCTCACATTTGTTGCTAGTGAAGGCCAAATAGATGCCTGAACGCTTAGATAAGTAGCAGAATAGTTTAGTGAGCAGGCAAGAGAGTGAATTTCAGAGCTGTGTGCTGCTCTGTCTTCTTTCGCCCTGTGTCCACGCTAAGGATGCCTTCTATGGCCCTTTCCACTAGGGTAGGAGAGGAGCCATTGAGGCAAAAGGAGAGTGTTAGCCCAAGAACAAATGGGGATTAAACTGGTCAGGAGTCAATAGAGGCTGGAAATTAAAAGCATGTTTCTAGCCACCAGAGGGGAAAGGTTCGGGACCAGCCTCTGATGGGAGGGAAAAATGGCCTAACAGGTCTGAAGATGGAGCTTGATCAGTGTGTGTTAAACTTGGCAGGGTTGTCTGTGCTAGCAGGGATCTGGACTCAGTGACCAGAAGGGCCCTTTCAGACCTGGGTCCTCCATTCCAACCAAGCATCTTGTCTGGATTTCGGTCAGCTGTGCAGCCTCCTCTGGTTACTGAGTGGTGCCCTGGGTACCCCAGCCCCAAAAGGACAGGGCAGAACTAGTGCAGGGTTCAGAGAAAGGGCAGCGAGAATGACTGGAGGCCGGAAAAGACTCAGATGAAGTGAGATTGGAAACAGTGGGATTGTTTTACCTTACAGAGGAGGCAAATAAGAGGAGACCCAGTAAAAGCATATGCAGTAATGAATGGAGCAGAGAATGTCGAGCAGGTGCTTCTGCTCTCTCGCTATATGAGAACAAGGGGGACAGTCGATGAGATTGAAAGGGGGTAAATTCTAAGCTAATAAAAGGAGATGTGTGATTAACCTGTGGAATTCATTGAGGCTGGAGGCCACTAAGGCCAAGAATATAGCACAGCTCGAAGAGGAGTTGGATGTCCATATGGAGAACAAGTATAGCCAGAACTAGAAGAGTTAATGCTGACTAAATGAGCACTGGAAGGGAGATAGAACTTCAGGGTTGAAATCCATCTCTGTAGGGACTAGGAGAAACCGTTCGGGGAGGCTGATCATCCTACTTCTGCCTCCTGTGGGGTTTGTGCACCTTCCTCTAAGGCATCTGGAGCTGGCCGTTCTACTGGGCTTTAGGTGGGCTCAGGTCTGATCCAGGTTGGTCATTGCTTTGCTCAAAGCACTTTGCAGGCACTAAGGGCTTGTCTACCCAGGGAAACTGACCGGCATAACTAGCGCCGAAGAAGCTCTTCTGGAGCAGCCCTCCTTGTGGACTCTCCGTTCCAGAATAAAAGTGGCTTTATTTCAGAATAATTACTCCGCTTAGGACGTGCGCTGATTATTCGAGAGCAGAGTGACTCTTGTTCGGGAGCGGCATGTCCACGCGGGGAATGATTCTGGAATGGCTCCTCCGGTCAATTTCTCTGTATAGACAAGTCCTGACTGAGTTTCACAGTTACCCTGCTAGAAAGTTGGTTATAGTAGTGCCCAGTTCAGGAATGGGACCCCATTGTTCTGGACACTGCACACACCTCACAAGAGATGGTCCCCGCGCTGAGACGCTAGCCAAGGATCAGGGCCCTTTTGTGTCATGTGCTGCACAGACAAGTCACAGAGACAGTCCCTGCTCTGGAGAGCTTCTGAACGATGTGACAACAGGATGAAAGAGACCAACAGGGCAGGGCTAGGAGAAAAGCAGGAATCCCAGCTCCTGTCTCCTCTCCACACAAGGCACTTTCCTCTCTTTCCCGACTCCAGAATGTCAATGATGCCATGATGGTCCTGCCCAAACTGTCCACGGGACTCGACGTGAACGTGAGATTCACGGGCGTCTCCGACTTCGAGTACACCCCAGAGTGCATTGTCTTTGACCTCCTGAATGTCCCGCTGTACCACGGCTGGCTGGTGGACCCCCAGGTGAGCCCTGTTGTTTAAAGTCCACCCTGTGCATCCAACGGATACAAGCCAGAGCTGGTGTGTCAGTGCATGGAGGGGGTAGAGCAGGGGAGGGGGAGACAGCGTGATCTAATGGATAGAGCGCTCGACTGGTCCTTGTAGCACTGAGTGACATCTCCAGCTCTGCCACTGCCCTGCGGGGTGTTGAGATCTGCTGGTGAAAGAGGAGTAGGAAAGAGCTGGGTGGCATTATGGTTATTATACGAGTGGGGACAAAGGCAGCCGTAAACTCAGAGGGGTTTTAGGAATTGACGAAGCTGAAGTCCTGTCCAGAGCTTCTAAATTCAGTTTCTTGTGACTGCTGGTAGCTGGGAACGTCTGAGGAAAAACGAGGGGTTTGGCGCCCGCTCAAGGGCCTTCACTCCACACAGCGGGGTGACATCCATCCACATTAGCTCCAGGACCAGAGGGGACGGTCTGGGGGACGTGCTGGTCTAAGCAGGCAGGAGATGGTGCATTGTGCGGCCAGGCCAAGCTGACGGCAGCTTCAGCCCTGATGGCGGAAGGAAGCCGAGCCCAGCCCCCAGATAGTGGGAGAAGAGCAGAAGAATCTCTGGGACCGAAAGCCAGGGTTTGGGTCGATGTTGAGACACAAGGGCAAGCGGGGGGATCAGGGGGTTTGCAAGTGAAATCCTGGCCTCGCTGAAGGTGACAGCAAAACTCCTCTGGGCTTCAGCAGAGCCTGGATTTCTTTCCCCGTCGGCTGTGAGTTCGAATCCAGCCGGGCTGGTAGTGACTGATCCCTCTACCCCCCAGGGCTGTTTGAGTGACCTGAGCAGGGCTCCCGTCCCATTTTCAAAGCAGATGTGTCTGGATTGCACCCCAAAAAAGTCACCGACAGAATAGCTGCCCTTGTTGGCTGCCCAGAAGGGAGCCAAGGGCGGAGCAGGCCACTGTGGATGGGGTGCCTTCTTCCAGGACGGCAGGGCAGGGAGCAGCGTGGTGCCTGGCTGTCCCAGATCTGGGACTAACCGGGGGCCCCAGTCTCCTGTCTCTTTCATTTACAACTACAAAGATGCAGCCAAAAGACCAATGGAGACACCAGGGCAGGTTTGCCCCATTGCTGGCAGTGGCACAGGGGCAGCGGGCACCCATATGGCCCTAAGTGGCACCTCTGGGTCTTTGACACTCTCCCTCCCCCCCCTTGGGGCATTGCAAGGCAATGGATAGCCAGCGCGCGGGACTGCGCCAGACTGACTCTGCTTGAGGGGGGCGCCCCCTTGTGGGGTGAAGGGGCAGGTTGCACGAGCATTAAACTCCCTGTGCACTGCCCTCGCTGGCGCAAAGGGGCTGCAGGATAGTGACCGGTCAGGCCTGCGTTTTCCCTTCTGGTCTGGCTTAAAAATACCTGCTCTGGAACCCGCCTTGGGCCATCTCCTCCCCTACCCCCCTTCTCCTCCAGAGCCCGGACGTGGCCCAGGCCGTGGGCAAGCTGAGCTACAACCAGCTGGTGGAGAAGATCATCACCTGCAAGCACTCGAGCGACCCCAACCTGGTGACCGAAGGTGAATCCCCGTCCACTCCCTGCCCCCCAGCCTGGGCCCAGGGGGGACCTCCTGGGTGCTAGAGGCTCCTTACACTGTTAACAGAGGAGGAACAACGAGCGGATTATCCTTTTAGCTGTTCCTCCCCCGCTGCAAGGCTCCGAGCCCACCACTCCCGCCCCCGGACACCAGGGGGCACTCGCCCCTCACTAGGTGCTTGATGAGGGAAACGATTTCACATCCGCAGTGGGGTAGACCCCATGGCCAGATTCACCCCTGCACTGGTACGGGGTGGGGTACAGTCTCCCCTAATCAGGGATTACGGGAGCCTGTGCCACACTCGGGACCCCCCTCCCCATGTGCCAGCTCTAGAGTGCAGAATAGCCAGGGTACAGGCTTGCTCATGGGCAGCGAGGAACCGGGGTTCCCCGGGGAATTGGAGGGTGTGCATCCAGCCCTTTTAAGGGGCCTGACCGCCCTGAGCGCAGGGGTGCTGCCATCAAGGGATCGCTCCCACCCCCACCCATTTCCACCAGCCCACCCAGTGTGCCGAGGTGGGAAAAGCTCAGGGAGGAGCCCCCCACAGCTGGCTGCGTTGCTGTTTAGGCCTTGCCGGGTTGCTCTGAAACTCTGTTTGCTCCCGATCTGCCTTTGTGGGGTTGCGCCCTGGAGGTTGAGCCGGGGACGAGGCATCCAAGCCATTCCCTGGCTGCTTGGGCAAACGCCGACTCCTCTTCGGGCATGGAGCGAGCTATAAACCCCCACACCCCAAAGGGATTCCCTCCCAGCCCCCCGTGCGCTTTCCGACCGCTGCTCGGCGAAGCTGCAGCTTGTTCGCTCTCGGCATGTGCTTCCCCAGCTGTGGGTCGCGAGGCAGAGGGGCCGTGTGGGGAGGGCGCTGGATTGGGACGCGGGATTCTGTTCTCCAGGTTCTGTCCCCCGCTCTGAGACTGAACAAGTCACTCCCCTTCCCCGTGTCTCTGGTTTCCCTCCCACCCTGGGTCTCTGGTTTGGTAAATCGGTTTTGCTGCTGTCGGTACATTCGCAGACACAAGCGGAACCGGTTTCACACCCAGCGTCGGTGCACCCCCCCGTTCACACCCACACCTGACACCTTGTTTCTCTACCCCAGGCCTGATCGCCGAGCAGTTCCTGGAGTCCACGGCCACCCAGCTGACCTACCACGGCCTGTGCGAGCTCATGGCCGCGGTCAAAGAGGGGGAGCTGAGTGTCTTCTTCAGAAACAACCATTTCAGCACCATGATCAAGCACCAGGTCAGCCCGGCCCCTTCTGGCCGCACCTCCGCCTTCCAGAACCGCTGCTGCCTGCGTTTGCACATGGGGGCTCCGTGGCTGGGGAGGCGCCACGCAAGGCAGGAAAGGGTGAATAGGCCGCTGAAGGCCCAAATAGGGACATGGGGGAAACTGAGGCACGGCTGCCGCAAAGGCCACACTGGGCCATAAAAGGCTGGGCTCGGGTGGCAGTCGTGCCTCAGTTTCCCCAGTGTCTCTATTTGGGCCTTCAGTAGCCCATTAACCCTTTCCTGCCTTGCGTGGAGGCTTGTGCGCCCCACTAGAGGTGGGGTGATGCCGACCCCTGGATTGCGACATCCTCAGGGGTTGTGGTCTCTGTGCCCTCGCGGATCACAGGCTGCCGCGCCGAGGGCTCTTGAGGAGACACCGTCTCTTACTCATCTCTCCACAGGGCCACCTGTACCTGCTGGTCACGGACCAGGGCTTCCTGCAGGAGGAGAAGGTGGCCTGGGAGAGCCTGCACAACGTGGATGGGGACAGCTGCTTCTGTGACGCCGAGTTCCACCTGAGCCACACCCTGGGGAAGGAGGCGGCCGGCAGCTCCCCCCAGGAGCAGAGGCAGGTGGACCAGGTAGGAAACAAACGGCCCAGCGGAGCCCCGACTGCGCTGGGAGGTGGTTAGTTACAGTAGCGTATCTGAGTGGTTAGAGCAGAGGGGGCTGGGGTCAGGACTCCTGGGTTCTGTTCCTGGCTTTGTGACGGGAGGGGAGTCTAGTGGTTAGAGAGGCGGGGGAGTGGGCTGGGCTTCAGGACTCCTGGGTTCCTTTCCAGCTAGAGGAGGGGATTGTGGTCTAGTAGTTACAGCAAAGGGGACTGGGAGCTGGGACTCCTGGGTTCTCTTTCCAGCTCCTGGCAGGATATGTGGCCTAGAGATCGGAATTTGTAGCTCCCCTGCTCTTCTGACTGAAATGTGTCACCTCCAGGAATCTATCTCTACTGTAGCAGAATCCTCACCTTTAGGATAATGTTGTCTAGTGGTTAGAGCGGGGTGACGCTGGGAGCCTGGCTCCTGGGAGGACAGTGAGGGAGATGGGAGCTCAGGATCTCCCTGGGTGGCTCTGAGTCTCTTAACCCCTCTGAGCTTCCCCCCCGCCCCCCCGCGCACACACTCCTCGTAGAGCGAGGGTGATAGAACCGCCAGGGGTAGAGGGGGGGTCACTGCGGACAAGAAACCTAAACTCAGAGCCTCCGAGCTTCTGAAGCCCCCTCCCCCGATGATCTCTGCGACCTGAATTCAGGCAGAGGCCTGTTGAGACTGACGAGCCTCTTCAGCGACCTGTCTCTCGTTCCTGCCCCCGAGTGTTTTGCCGCGCTGTTGCTCCCCAGAAGTGGCCGCATGCTCATGCTGGGCGAGTGCTCCTGCGGGTGCACACTTTATGTAGGGCTTTGGGACCCTCTGGGATATGGGGTCTCCCCTTCTTGCATGTAGCTCACTCCCTGGGAGTCCCCGCCCTGACCACGTCTCTCCCCATTTTGCCCCCAGGACTACATGATAGCCCTGTCCTTGCAGCAGCAGCAGGGCCCCTCTGCCCTGAGCGACCTGGAGCTCGCGCGTCAGCTGCAGCAGGAGGAATACCAGCAGCAGCAGCAGCCAGCCGCGCCTCCCGCGCAGGTAATGGGCCCCGGCCTCCCTCCCAGAACACACTGCAGCCCCATCCCCCTCCCCTGCTCTAAGGCCCTTCCTTCCTCCGGGATCCTGGGGAGCCTGTCAGCGCTGCTCCTAGACCAGCCAGCAGGGGGCGCTGTGAGGATGGCACCCTGCTAGGGCGAGGGAGACTCGATCCCAGGCCTCGGGCAGGGTGGGTCCGTTCCAGCCGGTCACACTCGGTGGCGCTGGGGCAGCTGCTCTGTCCTGTGCAATTCCGACTCCTCCTCCCCACGGCCTAGCTGCGACCCTCCGGGGCAGGAGGCGGATCGGGGCTCTGTGGCTTTGCATGGGAATCGAACTCCGGAGCCTCCGGGTTCTCCGCTGCAGCGTCTCTCAGGACAGCAACTGGAGCCTGGAAGTGAGGCCGGACGCCTGGGTTCTGTTCCCAGTGGAGGGTGCAGACCTGAAATTGGGACCCATCGATTCAGATTCCTAGCTCTGGGAGGAGTAGTGACTAGAGCAGGGGGCTGGTGCCAGGACACCTGGGTTCCATCCCTGGCTGGGCCAAGGCCATGGGCCAAGTCACTTCCCCTCTTTGCTTCCATCGCCCCCTCCTAGGAGAGGATATTGGGGGTGGGGGGGAGAAGGGATTGGTCTGAGAAGCCCCCTGAGATCGCTGAAGGCAACAGTTGCTTTTTCCTCTCCTTGGTTTCAGGGCAGAGCTCAGCCGTCCAGCCGGCCGGCCGGGGAACGCCGGCAGAGACACAAGCAGGAGTCGGACTGCGCCCTCCTCTAGAGCCGCTCGGTCCCTGCCCGCTGCTTTCGGACCCCTCGCCCTCCCACGGTCCCGCCGCGTCACCAGCCAACAGCCCTCACGGGACCCGCCGTCCTCCCCAGCGCGGGACCCGCTCCCCTGAGAACTCAGTCCTGGCTCCTGCGTTGCCGGGGGGAAAACCTGGTGCCACGCTGCTGGCGTTTCCCAGGCCCGTACATCGCAGGGTGGGGAGGGACCTTGCAGGGCTGTGTGTCGGCTGCAGTTTCTCCTCACCCCCAACGCCCTCCGCTGTACCTCGTACCTCTGAGCTCTCCCCAAAGATGCCGAGTGATCTCCGCTCCCAGCTCACACCGCTTGAGCTTCCTCCCTTCAGATCTCTGTGTAGGAGGCAGAGTTCAGTGATCAGAGCCCGGACTCCTGGGTTCTAGTCCCAGCTCTGGGAGCGGAGTAGGGTCTAGTGCTTAGAGCAGAGTGCAGGTGGGAGCCAGGACTCCTGGGTTCCATTCCCTGCTCTGGGAGCGGAGTAGGGTCTAGTGCTTAGAGCAGGGTGGGGGTGGGAGCCAGGACTCCTGGGTTCCATTCCCAGCTGTCACCCTGACTCGCTGTGGGATGCTGGGGCAAGTTGCTTCCCCCCGCTCCTCCATTTCTCCATCTGATAAAACGGGCGGAGGGGAGAAAAGGGGGTGATGGTACCAGTTCACCCACTCCTTCCTCAGATGCTTTGGGATCCGCAGATAGAAGCAGCTGTGATGCTGTGGAAACACTGAGGCTTATTTAACAGGCACGAAGCAGCAGCTGCCAGCCTCCCTCGGGTGGGAGCCGCTAACCCACCGAGCGTGCCAGGCAGCTGCCCAGTTTCCTCCCGTGAATCCAGTGCAATTAAGGAGCAACCGCCTCTGGGGGAGGGGGAGCACTGAGGGGCACCGGGGTGTCCCTCTCCGGCCGGAGGTGCAAGGAGTGCTCTGCCAGGCCTTGGCACAGAAGGTCCCCAGGGCCTTGGTGCCTCCTTGATTCGATTCCCATGGCAGGGCGAGCTCAGAATCTGGACAGACACATCGCCCCCCCCCTCCCCCCCTGGTAGGAGCCAGTCCCATCTAGTCTCCCCTTGGGCGGGCCCGATCCTGCACGCAGCGGGGCCTCTGGGAATTCAGCGGGCCAGGCCGTCGGCTCTAATTAACTAAGGCAGCGTTGGCGCGGAGGCAGAGCCAGCGGTGGCGGGGGGATGGGAGTGGATTGGGGTGGGAGGCGGGGGGGGATCTGTCGAGTCCGAAGTCTCTGTGCAGCCCAGTGACGTGATCCGAGCTGCAGGAAGCGCGTTTTCAGGGTATGTTGAAATCATTGCAGAGTAAAGCGCCCAGAGCCTGGGAGCAGGGGGAAGGTTTGGATGGAAATTCCCTCCAGCAGGGAGGCTTTAAACCAGGCCCCGTGAAAAACAGCCTGAGGAGGGATGGTGGGCAGTGCCCAGGCCGAACCTCGTTGGCATCAGCAGCCGCCTAGCTGGGTCGGGGGAGGTACTCAGGGCCCCTTCTCCTGCTCGCAAGACGCCGAGCGACGCAGGACGCTCCTGGTCTAGCAGCGGCCCGCAGGACTTGCAGCTCGACGGGGGGAGAGTGTGGCCACCCTGGCTCTCGGGTGACACCGACTCCCCATGCTGGACGAGGAGGAGGGGCTTCCAGACCTGCCCCATGGGGAGGCAGTGAGCCCAGCGCCTGCAGAGGCGGAGGGGAATTGACCGAGATGCTTGCTGGCCGTTCCAGGTCAGGGGTGGCTGAGCCCACAAGAAGCATCTCCTGTTCCTGTGCTTTTCCGGTTCGGCCCTATCCCTCTTCCTTGTCCGGACAGCCTCCTCCCCAGAAAAGCTGCAAATTGGGGAGCTGGGCTCTGTCCCCCTGCTCTGACCCTCGGGCGTGCTGAGTTTTACTGTTACTTTTCTACTCTCCGTTATTTGTAACACTGCCTTAGACGTTTGGAAATAAAAGTGTCTTTCCCTAGAATGCTGGTGTGATGGTTGAGGGGGGAGGCGTGTCTCTAGGGCTGGGGGCTTGTTCCTAGGGTGTCTGTCTGCTCCCCAGTTTTGGTGTCTGGGTGTGTCCAGTTGTGGAGTCACTCTGGAATAGCTATATCTGATTAGCATCCTGTGTGGACGCTGAGTCTGGACTGAGGGCGTCTGTTCTGCTGTGGTTTAATCTGGATTAAGATAAAAAGGAAGTAAGGCCCTCTTCTGCCAGAATCAGCCTGTCTATTTGGGAATAGCTGCTGCAATTTAAATTCATGCCCTCCCTTAATCTGAATTCACTTTTGAGTGTAAACACGCCTTCACTCGGTTTGTTTCAATCTAGCAGCCCAAAGACAGCCCCTCAGAAGCACGACCTCACCCAGTGCTAACCTCAGCCAGGCCCAGCCCAGCGCCTTGGGATGAGCAAATGAGCCCCAATTTGTGTTTTTTTTTCTTCTAGCGGTTCTGAGGTTTCCTTTGCCAGCCTGTCAGTCACCCTGCGGGAGCCGCCATTTATCTTCTCTTGCTAGTCTCTGTGGGCAGCCAAGGGTCAATGTAAAAAGTCGCGGTTTATGTAGGACCTGCCTACATACAATACGTGGTACTGCAGCAATAGTGGACAGTTTCAGGTGTCTCTGAGCAACTGACCCCTGAAGTGGGAGGCAGGACACCTGGGTGGCGTTTCCAGCTCTCGGGAGGGTCGTGGGGTGAGGAGAAGGCCTGCGAGTCCTGACTCCTGGGTTCTCTTCCTGACTCCACCACTGGATCCTTTGTTACTCTGCAGCATGCCACCTCCAGGCTGAAAAAATGAAAGGGGCTGGCAGCTTCATTCTTGCCATAACCGAGGGTTTCATCATTTATTTTTTTAAATTTTGGCAGAGCGATTCAGTTCAGCAGAGCCTCAGGGACTCCCATCGGCTTCTTTCCAGGCACCGAACAGGACGAGCGCTTAATTCCAGTGGTGGTCAGAACCCCCCGCCTCCCCGCAGCGCCTGGGCCAATCACGTAACATTTCTGGGCACCGGCTCCCCGTCCGTACAAGCGGGATCCGAGGTGCTGTGAGTCCACACCACCGCGAGTGGGGGCAGATAGGCACATGGGTCTCTGCTGGCAAGCGGTACCACGTTGAACTGTCGCTGGGTATCATTAAAGCAGCAAACCCCACCCTGCAGCCAGCGCCCTGCTTGGCCCTACGCTACGGTGATAGAAGAGCAAAGCACGCTTAGGGTGGCCACAGCTTACGCTGGCAAAATCGCACTTGTACCAGGCTAGCTTGTGCCAGCCCCGCCCACTGAAACGAGCGACACTGGTATGACTGCGTCTACGGTGGGGGTACAGCTCTGTAGCTCGGGGATCATGCTGCTGGCCACCATAGCTGTGCCAGCCAAGGTTGGGGTAGCCCTGGCCTCAAGGGGGCAGCTCTCAGCTGTTTAGATCTTGCTCTGTGCTGGCAGAAGTCTATAGCAGAGGACTTCCAGGGGGTATTCAGCTCATCTAGATGTGTGTTTCTCAACCTGGGGGGTTGCAGCCCCAGGAGGGTCGGGGATGGATTTAGGGCAGGGATGGGCAAACTACGGCCCACGGGCCACATCCGGCCCGCAGGACTGTCCTGCCCAGCCCCTGGGCTCCCAGCTGGGGAGGCTGCCCCCTCGTTTCCGCAGAATCACATGACTCCTGGAGCTTGGGACTTCAAGAACATCACAAGAATTGGCAGCACTGCTGATTTCTCAGCCCCGGGCCAGTGCCAGATCCTGGTATTCCTAGAGTCCGAGGTCAGAAGGGACCATTGTGGTCATCCAGGCTGACCTCCGAGACAGGGCAGGCCAGAGACCTGCCCCGAAACAATTCCATGGGCAGAGCTTTTAGCAATACCTCCAACCTTGATTTAAAAATGGTCCACCCTGCCCTGGGGAGGTGTGACTGCCGCACAGGCCGAGGGGATCTAGCCAGCTCGCTCCAGTAACAACAGCAGTGATGCCCGCACCTATTGAAACACTGCATAGGCGGAGGCCATTCAACCAAGTATCCCGAGTCCTGGGGGGGCCGGGCTTGCCCTGGCAGCCCCCTATCCCTGCTCTTGTTATTCAGAGCTGGGGTATGTCTCCATGGGCTGTGATCACATACCCCGATTGCTAGATGCGCCCTTCTGCGTGTGGCTCGTGGCTGAGTCCGTGATAAACAGCAGAGGAATAACCCGATGCCATGGCGCGGGCTCATGCTTCCCTCCCTGGCTCACCGTCCCCCGCCGTTTTCGGCAGGCCAGCGGGCTCAGCAGGTTTCTCTGAAGCTGGCAGCCGCCCTACAGGTCTTCTGCCCTGCCCAGGGCTAGCAGTGCTGCCTGGCAATCGACTCGTCTCCACCTGGAGCAAGGAAAGGAGAGAGCCGTGAGACATTTCCCAACGGTGCGGGGGGAACGCACCTCCCCTCCAGCCCTGGCGCGACGGGGCCCCAATCTCGGTCACTGTGTGTCTGGGCAGAGCCTGGCGCGACGGGGCCCTGATCTCGGTCACTGTGTTTCTGGGCAGTGCCCGGCACACCCATGTTCAGACTCCTCCAGCTCGGTTGTTGGCTGGAGTTCTGTTGATTTCAATATTGCTCTGCTTATGGACCACAGCTGGGGACCTGACCTGCACATGGCTGCCGCTGGGGGACACGCTTCCCTGCAGTGAGGTTTTCCCTGCGCTAACGGGCGTGGATCCGCTGCTGAAGCCAGTTTTGCCGACGTAACCGATGCGGGTGCGCTCTGGGTCCCTCCCTGTGCTGACCAGCAGATGATGCGAGCGGTGACAGGGCGCAGGCGGGTCAGCCCAGAGGACTGGCACGGGGATTGTGGCATTTGAAGGGAAATTTGTTCGTTGCAGACCGGGCTTTAAAAGCAACCTCCAAAGGGGTGAAATAAACGAGGCCCGTGCTAGCAATCCAGGTGTCATGTCTGGGGTGCGACTTTGTCTAGAGATCCAACCAGCTCTTCGGGGCAGCCAGAGTCTTTCCACAACAGCGCTGGCCTCCCCCAGAGCTGGCCGTGCTCAGCACCAGCCAGCCCCAAACCTCTGGCTTTCCAGTCCCCCTGGCCAGCCTCTCTCTCTCGAACCGCACCCGGCTGGGGGATGGGAGGGCGCAGTCCGTGACATGGGCTGGAAGAGCCTATGCCTTGGACAGGCACCAAGGGGAACCGAGAGCCGTGGGGGCCTTTTATTCGGATGGTCTCGAGACTCCGGGTTGCTTTTGAACTCAAACAGCTTGGGAGGAAAGTCGGTTCAAGAGGCACCTTTGCAGGTTGCCTCTCCCAGCCCGGCCTTTAGCCCAGAGCTGGAGCCTTTGTCCCCGGCCCGGAGGTGGCCTCCTTCTCCGGTTCCCTTCGCCGCCTCCCGGATGCGCTTGCTTGTGACTGCAGCCCAGCCAGCCGCCAGGCAGAACTAACTTGTTTAGTCTATTGAAAGCAGGGAGCTGAGATTCTAATCTGGCCTGTGGGGAGTCTGGTGCAGGGGGGTGGGGGGCGTACGCGGGGGAGCCGTGCACAGGAGAGCCTTTCGCAGCACGCACGGGGAGCGTTGCCCTGGGATCACGGCATTGGGGGCCTGCACTCCGAGCGCGGTGCCCCTCTCCCACTTTGTGCCCCTCTCCCTCTTCCCTGCCGCCCCATAGGGACACGGAGATCCCTTACTGGTGTGAAGCCCTGGGGGTGCAGGAGTCCCCCTAACGTGTAAGGCAGCCTGGCCAGTTAGTGGTGCTGGCATGCATGAGCTGCATTTCTCTAGCCCCCTCTATGTCCCCCCCACCCAGGTTCTCAAGCACTAAAGCTCCCAATAGAAATGCTAATCATTATTATTTATTATTAATCCACCCTGTGAGAAGCTGGTAGATGTACATGTCTGTCCAGCTAATCCCCATTGGGATTTAGGTACTGAACATGCTCTTGTGCAGATCCACCTGTTAATTAGTATCATCCTCATTCCACAGATGAGGGAACTGAGGTGCAGAGGGAGAAAGTGAGTGGGCCAAGGCCATGGAGGGAGTCACTGGCAGAGCTGAGACCAGATCTCAGGAGTCCTGACTCCCAGTTCCCTGCCCTCCCCACTGGAACGCACTCTCCTTCCAAAGCTGTGAAGAGAACCCAGGCATCCTGACGCCCACCCTGGCTCTAACCACTAGACTTCACACTCATCCTAGACCCAGGAAAAGAACCTAGGGATCCTGACTTTCTGTGCTGTACCCATTAGATCACCCTCCCTCCGGTAGATAACTCTCATCATTTGTAGCCCAGATGGTTTCCCAGATGCCTGGCCAGCAGAACAGCTGGATTTCTCAGAGACCAAGACAGCCCGGATGAGGCTGCACTTACCCCGAGCCGCGCTAGACAGAGTCCAGATCAGTGCACGACCATAACCCGACCAGTGTGTGTGCTCGGCTGATGCAGGGAGGTGGTAGGACTAGAGTGATCTGGCTGAGTTCCACACAGCTGGTGGGTGTGTATCATCTGGCCCACCCCCGAAACAAACACCCTTCTGTGCAGGTGTAGAGACGGGGTGGCGTGGGTTATATAAACAACCTCCATCCCCTACCCACCCAGAAGCAGCCATGGCAACCCACACATACAACCTGCCCATCCTCCCAGCAGCCAGATTTTTCGGGACACTGGCTGCGTTGTGTTGCCCAGTCCCTGGCTTGATGTGACAACCAGCTGGGACAGCAGGCACTGGAGGGCTGCCCCTCCCAGGGAGGTGAGGGGGGTGGTCAGTCATTGGGCAGGGAGCTGCTGATGAGAAGAGCGAAGAAAAACCTGTCCAGCGTGTCGCTTCAGAGCCAGGGTGGGTGGGACCGGATGGTTCTTAGTTTGGCTTGTGCCCAGTGCCAAGCTTCGCTCCTGCTGGAGGATGCCAGATGGGGCCGTGCACCCTGAGGAGCCCTGGGGCGAGGGGATCTGTTTTTTTGGCTTGGTCGTGACTGGCCGGGGTTTTCTTAGTGGGGAAGCAGCGAGTTGACTTGCCACAGCATGACCTGGGCACAGGTTCCTATCGGGAAGCCAGAGACGGGGAACAAGTGAGGTTGGCAAGAGGACGATGCAGATCATTCAGCGGAGAAGACGGGTGGTGGAGGGATTAGGGTACTAGCCTGCCCGTCGCGAGACCTGATTTCAATTGCCGCCTCTGTGACCTTGGGCAAATCAATTAGGCCCACATCCCCAAGGATATTTAGGTAACTAACTACCCCTGATATCTGGGACATAGGCCAGGTCTACACATACGGTGACCAGATGTCCTAATTTTATAGGATCAGTCCTGATTTTTGGGTCTTTTTCTTATAGGGGTTCCTATTACCCCCCACCCTGTCCTGATTTTTCACAGTTGCCGTCTGGTCACCCTACCTACACTGCAGATTGCTATCGGTATAATTATGTCGCTCAGGGGCCACATCTAGCTTGTGGGCGGAGCCTGGGATTTGGGGGCGGAGTTAGATTCCCAGCCTGCCATCCTGGAAAAAGGCCTCTTTACCTGAAAGGTTCTCAAGGCAGAACGATGTACCCCTCCGTATACACGATGCCCGGCATGGAAAGAGCATCTCTGGTAGGTTAAGATGGGAAACTGGGCAGAGGAATGCGGATTGTAGGATCACTGGGGGCTGAAAACACCGGGGTGTCTCTCAGCTGACTGGAGCTGCATTGAGCCAGGGCCAGCGCTTCCAGATCAGGGGAGTGAGATATGGAGCCGCTCAGCTCTGGGGTGCGAACTGCAAATGGCCCAGCCAGTGGCCTGCATGCAACTAGCCAGGTGGGATGGGAACGGCTGGCCCCAGCCATCCCCAAACTGTGCTTGTTCTGTGGCTAGAGAGGGAGTTTCAGTCTCCTGAGGCCCTGTCCATCAAGCCAGCAGGAGAAAGCTGGATGGGGTGGGGCAGATCTCAGTGACTGGGGGCTTCTTCCAGGCATGTGTCCAGCACCGTTCCTCTGGGTGGCATCCACAGACCCCCTTTTGGGGCAGCAGGCACAGTCTGGGGTGCTCTGCTTGGTGTCCCCTTCTGCGTTCCCTCATTTTGACCCTATTACCTGCACCCCCATCCCTCTGCTTATTTTTTGTCCCCCATGCTCAGCTCTCATCTGGGTCCTGTGGCCCCTCCCACACCTGAGGAGGGTGGAGCCTTTTGGTCCAGTGAGCCCCGCCCATTATCTGTCATCAAACAGGCTGGGGAGAGCTGATGGTCTTCTGATATGGCCCTGGGCCAGGGCTCTGGGGACCAGGTTTTGATTCACTCTTCTGCCAGAGACTTCCTGGGTGAGGTCCTGAACTCCTCCGAGCCTCAGTTTTCCATCTGTAAAATGGGGATGGTATTTCCCAGGCTGATTTCACTCACATCTCTTTATTCCCCACCTAGGGTTAAACAGATCAGCTGCTGTGGTGTGGCAGCCAACGCGGAATAATCTCAAGCAGGTAGGAGCCTGGGGCGTTTTTCTGACCTCCCGGATAGGAGCCCGGAGGCCCTGGGTGACTCAGCCGGGCTCCTTGCTGCCTGATTGCGTTCCTAGCAGAAACTCCTTCCTTGTCGAGCAAGATCAAACAATTCCTGCCTCGGAGGAGAGCAGGGGAATAAGTAACAAACCCACTGATGGGGGCAGATCAGATGGGCCCAGAGCCACTTGTATAACACGGCAAAGGCTTCAGTACCTGCCAGCACCTGACTCCTGGCTCTGATGCCAAGAGTGCTGCAGCGTGGTCGCTGCTGGAGAGCAGAGAGCAAAGTCTGGGGCTGGGTTCCAAAGCTCTCGCGGGAGGGCAGGGGGCGGGGAGGTTGGGAACCTGGAAGCCCCCCCTCCCCCCGCAAAGTTAGAGGGGATAAATCCTGGCTTTGGGGTGAAGGGGTGAGGAATCTTATCTTGTCCCTACATGTGCCCATCTGCTTAGTTGGGGCTTGGAAGTGCCGCCCCTCCCCGGTGCATCTCAATGTGCCCCCCAGCTCTTTTATCCCAAATGAGCTAACTGTCCATCTAGCTGTCAAGCTTCCCCTGAACTCTTCTGTTGGCATCTGCTTTCCGTTCCCAGCCTCTTCCCCACCCCCACCTGAGCCCACCCCACAGCTGAGCAGACCCCCCCCTCCCCAGTCCACCTGCTGCAGCCCCACAAAGAGTCCCGCCTCCCCCACTCTCCTGGCCTGACTCCCCACTTATGCCCCCCCCCAGCCTTTTCCCTCCCCTGCATCTCCTCACCCCTCCCTGCCTGTCTTCTTCCCCACAACGCTGTCCCCCACCCCCATGCCTTGTCTCCCTGCACTCCTGAGCCATGCTGTCCCCTCCTGGAGAAGGGCTGCATTGCAGCTTCTCAGGTCCAGGTGAGTCAGCCTGCCTCCTGGGAGAGGGAAGGGGCAGGAAGCCTTGGCTGCCGGCTTAGGAGCCCTGGTAGCCGGGAAGCCGGGGACTCGCCCCCAGCCCAGCTGAGGAGGAACACTGCAGCGGGGCTGAGTATCAGGCACTTGCAAGGGGCAGGCCTAAGGCTGATGCTCTCTGTCCTGGCAGGTGGGCACTGCAGGGCACGGCTTTTCACTTTCAAAGCCATCTGCATTCGTTAGCTTTTAATCAACCCATTAGCAAGCCATGCTTCTCGGTGGGATTTGGAGAGGAGGGGGTTGTGGGGTTGGAGCACTCAGTACATAACCCTCAGCTGTGAGGATGCAATTGTTTCCAGGAATTCGAAGCAGATCACTGCTCCTAATTATTACTTCTATTGTCAATAATAATAATAATGCTGATCGCCTTTCCACTTCATATTGCCAAGGTGCAGCAGATGGCAGCAGAGTAAACAGAGAGATGTTTGTATTACAAACATTTCCTCCACAGTGACGCAGCAGCGCTGTTGGTCCGGTAAATTACTTCTCCGCACATGGGCTTCTCAAGGCTCATGGGCCCTCTGGGCCTACTGACAACAAAGCCAAAACCTCGGACTGTGGAGCCCTACCCAGTTTGGGAGTGCAGATCTTGGCTTTCATGTGGTGGAAAGAGCCAGACTGGATGAGTTTTGGAAAAGCCTCATGCCCTGATTACGCAGCTGGAGTCAGATGGGCAGAGCCAGGGCAACACCAACTTCTGAGAAGTCAACGTAGATCAAAGTCCAAGCGTCAAATGAATAAATACATTTAATTTCATTCTGTTTTATTCTGAGTTCGATTCCCCGCTCTGCCACTGGTGACCTTGGGCAAGTCACGTCCCTCCTCCGTGCCTCAGTTTCCCCATCTGTACAATGGGGGTAATGATACCTACCTCCTTTCTAAGGCACTGTGAGATCTGGGAATGAAAAGTGGTGGACAAGAGCTAGCTAATAATCATTTCAATATATAATATAATTGTGCAATTATTATTATAAATCGCATACACACTAGCCTGTTCAGTACAACACTTTTTTTCTGTGTACTAAAACCAATCAGACTTTTGTGGGCCTTTGGGTGAACACAGTCCAAAAATGAGGGGGAGGGAAGGGAGCCTGGGATAAACTATTATCAAGGCATCTGCTAATGCTGATTGTTAATTAATTATTACCCATGATTAATGGTGTGATCGTGCTTGTATGTTTATTGTGCTTGCTCTCTTGTTACTTTGGTATAATCTCTTCATGATTTCACTTGCTTACAAAGTTGTTTGCATGCCATCAGTCTGCAAGGGAAGGTGGGAGGCATTTGCGGACAGATGCTCTGGAACAAACATGCAGGGAAGGGGCTCCAATTTTCAAACATCCTTAAGTAATTTAGGAGCCCAGATCCCACTGCTTTCCTCAAGGCTGACGCTTCAGGATCACTCGGCTATTTTAACCGGCGTTCCTATCCGGGGCAGCGTTTACGGGAAGGTTGAACGAACAGGACACGTTTAGTCTAGAGAGGAGAAGGCTGAGGGGCGACCTGATAGTCTTCAAATCTGTTAAGGGCTGTTATAAGAAGGAATGGGATCATCCAGAGCTGTCCCTAGGGTATGGCAAATTGGGGCAGCTGCCTTGGGCCCCACGCTTTCGGGGGGGGGCCTGCGTCGGCCACCCCGAATCGCCATACCCTAGGGACAGCTCTGTGTGCCTTTCATGCAGGGGGCACTAGGCCGGCCTGGGAAGTGGGGTTAGAGTGCGGGATCCAGGCTGGCCTGGGGGTTAGTGAGGGGCCTGGCACTAGCAGCAGTGACCCTAGCCCACCCTGCCCCATCCCGCCCCGCTGGCTCCCGGGCGTCATGTGGGGGAGGGGGCGGAAGCCCGAAAGAGGCGGGGCAGGAGCCGACCAGGGGCGGGGTGAGGGTTTGGGGGAAGAGTGGGGGCAGGACCTGGGGTGGAGAGGGCAGGGTTGTCCCAGGCCCCGCACCCCACTAGGGATGGCCCTGGGCTCATGAACTCTTCTTTGTGTCCCCTGGAGGTGGGACAAGATATAATGGGCTTAATCTGCAGCAAGGGAGATTAGGGGAAAGGGTCTAACTGTAAAGATAATTTAGCTTTGGAACAGGCTACCAAGGGAATCCCCATCAGGGGAAAAAAAAACCCATCAGGGATGGCCTAGGTTTACTTGGCCCTGCCTCAGCGCAGGGGGCTGGACTAGATGAACCCTGGAGGTCCCTTCCAGCCAGACATTTCTTTGCTGATCCGTGTCTAACTTGGAGCATGGGCTGAAGTCCCATGTGCATGTGAGCACCAGCCTGTCTAGGGATCATTTCTGGAATGGGGCCCGGGAGAGCCGGCGGATGCCCTGACCCTGCTCTCATTTGACCACCCTGGTTTGTTTGCCCACCGACTGCAGCCGAAACGGGGCGAAGGCTCCGTCCACGCTGAGCTCGTTGCAGGATCGGGGCCACGGTAGGTTGGGGCGCAGGGGCGGTGGTGGGGGAGGTAAAAATGTCACAACCTCTGCTGAGGCCACGCAGAGGAAACGCTCAGTGGAACATGATTCGGGCCAGAGAAGTGACTGTGCAAAACTCTGGCCCCGCTTACTCAACCTGCTCCCTGCGTGTGTCTGAGTCACATCCCCTGAGCCTGGCAACCAGCCAGCCGGGGGGAGGGAGCGGCGGGTGTCCCCCGGGCCCACTGAATTGCCAGCTGCAGAGGCGTTGGGCCCAGGGGTGGCGGAAGGAGCCAGCTGGAGTTTGAGCTCTAAGGGGTGCAGTTTAGGGGGGTGCTTCTCTAGACTTCAGTGGCCTGGCAGTGACTCCGAGCCCCGGCATTCTGGGCTTCTGTTGTACTGCAACAGCACCCTGAGATCAGGGGCCTTAAGTCCTGCTTGTCCTCCCCACTCCCCCCGTGTCCCCCACCCCCTGCAAGAGGTTACTCCAAAGACGCAGACCGGGATGGGAGTGAGGGAGTGCCGAGCACTCTGCATAGCCACTTTAAGAGCCAGCCAAGGAAAGCAGGTTAGAACAGGGGTCTGGGCATCAGGAGTGCTGGGGTCTATCCCCAGCTCTGAGAGGGGAGTGGGGTCTAGTGGTAAGAAGAGCAGGAAGTCAGGAGCGCTGGGTTCTATCCTCAGTTCTGAGAGAGGAGTGGGGTCTAGTGGTTAGAAAGGGAGGCAGGGCTGCTGGGATCTATCCCCAGTTCTGGGAGGGGAGTGAGATTTAATGGTTAGAGCAGGGAGGATCAGGACTCCTGGGTTCTCTTTCCCAGTTCTGGGAGGGGAGTGGGGTCTAGTGTTTAGAGCTGGGAACTGTGACTCAGTTCTACTTCCCCTGCTGGGAGAAAGCAGGATCTGGTAGTTAGAAGAAGGGACTGAGAGTCAGGGTTCCTGGGATCTACTCCCAGCACAGCCTGTGCAACTTTAGGCAAGTCTCATCCCTGCCCTGTGCCTCAGTGTCCCCATCTGATGCGTGCTGATGCAACTGTAACAATTCTGTGACCACGCAGGATTCTGCTTACCCAGTGAAGGAATTAAATCTTTTGTTCCTGCTGGAACATGTCACTGTCGGAAAGCCCCTGTGAGTCAGGCTGAAGCGGGGGCCATTCCTGCTTGGACAGGATGGGATCACATGCCATGTGTTTCCTGCTAGTTCCCATCACACCCCATATGGTTAGAGCCCCCAATGCGAGATGGGGACACTGATTGTTCTGCTTCTCTATGCATCTGTCATGCACTGGGCAGTATGAGTGAAGAGTCCCCCCCTACCCCGTCCCAGGGGCAATCCATAGAGGACATGAGCCTGTTATAGCCCTGCACGCTAGAGGCTTGGCTCTTTGAATCACACTGCAGCAGCGCCTGGGTCAGTCCTGGGGTGTTGGCCGAGAGGACGGCTGTGCATTCTGAAATGTCCGGTTGTGCATTCTGCGCGGGGCCTGGACGGTGTCGTGGTACCAGGGGTTACAGTGGGTGACCATGGTTGCAGAAGGTGAGACGGCCAGGGTTATCCTGTGGAAGGTTATGAAAATCACGACAGGGGCCTTTCCCCAACTCTTCCCCGGGGAGTCAGTGCGGACAACAGAGCCCCGGGCTGGTATGTTTACAGTGATCGGGGTTGCTAGGCGGATGGGATTCCTTGTTCTGTACCGGCTGAAGCTGCATCAGGATGTTTCTGCATTCCTAGACATGGCAACCCACAGCCAGGGCTGTGCATCACGGATCTGCCCGGCACCGTGCGTGGTATTGGTTTAGCCTCTCCCGCTATGTCTATACTGCAAAAAAACCCAACCAAAACTCCTGGAGCAGTGAGTCTCAGAGCCTGGGTCAACTGACTGGCTAGCAGGGCTCACGAGATGTTCCCAGGCGCTGAGAGCCACCCCCCGTGCTGGGTTTCAGAACCCAAGCAGGAACATCTATATTGCTATTTTTAGCCCCTTAGCCCAGACTCAGTTGACCTGGACTCTGAGACTTGCTGCTGTGTGTGGGTTTTTTGTAGTGTAGACGTACCCTTAATAGCCTATGGATTCGGTGGAAGGTAACTGCATCTTGGTATTATTAATTCACGTTCTCTGAACTGCCCCCAGAACTGGACAGACATACAAGCTCAGGGGACGACTCTAGGTACTGATCCTGCAGTTGGGGCCCTGCCCACATGGGGCAGCAGGAGCCAGGCCTCACTAGACCCTTTTCACACCATGGGGCAGATTTCCACCCACGGTCGG
This sequence comes from Dermatemys mawii, assembly GCA_007922305.1. Taxonomy (NCBI): domain Eukaryota; kingdom Metazoa; phylum Chordata; order Testudines; family Dermatemydidae; genus Dermatemys; species Dermatemys mawii. The sequence goes on along the minus strand of ML677399.1, from coordinate 3,778,952 downwards.
GGCCTGGGCTCAGGGTTTTCTAAACAGCACCGCTCCCATTGAGCCACCGGAACAAGGGGTCCACATTTCCAGCCCGGCACACCAGAGGGTCACTTTTGGGGAGCACCTCGGCATGCCCTGTGTTGAACTCTTCTGGAAAGCAGGTCCCTTGTTCTGTGGGGAACTGGGATTTATGGGAAGAGGAATGACAGGATAGCTGTATTTAAGGTACTTACAGGGCTCCTCCCTGTACCAGAGCATCTAAGTGCCTCACCCCCACCCTGTGTAATAGGGAAGTGCTATTGTGGACCCCACTTACAGATGCGGGAACCGAGGCTCTAATCCTCAAAGGTTTTGCCCCCCGTCATTTGCCCAAGGAGCCTGGAAAGAGTAAGGAATTGCATGTAGGTTTGCCAAGTCCTAGGCTAGTGGGCTAACCACTAGGCCATCCTTCTGCTCTGGGGAAGGGTTTGTTTGACCTCTGACATGCCTCACTATATTAGGGTCTGACCTGGCTCCCACCACCCTTGTATCTGAGCACGTAACAGTCTTTAATGTATTTATCCTCACACCACCCCTGTGAGGCAGGCAAGGCAGTTATCACCACCGTACAGATGGGGAAACTGAGGCAAAGTGACTGGCCCAAGGTCACACAGGGAGTCTGTGGCAGAGCAGATACTTGAACCCAGGCCTCTGGCTAGTGCTCCGACCACTGTAGCAACTCTCCCTCCCTGCCTTCTCCCACCCCCGCTGCCCCGTGTCATGGCTTCATGCCCCCATGTTTAACATGCCATATATTTGCTCCTGCCATTGCTAAGCCTTGCTCATTAACTCTTAAGTTGCTGTTTTATGGATGAGGACACGTGCACACATATCCCTTCCTGACGCTCCTCCCTTTTGTCTGAGCAGGCCCGCCGCAGCTGCAACAAACCTGTCTGCTTGACAGAAAGGCACCTGACTCAGCACCGTGGCCACCGTGTGAGTTAGATGCTTCCCGGTTGGCTGGACCACACATCCCTTAAGAGTGAGCACTGCTCAGATGGGTGCTGCAGACTATTGGGTGAGTGGAGGGAGGACGCTTCAACCCCTGACAGTGACTTTGTAGGGTCACTTTCTGAGGCTAAAGGAAGAGGACAGACTTGCAGTGCACTGGAGTGGGGCTCAGGTGACACAAATTAAATTCCTAGCTCTGCTGGTGATTTCACTTTCTCCATCTGTAAAATGGGGACAATGACACTGACCTTCCTAAAGCACTTTTTGGTCTACAGATGCAACGAGCCGGGGATTTGACTCTGTTGACAGCATTGACAGGACAACAATTGGTGTGAATTGTGGTGCATTGAAAACTGTGTTAATTATCAGCTATCACTGTAAATTCTTGGGGGCCTTCCTGGTTTTGCTGGCAGACTAGGGGGCTCTGTAGGGACACATACAATATGGGCCTAACAGCATTCATGCCAGTCTGCAAAGAGCCAGGCTAGAGCAAGGTGGGATGAAGTGTGCCTCGCTGCTTTAGGGAGCAGCCTGCTTTGTCTCTCTCTGTTTAAGGGAGAGAGTGTGCTAAGGTCTGGAGTTTAAGAAATAAAATTGTGTTACGCCGCAACCTTCCTGCAACAGTATTGATGTTTTCATCCAACGCAGGGATTGGCAACCTTACAGAAGTGGTGTGCCAAGCCTTCCTTTATTCACTGTAATTCAAGGTTTTGTGTGCCAGTAAAACATTTTAATGATTTTAGAAGGCCTCTCTCTATAAGTTTATATTATAGAACTAAACTATTATTGTATGTAAAGTAAATAAGGTTTTTAAAATGTTTAAGAAGCTTCATTTAAAATTAAATTAAAATGCTGATCTTATCAGTTTACTGTGATCCTTTCCCTTGCTTTTCCTTGCTGAGTTTTCCAATGTCCCCAGGCGGGCAGTGGGCTGAGCGGGCCAGTGGCTGGGACCCCAGCTGGCAAGGGGCCAGTGGCTGGAACCCCAGATCGGCAGCAGAATGCCACTGAAAATCAGCTCAGTTACGCCTTTGGCACTCATGCCTTAGGTTGCTGACCCCGATCTAGCGCCTCAGTGTACATGCCCAAAGCAATGGACTCTCCTTTCTTCTTGTGAAGTTGGGTAAAGGAAGTTGGCAGCTCATAGCTTGGTCAGAACCAAGGCGTACCAAGGACTGAAGCAGCATTCCTGACCTCATGTTCTGAGGTGCTCTGTTTGTCCACTCCTCTTTGGACTCACTCCATAGACACCTACACAAAACCCTGGCCAAGCGCCATCAGGAGCTCCATTAGAAGCTCTGGGTCCGTGTCCCTTTCCAGCACCCTGTTGCCTCTTAAATCCAGACTCAAGGACCGTTTTCAGGGAGTACCTACTACTTCTCCCCCTGATTACAGGAGGGTCCTATGTCTGGTTTTCATTTGGCCAATCTGAGGTTTAATCTTGTAGCCAGGAAAGATTCTTCGTTTTCCCACTACCAAGCAGGGTTGCACTGTCTACCTGTCGGCTCCTTTGTGTTTAAGACCAACACCCAGATTTCACAAGAGAAGGCTGTGCCTTGGCAGGAGTTCATGAGAATGTATTTTAGCTGGTCCCAGGCGGGGTTTGTCAGAGCTGCTGCTGCAGCAGTGGGATAGGGCATGTCCAATTGCCCTCTTGAGTTTGCAAATACAGATGACATGCCTCAGTGTTTCTCCAGCTTCTGATACGCCAAAAAATAAGCCAAGCTAGATTCTCACCCAAGCATCAGGGATTGTGGTGCAACATTCTGCTTTGTGTCTTTGGAGATAAGCACCATGGAGATTTCCCCCTTCCTTGTGCCTGGCACTGCAAAACCATAACAGACATTGTTACTGGGTGCTCTCAGTACTGCCACTGGACATCCCGGTACACTGAGCGTGGGACTGTCATTGAGTCTCAAGCTGTGATGGCCCCCAGAGACTTTCCACTACACACTTCCTCTTCTTGGTCTCTCTCACCTGCCACTTTTGCATCATGTTGGTGACATGCCCAAGCCACGTGTCTCCTCCAGGCAATGCAGCAGCACTTGCAGAGAAGCTCAAAGAAGCACTCTCTAAAGAGCTAACGCATCAGGTGACACAGAGATGGGGTCTGAGTATTAAAGTCCTTCACATCAGCCAGACTTACTGGCAGGATTTCTCCAGAGGCTCTTGCCAGCTCCAGCCGCAGAATTAAGGTTGCGAGGCAGGGCTGGTGTGCGACTCGATACTTCCTAGTTTTCAGAGGTTTAAGTAAGAGGAACAAGGAGGCTTCCTGGGAGCAGCTCACTGCCACTCAGCTACCAGCTCTGCCCTCCTCCTTGGGGCAGAGGTGGGCCAAGAAGGATGGAGTGGCTCTGGGGAGGAACGAAGGTGGTATGTGACGGGCTCTGAGCAGCACATTGACAATTGGCAGGCAGCCAGGGAGAGTGGAGGAGATCCCCAGCTGCTGCACCCCCCACTGGGGGCCAGTCTATTGGGAGGGTGTTTTTTTGCATAATCCTCTGTAGAACAAGAGGGCTGCAGAGGTGTGAACTAGCCCATTGCTGTTTTTCCTGATGCCTCGTTGAACATGCTGGCATCAACACGTGGGATACTTGCTATTGTTTGATCGCACTCAGGAAGCAGGATCCATCGATCCTCAAACACCTCATCTCTCTGTTGATCCCTGTATCCATCTCTCTATTGATCTCAACATGTATCTGTCAATCCTTGTATCCATCTATTGATCTCCACATGTATCTATCCATCCTCATACACCTCATCTC